>CAWUFW010009333.1:235000-794722 GCA_963921515.1 Calotriton arnoldi | reverse complement strand
TTTTAAACTTCTTTTAGTATGCTTTTAGAAATGTTTTTAGCAACATGTGGTACTCAATTTAATGTTTAAGCATTTAGTATTATCATTCATTCGAAAGTGGAGTGGGTGTTGTATTCCGCTTTAGGTGTCCGTATATAGGTTTTCCTGATACATGTCCTTATATAGGCACAATTCGCATTGCCCTTATATAGGCATAAGATCCCAGTCCTTATTTAGGCATTAGCCATGCTATCCAAATACAGACATGGTCACCTACATCCGTCCACCCCAACGAGTTCTTAGAAACCAGACCCTTAAGCTCTTGGGAGTTCCCCTAGCACAGGATTATTGATTTCTCCAAGAACTCATTTATTATGCATGAACCGCTATTCCTTAAGGGTTCATTCCTGACGTCTTCCTCTGCCCGACTTTACGTCAATGCTAACATTCCATGGCACCTACCGGGTATAAATATACCTTCCCTTGCCCAAGCAAGTAGGAGGAGATGCACTGACAAGAGACGCTGTCATCCCTGCTCACAGAGAATCCTCTAATCACCAAGAGACTACTCATTCACACTTTCAATTACCCAGGTAGTGCATGGTGAATTTATAAGTGCTTGGGTATTGGCAGAGTGATTGGATAAGTACATGATACTGGCTGGGTGATTAGAGGAGTGCATGGGGAGTGACAGGGTGATTGCTGGACTGCATGGTTACTACCTGGGTAATTGAAGGTGTGAATGAGTAGTGTCTATGCGATTAGAGAATTGTATGGGTACTGCACAGGTGATTGTAGCAGTGCATGGTTACTGCCTGGGTCATTGCATGAGTACATGGGTACTGACTGGATGATTAGAGTACTGCAAGGAGAGTGCATGGTGAATTTATAAGTGCTTGGGTATTGGCGGAGTGATTGGATAAGTACATGGTACTGACTGGGTGATTGGAGGAGTGCATGGGGAGTGACAGGGTGATTGCTGGACTGCATGGGTACTACCTGGGTAATTGAAGGTGTGAATGAGTAGTGTCTTGGCGATTACAGGATTGTATAAGTAGTGCACACATAATTGTAGCAGTGCATAGTTACTGCCTGGGTCATTGCATGAGTAGATGGGTACTGACCGGATGATTAGAGTACTGCAAGGAGAGTGCATGGTGAATTTATAAGTGCTTGGGTATTGGCGGAGTGATTGGATAAGTACATGGTACTGGCTGGGTGATTGGAGGAGTGCATGGGGAGTGACAGGGTGATTGCTGGAGTGCATGGGTACTACCTGGGTAATGAAGGTGTGAATGAGTAGTGTCTAGGCGATTAGAGGATTGTATGGGTACTGCATGTGTGATTGCATGAGTGCATGGGTAATGCTTGCGTTATTGCATGAGTACATGGGTAGTGCTTGGGTGATTGGGAGAGTGCATGGGTAGTGCCTGGGTGATTTCATAAGTGCTTGGGTAGTGGCGGAGTGATTTCATGAGTGCTTGGATACTGACTGGGTGATTGGAGAATTGCATGGGTACTGCATGTGTGATTGCATAAGTGCATGGGTAATGCTTGGGTTATTGCATGAGTACATGGGTAGTGCTTGGGTGATTGGGAGAGTGCATGGGTAGTGCCTGGGTGATTTCATAAGTGCTTGGGTAGTGGGGGAGTGATTTCATGAGTGCTTGGATACTAACTGGGTGATTGCAGAGTATGAAATCAGTCAATCATTACTCATGTAGTTTTAAAATCACCCACTCACTACCTTTGCACTCCTCTAATCGGTCAGACAGCCTCTCAATAGTACACTAAGCATACATATAACTGTATAAATACAATCTGAACACATAGATGAGTCATTACATATTATCTAGTTAAATAGATAAGTACAACATGCCTGCAAGGGTAATATGTGGTGGTTTATTTTTGATCTACATCTTCACCATTCTATCTACAAATATGCGACATCATTAAACTATACCTCTCAACAGACTTAAAAAAGAAGGCTAATTAACAACACCTTTTATGTACATTTTTAAAACCACACTTTTATTCTACATCTTCACCTTTGTATCTAAAATTATGTGGCATCATTCAACTATACCTTTGTTCACACTAGAAAAAAGATGTCTAATTAACAACACCTTATGTCTCCAATGTTTATACCACTATTTTATGCTCCATCTTCATCTTTTTCTGTAAAATTACGTGCCATCATTTAAGTATACGTTATTCCTGACTAGAAATAAGAAACTTAGGTAATAACACCTTATGTGAACATCTTTCAAACTACACATTTGTGCTGCATGTTCAACCAACTATCTAAAATTATGCAGAATCATTCAACTATACCTTTGTACAGACTTAAAAAACAAACCTAATAAATAACATCTTATATGAACATCAGTAGTCATCTTAAAAAAATACACATATTACTGTACAGACTCTTTTTTTAAACAACATTTAAGTACAATCAAACAAACTACAATATTCATCTCTACATTTAATAATATATTTCAAACAACACAGTTTCTGAATAATGTTAACATTTTAAAAATAATCCTCACAAATTTATAACTCACCTTGCATATAAATGTGTTGAATTTAAAATCTCACAAACTCTGACAGGATTTTCTTTTACACACAATCAATAGAATGCACCAGACTCAGCAAAGTAATGGCAAGGTTTCCCTCTCTTTCTCCACACAAATACACATACGTAACAAATCACATTGCTTCCCAGATTTTTTCGAATTGTAAAACACATTTCTATTGGTTACACATAATAACCCTTAGCAACTGACTTCTGAAGGTGGGCAAACTGTTTCTACATTGTTTTAGAAGTCGCGACCCCATCGTGCACCACCGCGATGGAGTCGCGAATTCGGACGGGTGTTCAAAAAGATATAGGAAATAAATGCAACACTATTTTTTAATTAAACACCACTTCTAAAGATAGTACTGACTTAGGAAAAGTCATTGAAAAAAATATTAGTTATATATAAATTACAATTTCACATTTTAAAAGAACAGTTAAGTTTTAATCCTACCCCCATTCTGCTTAATGCCAGTTTCCATAGCAACAGTTCATGGAACATTCAACTGAACTCACAGGTCACAAGTTCACCATATTTTCAAGTTCACCACACAATGTTGCAAATACAAACAGCAGGTGTGGTTGACTTTGCAAAATATGATCTAATCCTTTCTGTTGTACTTTTCAAACATTTTTTACTAACAAATAAGAAAAATGCTTTTAAAAAAAGAAAAATGCACCCTATTTTTAAGTATAGAATGTTCTTAAACAGCCAATCAATTCTCTTCTTTTTAAAAACAACATCTTGTCCACCATTTTACATAACTCTCATTCAACCAACTGACAACCTCAGCTACAGACATCTCTTCATTACTTCCAGACATCATTTCAAGATGCTTACAGTGTGGATTGTTGGGCACAGCTATGTTTTCTGGTGCAAAAGGTATGCTGAACGCAGAGGTATTGACAAAACCCTAGCTTTGCAAAATGTGGACATTAAATGGATTGGACAGAGAGGATTAAAGTGGCACCAATTGATGCCTTTGGTTAAAACCTTTTTGCATCTCCAACCCCCTGACCTCATGATTGTGCACTGTGGTGGCAATGACCTAGGCACATTGACTGGGGTAGGTCTGGAAATGCTAATGAAGGACACCTTTGCAGAATTGATGTTGCTTTTCCCCCAAACTGTCTTTGTATACTCTAACATATGCCAAAGACAGAAATGGAAGTGGTCCAATCAATTCTGTCCACAGATTGAGAAAGCTAGAAAAATGTCAATAAAACTGTTTCTGCTTACCTCAGAGACCATAGGATGGGCTCCATCTATAACAACAATCTACGTTTCCATATGGATGGCATCTACAGAAGTGATGGAGTACACTTCACTGATCAAGGCAACAGAGTGTTTCTCATCAACCTGAAGCTCTGCATCCGCACTTACATGTAGCTACAACAATCTCCCAATCAAAACAAGGGCTCTTTTAGAGCCACCCAATAACCCAACATATAACCAAGCTTTAGAAAAAAAAATCTTAATTATTTTTGCTTGGACTCGCGCACCCATCGCGTCACACTAGGGGTCACGCTGAGAATCGCGCACCCATCGCGTTCATACTAGGAGGCCACGCACCCATCGCGTTCACACTAGGGGGCTGCGCTGAGAGTCGCGCACCCATCGCGTTCACACTAGGGGGCCGCGCTAGGGTCGCGACTCCAAACTTTGGCCAAAAAAAAACCGTCTATTTCCATGATTTTATATACGCCCCGGGGACCCCATCCCCCGGGGCATGCCCAAATCATTTTTTTTTTTTTTTTAAAGGGAGAGGGGCCGAGTGGCCCCCCTCCCGGGCCATTTTTGGCCCCGGGGACCCCATCCCCCGGGGCATGGCCTCACGTTGGGGACCATGGGGGGAGCCCCAATGCCCCCACGGTCCCGCCGGCTCCCCGCCTCCTGCGGGAGCCGGCACTGCTTTGAGCAAGGGAGCTCCTAACATGCAGCTCCCTTGCCCAAAGCAATCCTGCTTGCTTCATTGAAGCGAGAGCAGGTTTTCCTGCTCTCGCTTCAATCAAGCAAAGAAGCGTTTGCAATGACATGGCGGGAGCCGCACGGCTCCCGCCCTGTCATTGCAAACAGCAATGTCCCGGGGGTGGGCACCCCAGGACATTGCAGGAGCCGGCCCTGGGGGGTGGCGGTCCCAGGGCCACCAAGGGCTCCTGGAGGGGGGCCGGGCAACCCCCTCCCAAAATTTCTAAAGCCCCGGGGAGGTGGTGGTCCCCGGGGCTTGGGGGTCCATAACGGACCCCCGAATTCCAATTTTTAGTGCCCCGGGGAGGTGGTAGTCCCCGGGGCAGTGTGGGGGGGCTTGAGCCCCCCACCCACTATTTATTATTTAAAGCCCCGGGGAGGTGGCGGTCCCCGGGGCTTGGGGGGCCCGAGGCCCCCCCACCCAATTAACATAAGCCCCGGGGAGGTGGCGGTCCCCGGGGCTTGGGGGGTGCCCCCGAGGCCCCCCCTTATTTAATAACCCAGCGCTCCATTTTTTTATTTATTTTCTCGCCCGGAGTTGCGCACCCAGCGCAACTTCGAATTTAAAAAAAATATATATTTTGGGACCCCCTGAGCAGGCCTAGGGGGTCAGGGTGTTTCTACCCTGCCCCCTTTTCTTCTTTTTCATCCTTTTTTGCACAGTTTTCTTCTGACTCGGTAACCGAGTCACAAAATGGCTGCCAACAGTTCCTGGTTTGGAGTGTTGGCAGCCAATTAGAACGAAGCTCGTGCTCGGGAGGGTTCGCGAACCCTCCTCGGTGCTCAGATATATACATTTTTTCTTTCTTTAATTTCTCAGCAACTACTGAACGGATTTACACCATTTAACAAAAAGGGCTCTTTCTGAACCAAGGGCTACCTTTTTGCCAAATTTGGTGTAATTCCGTTGAGCAGTTCGGGCTGTAGCTTTGTCTAAAGTTTCCTATGGAAATTAACATGGGGAAAACGCGTTTTAGGACCCCCCTTTTTTCTCGGCCCCCGCTTCACGAATCATCCCAAAACTTTCAAGGCAGAAGCTGATTGAAGCGGGCCACTAGTTTTGAAAATTTCACGAAGATTCGTCAAACGGCGCCAAAGTTATTCGGAAAACAAAAAACGCTTTGTGAATAGAAATGAGGTCCTAACTATAACTACCTACTGGCGACCGCCAGTAGGTAATAAATATATTATCTACTGGCGGTCGCCAGTAGATAGTTATAGTTAGGACCTATTTTCCATAGGAAATCCGCGACATTCTATTTGAAATAACTCTTGCGTCGGTTGACGAATCTTCGCGAAATTTTCAAACTTTATGGCCCGCTCCGGTCCGCTCCTACCCTAAAAGTCTCAGGGTGATTCGTCAAGCGGGGGCCGAGAAAAAGGGGGTCCCAAAACGTGTTTTCCCCATTCATTTTCCCATAGGAAACTTTAGACACGGCTACAGCCCGAACTGCTGAACGGAATTACACCAAATTTGGCAAAGAGGTAGTTCTTGGTTCAGAAAGAACCCTTTTGTTAAATGGTGTAAATCCGTTCAGTAGTTGCGGAGAAATTAAAAAATAAGAGTCAAAAAATCAATTTCCCATAGGAAACTTTATGCAAGGCTACAGCCCGAACTTCTGAACGGAATTACACCAAATTTGGCAAAGAGGTAGTTCTTGGTTCAAAAAGAACCCTTTTTGTTAAATGGTGTAAATACGTTCAGTAGTTGCTGAGAAAATCAAAAGTAAAAACACATATATATCTAGGCGGAGCCTAACCACACATGTCATCGTGAGATCTGATTGGCTGTCAGCACTTCATCCTGGAATTGCTGGCAGCCATCTTGGGACCAATATAAATGATAGTACCCCATTGAAATGCATTGTAGTGAATCGAAGATTTTGAGGGTTACCAAAAGGAGAACTATAAAGGGTGATAACAGACTTTAGTTACATTAGAATTCATTTGTTGATGGTACCATACTAATTTCAGGAATTGTGGTGTGTTCTAAGGTGATTTTACCCTGTGAAAAACCTTCTGCTGGGATATCATGAATCATGTTTGAGAGAAAACTATTTTCACATGCTTGTCCCATACAGTTTTGGAAGGTGCCCCAGAAGCTAAAATGAGAGCATATTTTCTGTAAATTCACATTATCTTTCTCAGTCATGTGAGAATGAAGTCTGACATTCTCAGTAAAACATGTACATCCAACAAGGGCAGAGACTGTCAGTTGATTCCTTTGTGTTCTACTGCAGCTTCCCAGAGTGTTCTAAAGAACAACTAGAGTGCTAACAGCCTTACTTATGACAAAAGTATGGCACACCTGAAGCCATCTTGATTGGAATAAACTGGTAACACTTAAAACATTTAATTTAAAAAGGAACAAAATGATGGGGTTCATCTTGTCATAGAAATTATGGTTAGTGCTCTGGAAAGAAAAATTAGGACATGTTTCAAGTGTGATCTCAAATATCTTCCTGTTATATTTCAACAGGAGCAGCCTGTCAGTTGATGCCTTTGTGTTCTACTGCAGCTTCCCAGAGTGTTCTAAAGAACAACTAGAGCACTAACAGTCTTACTTATGACAAAAGTATGGCACACCTGAAGCCATCTTGATTGGAATAAACTGGTAACACTTAAAACATTTAATTTAAAAAGGAACAAAATGATGGGGTTCATTTTGTCATAGAAATTATGGTTAGTGCTGTAGAAAGAAAAATTAGGACATGTTTCAAGTGTGATCTCAAAAATCTTCCTGTTATATTTCAACAGGAGCAGCCTGTCAGTTGATGCCTTTGTGTTCTACTGCAGCTTCCCAGAGTGTTCTAAAGAACAACTAGAGCGCTAACAGTCTTACTTATGACAAAAGTATGGCACACCTGAAGCCATCTTGATTGGAATAAACTGGTAACACTTAAAACATTTAATTTAAAAAGGAACAAAATGAGGGGGTTCATTTTGCCATAGAAATTATGGTTAGTGCTGCAAAAAGAAAATTTAGTGAATGTTTTAAGTGAGATCTCAAATCCTCTTCTATTTCATTAGAAAATTCTGACATGCAGACTGAAACAATCACTTTCAATACCAGCAGTAGACTTCCAGTTAACTCCTTGGTGAGCAGTAGCTTTACTACAGTGATCTAATGAACAACTAGAGTAATAACATTCTGAATTTATGGCAAATGTGTGACACATCTGAATGCCTTCTTGATGGAATCAAAGTAAAAAACTGAAAGCATTTCCTACTGAGGAGACTGCAGTAAATGAGGAAACTAGGAAACTTCATAACAAAGAAGTCTTCCAAGATGGCCACCAGTGAAAAAAGAGCCCAAATGTAGCACAAATATTACCCAGATGTAGCCCACATATAGCCCAATGACAAAAGTGTGCAAAACACTTTTTTTTTTAGTTTTTGCAGTTTTATGTAGTGCAGACTGGTCAGGTATTGGAGCGTTGCATCTTAAAACATGACCCCCCTACACTACAAAAACACCACTGCACTACCCTAAACCCTAAAACACTACCCCAGCACGACCCCTACACTACACAAGCACCACTGCACTATCCTAAACCCTAAAACACTACCCCCAGCATGACCCCCTACACTACACAAACACCACTGCACTACCCTAAACCCTAAAACACTACCCCAACACCACTGCACTAACCTAAATCCTAAAACACTACCCCCAGCACGACCCCTACACTACCCAAACACCACTGCACTACCCTAAAACATGACCCCCTACACTACACAAACACCACTGCACTACCCTAAACCCTAAAACACTACCCCCAGCACGACCCCCTACACTACACAAGCACCACTGCACTACCCTAAACCCTAAAACACTACCCCCAGCACGACCCCCTACACTACACAAACACCACTGCACTACCTTAAACCCTAAAACACTACCCCCAGCACGACCCCCTACACTACCCAAACACCACTGCACTAACCTAAATCCTAAAACACTACCCCCAGCACGACCCCCTACACTACCCAAACACCACTGCACTACCCTAAAACATGACCCCCTACACTACACAAACACCACTGCACTACCCTAAACCCTAAAACACTACCCCCAGCACGACCCCCTACACTACACAAGCACCACTGCACTACCCTAAACCCTAAAACACTACCCCAAGCACGACCCCCTACACTGCCCGAACACCACTGCACTGCCCTAAACCCTGAAACACCAGCCCCTGCACGACCCCCTACACTGCCCGAACACCACTGCACTGCCCTAAACCCTGAAACACATACCCTAGCACGACCCCCTACACTGCCCGAACACCACTGCACTGCCCTAAACCCTGAAACACCACCCCCTTCACGACCCCCTACACTGCCCGAACACCACTGCACTGCCCTAAACCCTGAAACACCACCCCCAGCATGACCCCTACACTGCCCGAACACCACTGCACTGCCCTAAACCCTGAAACACTACCCCCAGCAAGACCTCCTACACTGCCCGAACACCACTGCACTGCCCTAAACCCTGAAACATCACCCCCAGCAAGACCCCCTACACTGCCCGAACACCACTGCCCTAAACCCTGAAACACCACCCCCAGCACGACCCCCTACACTGCCCGAACACCACTGCACTGCCCTAAACCCTGAAACACCACCCCCAGCACGACCCCCTACACTGCCCGAACACCACTGCACTGCCCTAAACCCTGAAACACCACCCCCTGCACGACCCCTACACTGCCCGAACACTACTGCACTGCCCTAAACCCTGAAACACCATCCCCAGCACGACCCCCTACACTGCACGAACACCACTGCACTGCCCTAAACCCTGAAACACTACCCCAGCAAGACCCCCTACACTGCCCGAACACCACTGCACTGCCCTAAACCCTGAAACACCACCCCCAGCAAGACCCCCTACACTGCCCGAACACCACTGCCCCTAAACCCTGAAACACCACCCCAGCAAGACCCCCTACACTGCCCGAACACTACTGCACTGCCCTAAACCCTGAAACACCAGCCCCAGCACGACCCCTACACTGCCCGAACACCATTGCACTGCCCTAAACCCTGAAACACCACCCCCTGCACGACCCCTACACTGCCCGAACACCACTGCACTGCCCTAAACCCTGAAACACCACCCCCAGCACGACCCTCTACACTGCCCGAACACCACTGCACTGCCCTAAACCCTGAAACACCACCCCCGCACGATCCCCTACACTGCCCGAACACTACTGCACTGCCCTAAACCCTGAAACACCACCCCCAGCACGACCCCTACACTGCACGAACACCACTGCACTGCCCTAAACCCCGAAACACTACCCCCAGCAAGACCCCCTACACTGCCCGAACACCACTGCCCTAAACCCTGAAACACCACCCCCAGCAAGACCCCCTACACTGCCCGTACACCACTGCACTGCCCTAAACCCTGAAACACCACCCCCAGCACGACCCCCTACACTGCCCGAACACCACTGCACTGCCCTAAACCCTGAAACACCACCCCCAGCACGACCCCTACACTGCCCGAACACCACTGCACTGCCCTAAACCATGAAACACCAGCCCCAGCACGACCCCCTACACTGCCCGAACACCACTGCACTGCCCTAAACCCTGAAACACCACCCCAGCACGACCCCCTACACTGCCCGAACACCACTGCACTGCCCTAAACCCTGAAACACCAGCCCCAGCACGACCCCGTACACTGCCCAAACACCACTGCACTGCCCTAAACCCTGAAACACCAGCCCCAGCACGACCGCCTACACTGCCCGAACACCACTGCACTGCCCTAAACCCTGAAACACCAGCCCCAGCACTGACCCCCTACACTGCCCGAATACCACTGCACTACCCTAAACCCTCAAACACCAGCCCCAGCACGACCCCCTACACTGCCCGAACACCACTGCACTGCCCTAAACCCTGAAACACCAGCCCCAGCAAGACCCCCTACACTGCCCGAACACCACTGCACTGCCGTAAACCCTGAAACACCACCCCCAGCAAGACCCCTACACTGCCCGAACACCACTGCACTCAAAGCCTGAAACACCACCCCTGCACGACCCCCTACACTGCCCAAACACCACTGCACTGCCCTAAACCCTGAAACACCACCCCTGCATGACCCCCTACACTGCCCGAACACCACTGCACTGCCCTAAACCCTGAAACACCACCCCTCAGCACGACACCCTACACTGCCCGAACACCACTGCACTGCCCTAAACCCTGAAACACCACCCCCAGCACGACCCCCTACACTGCCCGAACACCACTGCACTGCCCTAAACCCTGAAACACCACCCCCAGCACGACCTCCTACACTGCCGGAACACCACTGCACTGCCCTAAACCCTGAAACACCACCCCCAGCACGACCCCCTACACTGCCCGAACACCACTGCACTGCCCTAAACCCTGAAACATCAACCCCAGCAAGACCCCCTACACTGCCCGAACACCACTGCCCTAAATCCTGAAACACCACCCCCTACACTGCACGAACACCACTGCACTGCCCTAAACCCTGAAACACCACCTCCAGCAAAACCCCTACACTGCCCGAACACCATTGCTCTGCCCTAAATCCTGAAACACTAGCCCCAGCATGACCCCTACACTGCCCAAACACAACTGCACTGCCCTAAACCCTGAAACACCACCCCCAGCACGACCCCCTACACTGCCCGAACACCACTGCACTGCCCTAAACCCTGAAACACCAGCCCCAGCACGACCCCTACACTGCCCGAACACCACTGCACTGCCCTAGACTCTGAAACACCAGCCCCAGCAAGACCCCCTACACTGCCCGAACACCACTGCACTGCCCTAAACCCTGAAACACCAGCCCCAGCATGACACCCTACACTGCCCGAACACCACTGCACTGCCCTAAACCCTGAAACACCAGCCCCAGCACGACCACCTACACTGCCCGAACACCACTGCACTGCCCTAAACCCTGAAACACCAGCCCCAGCACGACCCCCTACACTGCCCGAACACCACTGCACTGCCCTAAACCCTGAAACACCAGCCCCAGCACGACCCCTACACTGCCCGAACACCACTGTACTGCCCTAAACCCTGAAACACCAGCCCCAGCACGACCCCTACACTGCCCGAACACCACTGCACTGCCCTAAACCCTGAAACACCACCCCTGCATGACCCCCTACACTGCCCAAACACCACTGCACTGCCCTAAACCCTGAAACACCACCCCCTGCAGCACCCCTACACTGCCCGAACACCACTGCACTGCCCTAAACCCTGAAACACCACCCCCTGCACGACCCCTACACTGCCAGAACACCACTGCACTGCCCTAAACCCTGAAACACCACCCCCAGCACGACCCCCTACACTGCCCGAACACCACTGCCTCCTAAACCCTGAAACACCACCCCCTGCACGACCCCCTACACTGCCCAAACACCACTGCACTGCCCTAAACCCTGAAACACCACCCCCTACACTGCCCGAACACCACTGCACTGCCCTAAACCCTGAAACACCACCCCCAGCACGACCCCCTACACTGCCCGAACACCACTGCACTGCCATAAACCTAACACACCCCCAGCATTACCCCCTACACTGCCCAAACACCACTGCACTGCCCTAAACCCTAGAACACTACCCCCAGCACGACCCCCTACACTACCCGAACACCACTGCACTACCCTAAACCCTAAAATACTACCCCCAGCACAACCCCTACTCTACCCGAACACGACTGCACTGCCCTAAACCCTCAAACACTCCCCCAGCATGACCCCCTACACTACCCGAACACCACTGCACTGCCCTAAACCCTGAAACACTACCCCCAGCACGACCCCCTACACTACCCGAACACCACTGCACTGCCCTAAACCTTAAAACACTACCCCCAGCACGACCCTCTTCACTACCTAAACACAACTGCACAATTTGTTACAGGCGTTGCAAGGCAGGCCTGTGGTGCTTACTGGAAGTACCTAGTGGGCTAGTTGGGCCCCAGGGACCCTCAGGATTCAAGCTGACCTAATCCCCCAACTTAAAACGCACCACGGGGCGCGTTTGCACAGTGGTGAAGGGAGGGGGCGGGGCCTCAGGTGACATGTGCGCAAACACGCCCTGTGGTGCGTTTTAAATTGGGGAATTAATTCCCTTTGAATCCTGAGGGACCCTGGGGGCCAACTAGCCCACCAGGTACCTTCAGTAAGCACAACAGAGTTGCGTTGCAGAGAGGTGAAAAAAGGTGCGTGGCCTCGGAACGCCTCTCTGCAACTCAGCTCTGTGGTCCTAACTGTAGGTACCTGGGGAGCTAGTTGGGCCCCAGGGACCCTCAGAATTCAAGGGGACTTAATCCTGCAACTTAAATCGCGCCACTCTTGAAACCATGCACCCAGTGAATATATATTCACTGAAAAAACCATAGGTTTTAGGGACAGTTATAGTTAGTTGGACATTTCACTCGTACAAAACCATAGAAATTCCCCCGTTATAATTAGTTCAGCTAACTATAACTCGCGCCCCCGCAATGCACTGCTGATGACGTCACATATTACATCACTCATGACATGGTCAGTGACATCACTGATGACATCACTGATGACATCTCAAATGACATCACTGATGACATCATTGATGACATCATCCAGTGACTGTGTGTTTCTGTAAAATTTAAATATGTTTAATATATATAGGGAAAGGCGTATTGAAGAATGAGTGGGTGTATAAGTGTCTGAATGGATGATTTAGTACGTGAGTGACTGACTCTACAAGTGAGTGATTAAATGTATCTTACTGAATGCATGGGTTAGTGACTAAACTGTGTGAATGTCTGTATCCGTCTGTCTGTTGGTTTGTAAGCGGCTGCATGGCTTTCTGAATAGCTACATGAGTGTCTACCTGGTGTTTCATGGTTTAGGGCAGTGCAGTGGTGTTTGGGTAGTGTAGGGGTCGTGCTGGGGGAGTGTTTTAGGGTTTAGGGCAGTGCAGTGGTGTTCGGGTAGTGTAGGGGGTCGTGCTGGGGGAGTGTTTTAGGGTTTAGGGCAGTGGTGTTCGGGTAGTGTAGGGGTCATGCTGGGGGTAGTGTTTGAGGGTTTAGGGCAGTGCAGTCGTGTTCGGGTAGTGTAGGGGGTTGTGCTGGGGGTAGTATTTTAGGGTTTAGGGCAGTGCAGTGGTGTTTGGGCAGTGTAGGGGTAATGCTGGGGGTGGTGGGTTTAGGGCAGTGCAGTGGTGTTCGGGCAGTGTAGGGGGTCATGCTGGGGGTGGTGTTTCAGGGTTTAGGGCAGTGCAGTGGTGTTCGGGCAGTGTAGGGGTGGTGTTTCAGGGTTTAGGGCAGTGCAGTGGTGTTCGGGCAGTGTAGGGGGTCGTGCAGGGGTTGGTGTTTCAGGGTTTAGGGCAGTGGTGTTCGGGCAGTGTAGGGGGTCGTGCTAGGGGTGGTGTTTCAGGGTTTGGGGCAGTGCAGTGGTGTTCGAGCAGTAAAGGGGGTCGTGCTGGGGGTGGTGTTTCAGGGTTTAGGGCAGTGCAGTGGTGTTCGGGCAGTGTAGGGGGCGGTGCAGGGGGTGGTGTTTCAGGGTTTAGGGCAGTGCAGTGGTGTTCGGGCAGTGTAGGGGGTGCTGCAGGGGTGGTGTTTCAGGGTTTAGGGCAGTGCAGTGGTGTTCGGGCAGTGTAGGGGGTCATGCAGGGGTGGTGTTTCAGGGTTTAGGGCAGTGCAGTGGTGTTCGGGCAGTGTAGTGGGTCGTGCTGGGGCTGGTGTTTCAGGGTTTAGGGCAGTATAGTGGTGTTCGGGCAGTGTAGGGGGTCGTGCTGGGGCTGGTGTTTCAGGGTTTAGGGCAGTGCAGTGGTGTTCGGGCAGTGTAGGGGTCATGCTGGGGCTGGTGTTTCAGGGTTTAGGGCAGTGCAGTGGTGTTCGGGCAGTGTAGGGGTCTTGCTGGGGCTGGTGTTTCAGGGTTTAGGGCAGTGCAGTGGTGTTCGGGCAGTGTAGGGGTCGTGCTGGGGGTGGTGTTTCAGGGTTTAGGGCAGTGCAGTGGTGTTTGGGCAGTGTAGGGGGTCATGCTGGGGCTGGTGTTTCAGGATTTAGGGCAGAGCAATGGTGTTCAGGCAGTGTAGGGGTTTTGCTGGAGGTGGTGTTTCAGGGTTTAGGGCAGTGCAGTGGTGTTCGTGCAGTGTAGGGGGTGGTGTTTCAGGGTTTAGGGCAGTGGTGTTCAGGCAGTGTAGGGGGTCTTGCTGGGGTTGATGTTTCAGGGTTTAGGGCAGTGCAGTGGTGTTCGGGCAGTGTAGGGTGTCGTGCTGGGGGTGGTGTTTCAGGGTTTAGGGCAGTGCAGTGGTGTTCCGGCAGTGTAGGAGGTCGTGCAGGGGGTGGTGTTTCAGGGTTTAGGACAGTGCAGTGGTGTTCGGGCAGTGTAGGGGGTCATGCTGGGGGTGGTGTTTCAGGGTTTAGGGCAGTGCAGTGGTGTTCGGGCAGTGTAGGGTGTTGTGCTGAGGGGTGGTGTTTCAGGGTTTAGGGCAGTGCAGTGGTGTTTGGGCAGTGTAGGGGGTCATGCAGGGGTGGTGTTTCAGGGTTTAGGGCAGTGCAATGGTGTTCGGCCAGTGTAGGTGGTCTTGCTGGGGGTGGTGTTTCAGGCTTTGAGTGCAGTGGTGTTCGGGCAGTGTAGGGGTCTTGCTGGGGGTGGTGTTTCAGGGTTTAGGGCAGTGCAGTGGTGTTCGGGCAGTGTAGGGGTCTTGCTGGGGCTGGTGTTTCAGGGTTTAGGGCAGTGCAGTGGTGTTCGGGCAGTGTAGGGGTCGTGCTGGGGCTGGTGTTTGAGGGTTTAGGGTAGTGCAGTGGTGTTCGGGCAGTGTAGGGGTCGTGCTGGGGCTGGTGTTTCAGGGTTTAGGGCAGTGCAGTGGTTTTCGGGCAGTGTAGGCGGTCGTGCTGGGGCTGGTGTTTCAGGGTTTAGGGCAGTGCAGTGGTGTTCGGGCAGTGTACGGGGTTGTGCTGGGGCTGGTGTTTCAGGGTTTAGGGCAGTGCAGTGGTGTTCGGGCAGTGTAGGGGGTCGTGCTGGGGGTGGTGTTTCAGGGTTTAGGGCAGTGCAGTGGTGTTCGGGCAGTGTAGGGGTCGTGCTGGGGCTGGTGTTTCATGGTTTAGGGCAGTGCAGTGGTGTTCGGGCAGTGTAGGGGTCGTGCTGGGGGTGGTGTTTCAGGGTTTAGGGCACTGCAGTGGTGTTCGGGCAGTGTAGGGGGCATGCTGGGGGTGGTGTTTCAGGGTTTAGGGCAGTGCAGTGTACGGGCAGTGTAGGGGTCTTGCTGGGGGTGGTGTTTCAGGGTTTAGGGCAGTGGTGTTCGGGCAGTGTAGGGGGTCTTGCTGGGGGTAGTGTTTCGGGGTTTAGGGCAGTGTAGTGGTGTTCATGCAGTGTAGGGGAACGTGCTGGGGGTGGTGTTTCAGGGTTTAGGGCAGTGCAGTAGTGTTCGGGCAGTGTAGGGGAACGTGCAGGGGGTGGTGTTTCAGGGTTTAGGGCAGTGCAGTGGTGTTCGGGCAGTGTAGGGGTCGTGCTGGGGGTGGTGTTTCAGGGTTTAGGGCAGTGCAGTGGTGTTCGGGCAGTGTAGGGGGTCGTGCAGGGGGTGGTGTTTCAGGGTTTAGGGCAGTGCAGTGGTGTTCGGGCAGTCTAGGGGTCGTGCTGGGGCTGGTGTTTCAGGGTTTAGGGCAGTGCAGTGGTGTTCGGGCAGTGTAGGGGGTCTTGCTGGGGGTGGTGTTTCAGGGTTTAGGGCAGTGGTGTTCGGGCAGTGTAGGGGTCTCGCTGGGGGTGGTGTTTCAGGGTTTAGGGCAGTGCAGTGGTGTTCGGGCAGTGTAGGGGGTCTTGCTGGGGGTAGTGTTTCAGGGTTTAGGGCAGTGCAGTGGTGTTCGTGCAGTGAAGGGGGTCGTGCTGGGGATGGTGTTTCAGGGTTTAGGGCAGTGCAGTAGTGTTCGGGCAGTGTAGGGGGTCGTGCAGGGGGTGGTGTTTCAGGGTTTAGGGCAGTGCAGTGGTGTTCGGGCAGTGTAGGGGTCGTGCTGGGGGTGGTGTTTCAGGGTTTAGGGCAGTGCAGTGGTGTTCGGGCAGTGTAGGGGGTCATGCTGGGGGTGGTGTTTCAGGGTTTAGGGCAGTGGTGTTCGGGCAGTGTAGGGGTCTTGCTGGGGGTGATGTTTCAGGGTTTAGGGCAGTGCAGTGGTGTTCGGGCAGTGTAGGAGGTCTTGCTGGGGGTAGTGTTTCAGGGTTTAGGGCAGTGCAGTGGTGTTTGGGCAGTGTAGGGGTCATGCTGGGGGTGGTGTTTCAGGGTTTAGGGCAGTGCAGTGTTGTTCGGGCAGTGTAGGGGGTCGTGAAGGGGGTGGTGTTTCAGGGTTTAGGGCAGTGCAGTGGTGTTCGGGCAGTGTAGGGGGTCGTGCTAGGGTATGTGTTTCAGGGTTTAGAGCAGTGCAGTGGTGTTCAGGCAGTGTAGGGGGTCGTGCAGGGGCTGGTGTTTCAGGGTTTAGGGCAGTGCAGTGGTGTTCGGGCAGTGTAGGGGTCGTGCTGGGGGCAGTGTTTGCGGGTTTCGGGTAGTGCAGTGGTGCTCGTGCAGTGTAGGGGGTCGTGCTGGGGGTAGTGTTTTAGAGTTTAGGGTAGTGCAGTGGTGTTTGTGTAGTGTAGGGGGTCATGTTTTAGGGTAGTGCAGTGGTGTTTGGGTAGTGTAGGGGTCGTGCTGGGGGTAGTGTTTTAGGATTTAGGTTAGTGCAGTGGTGTTTGGGTAGTGTAGGGGGTCGTGCTGGGGGTATTGTTTTAGGGTTTAAGGTAGTGCAGTGGTGTTTGTGTAGTGTAGGGGGTCGTGCTGGGGGTAGTGTTTAAGGTTTATGGTAGTGCAGTGGTGTTTGTGTAGTGTAGGGGGTCGTGCTGGGGGTAGTGTTTTAGGGTTTAGGGTAGTGCAGTGGTGTTTGTGTAGTGTAGGGGGTCGTGTTTTAGGGTAGTGCAGTGGTGTTTGGGTAGTGTAGGGGGTCGTGCTGGGGGTAGTGTTTTAGGATTTAGGTTAGTGCAGTGGTGTTGGGGTAGTGTTTTAGGGTTTAGGGTAGTGCAGTGGTGTTTGTGTAGTGTAGGGGGTCATGCTGGGGGTAGTGTTTTAGGGTTTAGGATAGTGCAGTGGTGCTTGTGTAGTGTAGGGGGTCGTGCTGGGGTAGTGTTTTAGGGTTTAGGGTAGTGCAGTGGTGTTTTTGTAGTGTAGGGGGTCATGTTTTAAGATGCAACGCTCCAATATCTGACCAGTCTGCACTACATAAAACTGCAAAAAAACTAAAAATAAAAAGTGTTTTGCACACTTTTGTCATTGGGCTATATGTGGGCTACATCTCGGTAATATTTGTGCTACATTTGGGCTCTTTTTTCACTGGTGGCCATCTTGGAAGACTTCTTTGTTATGAAGTTTCCTAATTTCCTCATTTACTGCAGTCTCCTCAGTAGGAAATGCTTTCAGTTTTTACTTTGATTCCATCAAGAAGGCATTCAGATGTGTCACACATTTGCCATAAATTCAGAATGTTATTACTCTAGTTGTTCATTAGATCACTGTAGTATAGCTACTGCTCACCAAGGAGTTAACTGGAAGTCTACTGCTGGTATTGAAAGTGATTGTTTCAGTCTGCATGTCAGAATTTTCTAATGAAATAGAAGAGGTTTTGAGATCTCACTTAAAACATGCACTAAATTTTCTTTTTGCAGCACTAACCATAATTTCTATGGCAAAATGAACCCCCTCATTTTGTTCCTTTTTAAATTAAATGTTTTAAGTGTTACCAGTTTATTCCAATCAAGATGGCTTCAGGTGTGCCATACTTTTGTCATAAGTAAGGCTGTTAGTACTCTAGTTGTTCTTTAGAACACTCTGGGAAGCTGCAGTAGAACACAAAGGCATCAACTGACAGGCTGCTCCTGTTGAAATATAACAGGAAGATATTTGAGATCTCACTTAAAACATGTCCTAATTTTTCTTTCTACAGCACTAACCATAATTTCTATGGCAAAATGAACCCCCTCATTTTGTTCCTTTTTAAATTAAATGTTTTAAGTGTTACCAGTTTATTCCAATCAAGATGGCTTCAGGTGTGCCATACTTTTGTCATAAGTAAGACTGTTAGCGCTCTAGTTGTTCTTTAGAACACTCTGGGAAGCTGCAGTAGAACACAAAGGCATCAACTGACAGGCTGCTCCTGTTGAAATATAACAGGAAGATATTTGAGATCACACTTGAAACATGTCCTAATTTTTCTTTCCAGAGCACTAACCATAATTTCTATGACAAGATAAACCCCCTCATTTTGTTCCTTTTTAAATTAAATGTTTTAAGTGTTACCAGTTTATTCCAATCAAGATGGCTTCAGGTGTGCCATACTTTTGTCATAAGTAAGGCTGTTAGCACTCTAGTTGTTCTTTAGAACACTCTGGGAAGCTGCAGTAGAACACAAAGGAATCAACTGACAGTCTCTGCCCTTGTTGGATGTACATGTTTTACTGAGAATGTCAGACTTCATTCTCACATGACTGAGAAAGATAATGTGAATTTACAGAAAATATGCTCTCATTTTAGCTTCTGGGGCACCTTCCAAAACTGTATGGGACAATCATGTGAAAATAGTTTTCTCTCAAACATGATTCATGATATCCCAGCAGAAGGTTTTTCACAGGGTAAAATCACCTTAGAACACACCACAATTCCTGAAATTAGTATGGTACCATCAACAAATGAATTCTAATGTAACTAAAGTCTGTTATCACCCTTTATAGTTCTCCTTTTGGTAACCCTCAAAATCTTCGATTCACTACAATGCATTTCAAAGGGGTACTATCATTTATATTGGTCCCAAGATGGCTGCCAGCAATTCCAGGATGAAGTGCTGACAGCCAATCAGATCTCACGATGACATGTGTGGTTAGGCTCCGCCCAGATATATATGTGTTTTTACTTTTGATTTTCTCAGCAACTACTGAACGGATTTACACCATTTAACAAAAGGGTTCTTTTTGAACCAAGAACTACCTCTTTGCCAAATTTGGTGTAATTCCGTTCAGCAGTTCGGGCTGTAGCCTTGCATAAAGTTTCCTATGGGAAATTGATTTTTGACTCTCATTTTTTTAATTTCTCCGCAACTACTGAACGGATTTACACCATTTAACAAAAGGGTTCTTTCTGAACCAAGAACTACCTCTTTGCCAAATTTGGTGTAATTCCGTTCAGCAGTTCGGGCTGTAGCCGTGTCTAAAGTTTCCTATGGGAAAATGAATGGGGAAAACACGTTTTGGGACCCCCTTTTTCTCGGCCCCCGCTTGACGAATCACCCTGAGACTTTCAGGGTAGGAGCGGACCGGAGCGGGCCATAAAGTTTGAAAATTTCGCGAAGATTCGTCAACCGACGCAAGAGTTATTTCAAATAGAATGTCGCGGATTTCCTATGGAAAATAGGTCCTAACTATAACTATCTACTGGCGACCGCCAGTAGATAATATATATATATATATATACACTGAAAAAACCATAGGTTTTACAGAAGTTATAGTTAGAAATTTGCATTTAAAAAACCTTTGAAATTCACTGAAAAAATCATAGGTTTCAGGGGCGTTATAGTTAGCTGGACATTTCACTCGTACAAAACCATAGAAATTCCACCGTTATAGTTAGTTCAGCTAACTATAACTCGCCCCCGCAATGCACTGCTCATGACGTCACATATTACATCATTCATGGCATGGTCAGTGACATCACTGATGACATCACTGATGACATCTCAAATGACATCACTGATGACATCACTGATGACATCATCCAGTGACTGTGTGTTTCTGTAAAGTTTAAATATGTTTTATATATATGCCAAGCTGTATTGAAGAATCAGTGGGTGTATAAGTGTCTGGATGAAGGATTTACGAGGTGTGTGACTGATTGTATAACTGACTGATTAAACGTGTCTTACTAAATGCATGCATTAGTGGCTAAACTGTGTGAATGTCTGTATCAGTGTGTCTGTTGTTGTGTAAGCTAGTACATGGGTTAATCAGTAGCTACATGACAGTTTATATGGGTTATTCACTGTTTGCCTGAGTATTTGTAGCGGTGCCTGAGTGTGTGTGTGGGTGGGTTGGAGGTGTGTGACTCTGTGCATAGATGTGTGACTAGTTGATTCACTGGGTGTATGGGTTCAAGACTGCATGTGGAAACAGCTCTATGACTGGGTGAGTGTGTGTATGAGTGTGTTCGTGAGTGAATGGAGATCTCAGTGGTACATGTAAGTAGCTACCTATGTAAAAGGAAGTTTATGTGAGTGATGGTGTATATAAATAACTATATGTGACAGTGAGTGATTACGAAAGTGGCTGTATGGATGAGTGTGTACTTGTATCACTGATTATATAAGAGATGTATGTATAGTATGCACTACTATCTGTATGAATTAGTGAGGTGGTGTGTGTATAACTGTATAGGTGAGTAAATGGGGGTGTCATTGATTCTTTACATGACTATGTAGGTCTGTGAGTAACTTCATGGATGAATGGCGGTATGTGACTGTTTGAATAGGTGTATGACTGCATATGATAGTGTTGTATTGAGGAGTGACTGCATGTATAAGTGATTGTATGGGTGATTGAGTGGATGTGTGTGTAGACCTAAGAATCAGTGAGTGGGTATGTAGTAACTGGTATCGGTGTCTCTATGGTTTCAAAAATGGTAGTCTGTATTTTAGAATGGGTGTATCAAAGGTTATATTAGGGTGTGAGGAGGTGCATCGGATTATCACGTGGATGATGTCATCAGTGATGTCATTTGAGATGTCATCAGTAATGTCATTTGAGATGTCATCAGTGATGTCATCAGTGATGTCACTGACCATGCCATGAATGATGTAATATGTGACGTCATGAGCAGTGCATTGCGGGGGGCGCGAGTTATAGTTAGCTGAGCTAACTATAACGGTGGAATTTCTATAGTTTTGTACGAGTGAAATGTCCAACTAACTATAACGCCCCTGAAACCTATGGTTTTTTCAGTGAATTTCAAAGGTTTTTTAAATGCAAATTTCTAACTATAACTTCTGTAAAACCTATGGTTTTTTCAGTGAATATATATATATACTTTGGATCAGACTCTGCCATTGGTCTGTCCGAGTGTCATTTACACTGCTTCCATCGATGACAGTGTATTGCCTGGGGTAATAGTTGAGTCCACATCAGTCACTGGCTCTCTTGCACTGTGAATGACAGCAATTTCTAATCACATGTGTACATGCACCTGAAAAGGAAAGCGCTTCAGTGTCAAGGCTGGTTGGCTAGTCCTTTTGTTTTCAATATTCTCCTTTATAATTCCCCTTTCATTTCTTTGCTTATCCTCTTTTCATTCTAAAAAATAAAGATGGACACCTGCCGCTATATTTCGTTTTGTTACTGGAAGCATATACCCGCCGTGCTTAGATGTCAGCGTGCTCTCTTTTTTCTACTAGTATCCTTTTAATTATCTTGCATGTGTTGTTAAGCGTCTGTATTTTCTTGCAGTTGTCAGAAGATGAATGCAAGAATGAATCAGTAGAAGGATGAATGGCTGCTTGAGTGCAAAGATGAGTGACAGAGTGCATGTATACTGACGTACTGAGTGCCAAATCCATAAATGACACAAAAGGCACTATTATTCATGATCAGACCTATTGGCATTGCCAATCTTTATTTGAGATTCTTTGAGGATGAAGCGATACCAAGACATTATCCTTCTTTTACCCCTAAAGTTAACTTTACCTTCCATGTTTCCAGGACATTATGCTTCCAAGCTTCTTTCCTTCTCCTACTACGGATAAGAAACAATCTCTGCATATGTTGGATGTTACTAGAACTTTGTCAATTTATTTTGACAGGTCAAATGATTTCAAAAAAACAGATCATTTGTTTGGGACTTTTGGCCTCAGGGAAAGGTAAGAAAGCATCTGAAAGACTTTGAGTGAATGGATAAAGTCAACCATTGCTAATGCTGATGCAGAACCGTTTTGTATATTTAAAATGGAATTCAAGGATGTTCCACAGGAGGTGCTACTGCCTCTTGGGCAGAGTTTCAAGCAGTCTCTCTATAGGAGATATGAAGAGCTGGGACATGGACCTCAAAGCATACTTTTGTGCAACACTACCAGTTACAGAAAATTGGGGATAATTAGGAAAATTCTGGGTCAGATGTTCTTAGTTCTTCAAAAATGTAAATCTTATCATGTTTGTTGCCATTAGGATGGTGTGCACTAATAGTTGATTCGTTTCACTATTTTGATTTAAAAATGTCATTCTCTTGCCTTTGGCTGAATCCAATCCTTTTCTTGCCAAAAGCCTTCTGGGCTTCAGTAAACCTCACAAGTAATGACTGAGATAAGGACGAGGGATGTAGAGGTAATGACCTGATTTCTTACTAGTAATCTTTATTACTCTTAATTCTACTAAATCTCATCTCAGCCTTCGCAACCTGTCTACCGTGCCACATTCTAGGCCTCTGGCATGACTTGGGAGATTACAGCACAGTGCTGGGAATACCAGCCCAATTATGGCACACTGCATAATGTGGGGCAGGCTTATATTTTCAAAAATCTTGATGTTTCCTGTCTCGGAGATAGGTGTTCCCTCACAAGTAATGACTGGGACGAGGACAAGTAGGATTAAGAGTAATATATACATACCAAGTCCTTCAATTGTGTATTCATGTGTTTGTTGGTTAAAAAAAATCTCCATGGTAATTTACGAGAGCGTCACTGCTCCAACTAAATTGCCAATAAATCTTCAATTCACCCTAGAAGAGGTCAATCTAGCTCTCGAAGCTAGAAAGGGGGGGGGGACCCCTGGTCCCGATGGCGTACCAGTAGATCTTTTTAAAGCCAATCTTGCCTTATGGGGCCCAATACTGACACCAGTCATATCAGCTTGTTGCAATTTTGGTTTTATTGAAACCTGGTCAGAATCGCTTTTGGTCCCGATCTTTAAGAAAGGTGATCGCCAGAACCCCTCCTGCTACCAACCAATCTCATTACTTGATTCATTTTCTCAAGGTGGTTGGGCGTATTGTACTAAACAGACTCCAGGACTGGGCCGACGCCAATGATGTTTTATCCGAGTTGCAATTTGGCTTTTCACCAGGCCTTGATGCCGTTGAGCAAGGACTGAATCTGAACCTATTAAATAGGGAAATACACCCTGGCCAAACAGGGACGATTGTTCTTGGCATTCGTGGATCTAACCGCAGCCTTCAATTGCGTAGAACAGGGCAAACTATGGATTATAATGGCCAAACTAAGTGTTGAAGCACCGCTCCTAGACTTTTTGAGGCAATTGTACTCTGGCATGAAAGCAAAGGTTCGTTACGGGGTCAACGGCGAGTGCACTGAATCATTCAACGTAGAGAGAGAGGTAAGACAGGGTTGCGTTTTGGCAGCCTTTTTATTCACACTTTACATCAACAGCTTTGGGCAGACACTGTCGGATCAGTGTCGGGGCTTACCACAAATTGGTAAACGCCCAATAACCGCCCTCCTCTATGCAGATGATGCAGTGCTGATGGCACGCACACAGTTGGGGCTACAACGTGTATTGACAAGTTTTACTACATACATGCAGAAGCTGGGCTTGCAAGTTAGCATATCAAAGACTTTCATAATGAATTGTAGAAAGGGGAGCTCAAAGTGTAGAGACATCTCCATAGGTAATAAAAAGGTCAAAGCCACCAAGATATTTCCCTACTTAGGCATCCTGTTTGATCAGAATGGTTCATGGTCTCAGGCAAATAAATTCAGAAAGTTATTGTTTCTGAAAGCACTGGCAGCCTTGGCTAACTTTTCAAGAAAGCTAGGGAAAAAACCGCCTGTAGAGTTAATAAATATATATAAGGCCAATGTGTAACTACTGCTACATATGGTGCAGATGTATGGGTTTACTGCGATTCCCAGCCCCTACAACTAGTGGAGAATGCCTTTTTAAGATTTGTTCTAGCTATTCCGGGTAGTGGTGCCACTTATGTATGCCACCTGGAGTTGGGGCTACCCTATATAATAGACAATTAAAATTCAGCCAATCCTCCTGTGGATCAAGATCTGGGTCTTGGAGAAAACCGCCCTCAATAGGGATAATATAAGGGATTATATTAAACTACAATGGGCGCTTAACATACCTTGGTTGAAATATATCAAAGACTTCACGAGCGACATAGGCCACCCAGAATATTATGAAGAACCCGAATCTCTAGTACTCGTGAGCAGAAAAGATCTTAAAAGAGATTGCATGACACTACTAGAGTCAAATATACTCTCCCCGGAAATTATGAGGCCGACTGTACATAGTAACCAAATGGTATTGACCACTTATGATATACAGCCCTATTTACAAATCATGGAGGGCGCGCGACAGATTCGTTCTAACTCACTTTCGGCTTGGTACTTTCCATCGCCGAACAAGTTTTCCTGTAATTAACGACTGGTCAAGCTCGCTCTGTAAATGGCCATTGACGGAATATCACAGCAAACAACAATCCATGTAGTGCTTTTCTGTAAATTTTATGAAGGTCAGAGAAAGTTTTGGATCCTACCGATCTTAAAGCCTAAGTCTAAGACCAACTTAGGCAATGCCGCCCAGCTTTTAGATAATGAGTATGTTATGCGGTCTGTGGCAATCTTCTTAAAGAATGTAATTAGATGTAGAAAAACCATCATATTGTGATCGGTTGGTGATGTAAATACAATTGAATTTTATGATGAATTCCTTATCAGTTGCGGCTGAAGATTTGACATTTTTTAAATAAGCCTATTGCATACTTAATCATTTTGTATATGGCTTTTAGACTTGTAAATAGTATTTGTTTTATGTTTGTACTTTGTTTTTATGATTTCCACTGAAGAAATTGAATAAAGCTTATTTTGAATTGACTTGGTTAAAAAAATGTCTACATGGAAATTTACTCAGCCAAACACACACCCCACCTTTGCACATATATCTAATGTCATTCACGTATAAACAAATCAACAGTCAAGTACAAAAAACTGCACATTCTGGAGTTCCCAGTTCCGCCAGTACCCACTTACACACATGCAAACTTAATGTTCAATCTTGTGTGCTAAAACAAGAGAACATAATGTCAGTCTATTCGGACTTGCTTTCTGAACAGCCCCTCCCGGTACTAAGTGGATGAGATTGCAGAATATCAGCTATGAATACCTACCCTACTTAGCCTATTGTATGCTTACCCCACTGGATGGGATGCAGTCTCCAGCACATCGCCTTCTTCAAATTCGACTTTGTGGCTGAAGTAGCTGAAAACAAAATAATTTATAAAACTCCTAAATTAATAAACAAGGCAAGGCACTATGTTTAACCCGTTGCATGCGTCGGACGGCCCCCGGCCGTCCGACGTCACGGTGGGCGTGGGCGTGTGCGTCGGACGGCCGAGGGGCGTTCGATTTGCGCACGCGTGAAATTCACCCGCACAGCGGGGGAATGCGCGCCGCAGTGAACGAGTTAAACAAAACATGCCACAAAATTCAACTAAACACCGCCCCAATACAAACCATCAGAGCTTTATTGCGAGTCATAATACCCATGGCATCCACACTAATCTACACAAGATACAATTCCATTTCCATCATCCTTCTGAACAGGAAGTGACATCACTGGATTTCTCATCATCCATCTGCACAGGAAGTGACATCACTGGATTTCCCATCATTCATTTGCAAAGGAAGTGACATCACTTGTTTCATGCCAAAACTATCTTTAAAAGAAGAAGCCATGCAAGACGAGTCATTTCTATCATCCATCTATAGAGGAAGTAACATCATCATCCATCTGCACAGGCAGTGACATCACCGGATTTTCCATCATCCATCTGCACACAAAATGACATCACTCCTCTCCCCTGCCAGGACCAACTTAATGCCTGCCACAGCATGGACGTACAGCAGATGCATGCAGCGGGTGCGCCACTGGCGAGCCAAAGGCAAGCGGTCCTCGAATGGACCTCCTGACGCTATCATGCTGCAACCTTCTGCATCCCCAACCCTGGCCGCTGCTCCGCATGCTGCTGCCTCGCGCGCTGATGCCTCGCCGCACCAAACAACACCGAGGGCGCATTCTTGCACGCTTTCTGCAAGTTTTCATGCACTTACCCACATCCAACAGTCACCGCACCGACAGCACCAAACACTCGACTCTGTCACTCACACAGTCATGCAACCGCTCACACAACACTCCACACTTGCATGCATGCTCCTTAACATCTGCTCACTAACCAAACACACCACAGAGATCTGGGATCTACGATAATGCCCCAACCTACTTTTTCTCACAGAAACGTGTTGAACCCTGCATCGCCACCTGACATTGCCACAGCCATCCCCTCTGGCTACAAAATTGCTAGGCAAGACAGACATCACAAGCCCGGAGGCGAAATCGCCATCATCCACAAGAACACCATCAGCTGCACCACATCCACAGACATGTCATCCGTAAACATAGAACACTTGTTGTTCAAGCTCCACGTCACAGCCAACTTTACTCTAAGTGGCACTCTTATCTACAAACCACCGGGACCACGCACCAACTTTGCGAACACCATCATGTACTTCGTCGTACCACTTGCCCTCAATGCTAGCAATTAGATCCCACTGGAAGACCTGACCTTCCACCTGGAAAACTACACTGAGCTCAACTCAAGAGCACTCATTGAAGACCTTGGAAGCTTGAGCCTTACCCAACAAGTAAAGGGATATACCCACGCCACCTGACACCTCCTGGACCCTGTTGTCACCAGATTGGGCAATATCACAGTAGACAAGCCCTCACCAGTTTCCTGGACAAACCACACCCTCGTCAAGCTCACCATCCCTGTTCCGGTCCAACGAACATGCACTAGTGCCAGACTAGTCCGACGAAACTGGAACAGCATCACTAACATGGAAGCAATACACTGCTCTCAGCACCCACCGACCTGAACACAGCAGCAACCTCCCCAAAGCCATCAAGAATTTTAACAATTAGATATACTCCTGCTGACTCCGTGGCCTCCCTCAAACACAATACAACAAGATCCAGACCCCAGGATGTTAGACTTGGCATCTTTTGGCATGTTTCCCCTGAGTTTTTGCTTTCTGACCTCCCGGTTTTGACTCTGTTTTTGCTGGCGTAGTGTTTGTGCGCACTTTTCTCACTGCTGATCAGTGGTAAAATGCAAGTGCTCCGTTGTAAATTGTGTTATGGATTGGTGTTTCCATGATTGGATATTTGATTTACTTGTTAGTCCCTAGTAAAGTGCACTGAGTGTGCCAGGGCTTGTGAATCAAATGCTACTGGTGGGCCTGCAGCACTGATTGTGCCACCCACGTGAGTAGCCCTGAAAAGGTAACTCAGACCCGCCATTGTGGAGTCTGCGCGCGGTTTGTAACTGCCATGTCGACTTGGCCAGTGCACACACTTGCCAGTCCCTCACCTTCCCTTTTCTTACATGTCCGCCATCCCTAAGGTCGGCCCAAGGTACCCCTGTGGGCCAGGTGCAGTGTATGTGAAAGGTAGGACATGCCCTGGTGTGTGTGGCATGTCCTGGTAGCGAATTACAGCCAATTTCGTTTTTCGCTATTGCAAGGCTACCTGTTCCCCATAGGACAGACTGGGGAGTTTGTTTATAACATTGTATAAACATAACTGACCTGGGGAATTAGGTAAGAAAATAAAGTTTAGTATGCCTGAACTCAGAATCTAAAGATGCATCTTTTAGTGGAGGTGATTTTTACATTCTGTGTTTGAAAATACCACTTTTAGAAAGTAGGTATTTTCTTGCTCAGTCATTCCATGTGCCTCTGATGGAATGTGGATTGCCTGTCTGGGTTTTGGATGACGGAAGGCTGGGGAGCAGGAGTGGCTCCAGATAGTCTAGGTGGGTCAGGAAGGGGCTGAATAGACCTGGGCTGCAATTGGGGAAGGGGGAGGAGATTTCCTTGCACCTCAAAGGGCCTGGTCTGCCTCTGACCATGCCGTCTCCACCTCCTGCCAGGAAGTCACACCAGAGAAGGCAGAACTAGTTCTGGCTGGGCACAGACACTCTCTGCCTAAGAGATCAAAGGATTTTGGGATACAAATATTGGGACCCAGACCCCTGAACTTTAGAACTCTTTTGGACCAAGAAGACTGCCAAGAAGAAGAGCTGGAGAATCTGTGAGGAGGAACTACCAGATTGCTGTGTGCTTTGCTGTGTTGGCCTGCAGTGGCTGCTTCTGTCTTGGGCAGTGAAAGGACTGGACTGAACTTTCTGCAGTCTACTTTTGTGAGTTTCTCCAAGGGCTTGAGGTAGAGCTTGCCCCCTGTTCAAGAAGTCTCAGGAACAGCAAAGACTTCAAGCTCTTCTGCCCTCAGCACTGGGGACTGTGTGTTTTGTGCTGTAACAGAAGAAAAGCAACCAGACGACATCTACGATGCCGCTGCCGACTCTGTGTCCCGATGACACCGCAGAGGGCACCGCCGCAACGCCGCACCGCGACCCTGGTCTCACCGTCGACGCCTGCTGACGCCGCCACCGAGCCGCTGCTCGGACCGCGACCTGTGGGCACCGCACTCCGCACCGCCTCGCTTCACGACGACACCTTGGTATCCCCGATGCCGCCGCTCCACACCGAAATCTATACCGCTGCTTGCACCGTGGTTCGAGGGCACCGCTCGTAAATTTACACGACGCACCGCCCTCATCCCGCACCGCAGCTTTGGCCTACCGGCGCCATCGACTCCAGTTCGTCAGCCGACGACAGCGCTTCAGCCACGACGACGCCGCTGCTTGCACCGTGACCTGCCAGCACCGCGACGAGCACCGCCTTCACCTCGCACCGCGACCCTGGTCTCACCGACGACGCCATCTGACGCCGCCACCGAGCCGCTGCTCGCACTGCGACCTGAGGGCACCGCACGCCGCACTTTGCACCGCAGCACCCGACGCCTGCCGACGCCAGCGGTCATCCAGAACTGTATGGATTTGTTTGCTCACGCCGTCGTGATAGCCCCGGACGGAGCTATCGACATCAAGGAACTGTTTTTCAAGCATATTTTGATAACCAAAGATTTTTTAAGTACTGTATTGTGGATTTTTATCGTTTTTGGTCTTGTCTTAAGTATATAAAAATATTGGATATTTTTCTAAACTGGTGTGGTGTCCTTTTGTAGTGCTTACACTGTATTACTGTTGGTTATGTGCAAATGCTTTACACACTGCCTCTAAGATAAGCCTGAGTGCTCGTGCCAAGCTACCAAGGGTGTGAGCAGGGGTTATTTTAGGAGTGTAACTCCCTTATCCTGACTAGAGTGGTGGTTTCTGCCAGGCTTTGGCACATGCCCTAGCCTACCAAAAATCCAATTTCTAACACAGGCCAATTGGTACATGGAGGAACTCAGACTGATGAAACGCCACTGCAAGCAACTGTAGCGCAAATGGGGAACCTGTCAGACCCTTTGACTGAGTTAAAGTGGAAGGCGATAAATTCACTCACCCGCAAAGTGTCCTGTAATGCGCGCTTCAAGCTGATACACTTCAACTATTAACATCGCACATACATGACCCCGGTGGGCCTGAGACACATTGATCCTGCGCGGTCAGATGCGGGCCCACGCTGTGGTAGCACAGGGGAAGTTTTCCTTCACCTGGCCTGGGGCTATCTTGAGGTACTCTGCTTCTGGATCAGGGAAGTGGAGGCAATAAGGGGGGCATGGGCTTCCGGGTGCAGGTAACCCCGCTGCTTTGTTTACTTGGCCATGTTACAAAACCTAAGAAACGCAAACTGGAGTATAAATTGCTTCAACTCCTCTGGGTTCTGGCTAAGCGCAGGGAGGCAATAACTTGAATGGGGTCGCCGTCCACCTCCCTCGATGCATGGATGAGGGATGTGCGTGAGTGGTCCTTGGCTGAGGAGTTGCACATGAAGGCTAGCAGAAGGGATGAGAGGATCGAGGAGGACCTCAGGTCATGGAGGGAGTTCTGTTATTGGTTTCTGACCCCCTGTGGGGCACCTGAGTGATCAGCATGGTTTGGACTCCAGTGGCTGCACATCTGAGGAGAATGCCTGTTGAGGCGTCAATATTCCTATGGTCTGTCTAATGCTGCCTAAGTCGGGTAAAGTGGATTACATTTATGTACTGTGTTTTGACCCTGCTTGCTGTCGTCAATCTCTCCCTGCTGTGCTATTATTACCGACAATCTCTGCCTCTTTTTGTTGTGCTGTTATGTAAAAACTAAAATAAAGGTTTTTAAAAAAAATAAATAAATAAACCCGCCTACACTACATCAGAATCCAAGGATACTCACTCTGATGGATCTGCTCCTTCCTGACTAGAAGGAACCAATCCGTCAGCCTGGAATTGTACACCTCAGAAGCCTGATACTGCATCTGCAAAGTGCTGCAAGCATCCTCCCTGAGGCCGACCCTCTTCAACGCATACATGATCCCTCTAGCCAGCATCATCCGCTCTCATGATGTCAACGTCCTCTCCTACACCAACGACATGCAACTCATTCTCTCATTCATGGACAAGAATGTCCAGTAGCCGGATCAAGTTCAATGCCTGCATGACTGAAATCGGTCACTAGTTGAAGACTAGCTGTCTAAAGCTGAACACCAACAAGACCAAAACTGTGATCTGCGGAAAGAACACATCACTGTAGGACGCTATCTGGTGGTCAACAGAGCTAGAACTGATACCCATCCCCACCACCCATGCAAAGACCCTCAGAATCATCTTCAAAAGCAAACTCTGCATGACGGCCCAAGTCAATGCCGACATTGCCTCATGCTTCCATACCATGAAGATGCTGAGGACGATTTTCAAATAACTACCAATCAGTACCCCGAACACCATCACGCACACCCGGGACACAAGCAAGCTGGACTACGGAAACACCTTCTATGACAGGATTAACTAAAAACTCATAAGAAGGCTGCAGAGTATTCAGAACTCAGCGACCAGAATCACTTGCAGCCTCCCACACCGCAGTCACATCACACAAAACTTGAAGGAGCACCATTGGCTCCCCATTCACAAACTAGCACAATTCAAACTCCTCACTCACACTTTCAAGGTACTACATAACACTGGCCCAGCATACCTCAACAATCGCCTCTGCTATTACAAACCTTCCAGACACCTCCGCTCATCTGGACTCCTACTTGCACAAATCCCACGCATACAGAAAACCTGTATCGTGCCTTCTCTACATTGCTCCTAAACCGTGGAACGAGCTGCCGCTATAGTGCCGATATCGGCAACCCCCCGGCTTAGCAATAATAGTAGCGCTGCGCAAAATAAACAGTCCACACAAGTTTTGTTGGGAAAACAGTTTGCTGCAGGTTTATTACATACAAGGAGTATGCCAACTTGGTGGGTTAACTTACGGGCGATCCAAGGGCAGGCAGACAGCATGTCCAGCGGGGGACAAAGAGGGTGGCCAGTGGGTGGGGGCAGGTATAAGTACCTGGCCCCAGCCCACTGCGCACCGGAAATGACGCCTGGAGGCGCCGGACATAGGAGGGACTCCCGGGGTAGGGGCTCCCTGCAACAGGGCGCGGGGAGGTGCCTATTGCGGCACTAATGGGGCCGGCTTCTTACAGGGCCCACTGCTTGCGCCGCGGGCAGCTGCACACATAAGAGCCCCCTTCTCACTTCTTGAATTCCAAAAGAAGCTGAAGACCTGGCTTTTTGCGTAGTCCCACAAAGCACTAGGTATGCGTAACGTCATGTTAAACACAAGTGGGGCGGCTCCACAAACACCACGGTGAAGGGATAATCATTTTCCTAGTCACTGCACACTTCTTTTAACACCATACAGTTGCCCAATTTATTAAAACTAATCTTTATGACAACTGTAATGGTTTTTAGATCACTTTCACTACCCACGGGCCCCCACTTAGTTTAGAAGTGCATCCCTGTCGTCAGGTGTATGCCCGCCCTCTATCAAACCGAGTTTTTAGAGGGCGAGGACGGCCTATGATGAAGCATGACACCAGGTGGTGTGTGAGGCCAGTCCTTCACTTTTTGTAAGATGCCTTCACCAATCACGCATCTCTAGGCACCTGTAGATCATTTCACTAGGAGCAGCCCCACTTGTGTTTAATATTTCGTGTTGGAGGCTGGCTAGCTCCTAGCGCCCTGTGCCTCCAGTTCCCATCCCCGGTTACATACCAGGGCTAGTGTGTTCTATGCGTAACGTCATACCTGGTCTGTGCCATGATACCCTCCCGTTTGATAGTGCGCTCTACAAATCTGCATAACATAGCACAGCTGCACACCTGTCACCATAAAACTTAGAATGATGCTACTGGATGACCGCACCAAATCTTTTAAATGCAAACTTCAAGTCCCAGAGTGCAACGTGATGCAAAGCTTGAAAATTTGCAATAGCTGAACATTGCACTTTAACAAGGGACGACCTGGGAGCAACGCAAATGTGAGCATAACGCTAACACCACAGACCTCCCAGCAACTCGCGAGAGAAGGTGGGGGAGGGCTGGTGGTTTTAGTGGTGTTTGCGGTGAAGGGGTGCGGGCGGCGATTGTGTTGGAGGGGGGAAACTGCTCTCTTCAGCAGAAAAAGAACTTGACATTTTCTTTGTTTATTTGGACTGGGGAAGAGAGGAGGGGAAAAAAAGAAAAGTTCCTGAACTGTCACAGGCTTGAGCTAGATTACAGAAGAAAGAAAAAAACCAAGTCAGTCAGCTGGTGTCCTTCCTGCTACAAAACACACACACAAAAAGCCGTACTTGTAAACCCCACCCATAGGGAGGCCGAGACGCCTCCAGGGGCAAAAGTACAGCGAGAGAGAGAGAGCGAGTAGGGACTCGTGGGGAAAACAATTCAAGCTACTGACAGGAACCCCCACCCCTTCCTCAGCCGGCAAGGACCCGTCAGATATCGCTGTCGCGATAAACTCGACTGCAGCGCTTTGGTAAACGACAGAGTGACCTGCAGACCTGGTAGCCATCTGCAGCGATCACGTCCCCGGTGAACCTGTGGGCCGAAACCATTTTTGCTTCGTGCGCGGTTTGTGTGTGTGCCTGTGTATGCGTGTGTCGCGCTTCCTGTCAGCCCTGAGACCGGTTTGTCGCTGGCTGCTCTTAAAAAAAAAAAAAAACAGGAAAGAAACTTCCTGCAGAGGACTACGCGGAAAATTGAGCCTGAAAAGACCGACGGTCACAGGAGGGAGGAGCAGAGGAAGCCGCAGGTCGGAGCAGCCAGCGCGCGGCCATCGGATTGTGACTGGAGACGAGTCTGCTCGGTCCGCGTTTCACAAGCTCTTCAACGTGCAGCAGTGCCAGTTACTCTCGCCCCCCAACCTGCCTGTGTTGGTTTTTTAATTTAACTTTATTTATTGAACCGATTTTTAGTTAACATAATTTTTGTATTTACATCCTCGAAAGTTAATGAAGAGCACGTCCGAGCATGGGTGTCCAACTTCCCCGAGATTACGCCGGGAGGTGAAAGCGGTATCTGTGGGTGTTTGAGGTCTCGGGCAAGGATAGATTGGATCAAGAAAATAGACCTCAATCCTTCCTTCCTTCGTTCGCATGGGCTCGTCTTCGTTCGTTGGTTGTGATTTGGGGAAAGAAAAAGAATACTCTACCACAATTGGTTCTTCCGTGTGCCCTTTGGTCCAGCTACTTTGAAAATAACATTTTTTGCGAACCTGGAAAAAATAAGGTGGTTTCTTGGTCGTGAAGTTGAATTTATTCCTTCCTGGATCATCTGGTGTTTCTCACTCATACCCTTTGCTTGTCCTCACTGCTTCCATGAGCTGGGCAGAGAGGAAGGTGACCCCTGTGCCCGTTGTGGCCTTCCATGGAACCCCTGAAGAATATCTTGCTCAAGGCTCCAATCTCGCCCTGGAGTGGCACGCGGAACCAGAGCCCGGTCGGGGCTTTCACCAACCCCATCTGGACGGCCCTCTTTGACTATGAAGCCAGCTGCAGGGATGAGCTTACCTTACGCAAGGGTGACCTGGTGGAGGTGTTGTCCTGGGACTCTGCCATCTCAGGCGATGAAGGATGGTGGGCCGGCAAAGTCAACAACAAGGTGGGCATCTTCCCATCCAACTATGTCTCTTGCAAGGCGCCTGCCTATGCTAAGCTCTGCAATGGAGAGGTGGCAGAGGTGGAGGAAGCAGCAGCGGCCGCTCGCCTGCCTGAAGTGGATTTTGGGGAGCTGCAGCTCGAGGAGGTGATCGGAGTGGGTGGTTTTGGCAAGGTGTACAGGGGCAGCTGGCAGGGTGAGCTGGTGGCCGTGAAAGCTGCCCGCTTGGACCCTGATGAGGACATCAGTGTGACTGCTGAGAATGTGCGGCAGGAAGCCCGTCTCTTTGCCTTGCTCCACCACCCCAACATAATCGCCTTGAAGTCAGTGTGTCTGCAAGAGCCGAACCTCTGCCTCATCATGGAGTATGCCTCTGGTGGGGCACTCAGCAGAGCACTGGCCGGCCGCCGCATCCCACCACACATCCTGGTCAACTGGGCCATCCAGATCGCAAGGGGAATGTGCTACCTGCACAATGAAGCCATCGTCCCCATCATCCATCGTGACCTTAAGTCCAATAACAGTGAGTACAATAACCTTCCATTTCCTCTTAACTTCCATGTCTCTCAGTCTTCACTGAAGGCAATGTTTTAGCTGCTTGAGTCCATTTTATGTGTTGATCCTTGTTATCTTCATCTTCTTGAACCAATGCTAGTGTTAGGTTCCCTAAGTCAAATTTGATGATGATGATAGATGGAGAACGAAGTACCCTAAAGAGTGGAATTTTATAAATCAAGCTTCTCCTCTAGTGCAACTTTAGAGCTCTCCAATTCTGAAGGTTGCAAGTGTTGGACAACTTCATCAACAATTCACTTTGGGGAGCAAATACATAATCTCAAGTTGTTCCAGATTTACGCAGTTCGTCCAGGGTTCTCACTGTGCCTTTGGGACTTCTAGGTCTTTGATTTATAATTGTTAAAACCAAAACTGCTAGTACTGGATTGCAGCGGATGAGCTACTCGAACAGGATGTGGGACAGATTAAGATCTATGCATAGAATATGTATGGATGTGTCTGGGTTAAGGTTGCATTATTCTGCAAGGCAAAGGAGAGGAGGGATTCTAAATATTATGTTTGCCCGGCTATTTTTTTATTACATGCTTATTTACGACTTGTGTTGTCAATTTCCAGTTGAGTAAATCAGTGATTCTAAGATCGAAGAGTGCATGTGCGAGAATTAGGAGCGGGAGGCCCAGTAGTCCCAGCAGAGGATGGCTGTAGCCTAGAAAAAGAGATAATGGGGAATACCTGCCTAATAGTGCCTCAAAGCCAGAACTCATCAAAAGAGAATGAGAAGGAAAAGAGGTAGGAGAGCAAGTGAGAATGCTCAAGTTAGAACTATATGGACAACGCAAATTATTGTAGTGGACAGACAATGAGGTTCTTCCTGGGGTATATGACTGGAGGTCTACATAGTGCCTCTCCCACATGTCAGGTACGAGGAACAGGTAGATATAACGATTTCTATAGATGTTACTTAAAACTACTGATTTTTAATTTTATAGTGCAGTAAGAAGTAGGTATTCTATTACCCGAATCGGAGGTTTTCAATTTATCGACCAGGGAATAAAATGCTTCATTGGTTGTGCTGGGGGTCCATCTGGTCCCTTTGGGTTAACACAGAACTCCGCAGCAAGTGCTTACCTCAGTGCGTTACTGGTAAGTGCCTATGGAAGTACTAGAAAGCTCATCAGACAGATAGATGCCTTGTCACACAGAGCATGAGAAACAGATGTGACAGACTTGTCAAGTAATTTGACACTGGGACATATGGAAACGGCAACTCTAGGTACACCATCAGATTCTAGGCCATAAATACCAGAAAAATGGTCTACTCACCTACAGATACTACATAAGACTAGATCACAAGCATCAGTTAGAGTGGTCCACATGGGAGGCTGTCTGGCACAAGATCATTTGGAGAAGGCAGGGCATTACTAGAGAGAGCAGTATATTTTCCTCAGCTCTCTTTGGTTCTAATTCTCTGGTTCTGTCTTCAATGCTCCTTGTAGCCCAGACACCCTGATGACTACATCCTCGAGAACCACTGGTTTTGTCACCCACAAGTCTGCCTCTTTTATTCTCTGTGGCTCCAATACCATAATATTGTCTTGTGTGCGCTTCATAGCCCCACATTGGCACCAAGTCGGTCTACTGCGCTATCTCAGAACTCTCTCTGTTTCTCCATCACCCTTCACCCTAAAATATGCCCCTTCTGCCCTTCTCTGCTGTCAAAGGCTCCATCATCCTTAAGAAGGTCCCTTTGACATGGTGTGCTAAATCACCGTAAAGTGTTCTCATCTCTTCTCCTCTTTATGACCATATCGGCACCAAACCTGCCTTCTGTGCTCTTTAGAGCTTTTCTTCTGCCCTCCATGTTCTCATCAAACTTGGTATGTCTCTGCCAGTGCATAATTTGTAAAAAACTAAAATAAAAAATATGTGCCAGGGCTCTCGTCAGGAGGCCACTGCAGCTTGCACCACACATTGCCCCTACCATGCTGCCAATGATAGTAACAACACAACCACTAACCATCACACTCCTACAAGTGTGACAATTTGGACTATTCCAGGCCCCCAAAGCTATAAGAATGGCTTGGGTGGCAGATAATAGTAAATTTTAATGTATACTGAATTAATAATTAACTGTTGTTGTGGTCATTTTTAAATTAGTCAGACAGCGCCACCATGTGGCAGACTGTCACAAGAGCCGGTGTTGACAATTTAAAGTGCGGTGCCGAGCACCAGAAACCACAGGCTCAAATTAAGCATTGGTCTCCACCACTTTTGATAGATCTATTTTCACACCTCTGTCGTTCCTAGATGTCACCTTGGTTATTACCTTTATTTCTGTCAATAAGTATTTGCTATAGCTTAATGCCCCCAGGCCCCTACATCTGCATTTTATATCTGTCACCCTTAAATTAGTCACCTCTACTTTTTATTCCATTCCTCTGGGTGGTATCTCCACTGTGTCTAGCACTCTCATCCCTTGACATGTATGTGTTTCGCTCTTTATCCACTTCACCCGATGTCTCTTATTTGTGCTCTTTCACTCCACCACGGCTGCAGTTACCCTATCTGCCCTCCATGGTCCAGTTCCTCCACAGTCTGAATCATATGATCTCTACAGCTGCTATGTTCTCTTGAAACTAAAAGTGTATATGTTAACTTCTGGGAGGCATTGTGGTGAACTGAGCTAGATCTTCAGTTTAATCAGAGAGGTGGCAGTGATACTAACTGTCATGCAGGTGTTTCGTGACGGCTTTCCATGGTTAACCCACCTGGACTAATAACAGATTTTCTGGAAAATATTGGAGGAACTCCTAGAGAGACATTGAGTATTTAACTGCGGTAAGAGTCTGATCCAGGAGGGGTTATCAAGCAAGACATTCAGCTCAATGGGTAGTGTGCTAGGACTTACATTAGACCTTTTTGTACATAGCAATCATAGGAGCTGTGCAAGGACCAGAGGGGGTCTTGCCAGCTAGTGATCCATCCCCAGGTGGGCTTAGTGTTCGAAAACTGCAAAACGTGGGAAATGAGGCACAGAGGGAGTCCCAAGTTTCAACCCATTGTGGTAATCCAAGAAGGAGTTTTATTTATATTTTTCTGTTAGTCGCTTCGTAGCCTTTAATAAAATCTACATTATCTCTGCACTAGGCTAGAAATATCCCCATTGTAGCAGAGGTGATGAGAACCCTGTGGATATCTGGCCTTTCATGAAACATTTCCCCAGGAACACGAAGGCAGAGCTTCTTCTTCTTATTGCAAAGAGGGCAGCGGGCCATCAATACAACTCCGATCCCAAAACTGCAGCCACCAGGTCAAGAGAAGGACCTAGTCTGTCTGGCCAACATTCTGAGATCTGGAGAGTGTTTCTCTTTACAGTAACTCTATACAACAAAAGTGATCTCTTTTGTTGCCATTAATGTTTCAAGAAATGTAAACTGCGAGCAGGCAAGCTGCGGAGTAGACACCACCCAGTATTGTAAGAAGTGTGCGTGAAGGACAAGATGCCCAGCATGGGAATTGGTGATGGCACACAACACACATGGCCTTTATAAGAACTTACTGCTTTCATGCAAGTCGGCTCTGTAGTGCCTCAAGAGAATCGATGGAAGGCGATTGGGATTTTTCTATGAACTAAACAGTGCTGCTCTGATTTTGTGATCTATCAGATGGCTTGCAGCTCTTCGATGTCCATGGGTCTTAAGTGCTTTATAAGTGTGATAACATACTATTGAATCAACCTATGCTTCAGGGGGAGACACAGATCAGAAGAAAGGAGGAGGAAAAATTGGATTGCATTTAGAGCGCTTTGTTAGGAGGGAACAAGAAGTGCTTGGCACACTAAGAACAAACATTATGTTTGGATTATGTAAATATTTTCACATTCTGCTTTTGAGACTTGGACTATAAGGAATGCCTGTCTATCGTTTTCTCATATTACAGAAAATGGAAACAAAAAGTCCCCTGCTTAGTCGGTTCCTTTGCTTGAGCTCATTTCTGCCTGCAGCTGGTTCAAAAGAAATTTGGGCAACAGCATTCATCAGGCCATTCTCTCCTGTCCCACTCCACTTCCCTAGTAACCTCTGCTCCTCTGATATGATTTTGTTTTATCCTAGGTATGTAATTTTGTGGCTTTACCCCAATTCTGTATCCCTGGCTCTCTATCGCCCCACCTACTCCAAGGCTGTCTCAACCTGCCCCAGCCAGGCTACTCGCTGCTCCCATACACACCAATCCCAATTCGCTCCTTTGCCATGACATAATTGGGTCACAGACGTAGGGTGGTGGTAAAGCCCGGAGTTTATTAGCATTCAGCAATGTGATCAACCATGACAAAAACACTTCACAATACTAGTGGGTCATTAATATCCAATTGCCAATACTCCCAAAATATTAGAAACCTCACTGTTTACAAGCAGAACCATAAGACATCAAGCCATAAATCATCCTTTGGTCATCTAGCCATAAATCATCCTATAACAGCACCATTGTGATAGTTTGTTGTGTACCGCAGATCTAGGCTTTCCTTCTACTGATTTGCGGTGCTTGCGGCCTCCTTTGGCTGTGCCTGGGCTGCAAAGGCTCGTCAGCCCTGCCACTCTCCCTTTAGTCACTTTGTTTCCCTTTCGTGTCACTGCGGTCAGGCACCCCAAATACTACCTATTTGGCACCTCCTTATCCTACACCGGCCTTTCGGCCGCCCTTCAGGGTTACGTGGAGCAAGCTAAATGGTGCTGACCCTGCCCTCCAAGGCGGCTGTAGTGCCCACCTTCCTCAGTGGTGTGGGTGGGACAACGACGGTGCATGGCATCCACAGATGTCGCTCATGCGCACACCACTTTTTGAACCGGGATGCCCTGCGTATCTCGACCCTGATTGACCCATTCAAATTGGGCTCTGCACTAATCGTGCGTGCATGGTTTTGTACATCAAGCCGCCAACCAAGTTGCTGCGGAGGAGGAGATAGATGTGTCTTCCCACCCTCGCCCTTACCCCCGTCTCTGTACGGGGCACCACCTGTTCTGCGGTCTCACCCCTGGACACATTAGCAGTGGCACCTCGATGGTCCAGCTGTGTCTCCCCTGCTGCTCCTCATCCTCTTACTCTAGGTCATCACTGCTAGGTCTGTCTGTGCTATCTCTTGCCTTTATATGGCTGTATTTTCATACGTCTGTCATCTGGTTTTTCGATAAAGCCTTGTCCCTAGGTTTGCTCTTCTATGGCACTAAGTTCCCAAGATCTTTCTCTCTCTCTCCTCTGCTGACTATGGTCTCAATTCTGGAGTGCATACTCTTTTCATGGCTCCTTTACCCTAGGCCGGTCAAGGTTGCTCACTATCTCTCACTCACCCCTAGGTCTCTCGTCGATGCTGTTTGGATCCATCTACCCATATGTGTCTCCTCCTCCATCCACAATTTCCTAACCTTATCGATATCTCACCGACCGGTGCAACAATCCACTTTGGAAACCCCGTCGCAGCCCAACATTCCTCAAATATAGGTGTAAATATTTTAACTATAACCCATGGGAGTACGTAGTATGTGTTTCCTGTATTGCGACTCTGGTGTTATGTAATCCCCCTCTCTTGGGTGAGTGGAAGCCCTGCAGCAGGGAGATGTAATTAATTAATGCAACACACACTGACACCATTGCCTTTCTATGGCAAGACTCGGATAACTTCCTGCGGGGAGTGTGCCCTTGTGCCTCCCACAGGTGCACTCTCCGTGTGCTCTCAGTGTCCTTTTATTGGAAACAGGAAACAACAACCAGGCCGGACTGTGAACCCAAAGAATCCCTGGGAAATTCTGTCAGACCAGTCCCCGTACATAGTGAGTGCAGCGAGTGAGCCCGACAACACTAAGGAAGGTTTGGGGGAATTCTCTCACCAAGAAAATTTGGGCAAAAATTGCGCATTCTACACCACATTTTTCATTATATATTCAATTGTATTAGATTTTAAAGCTTAGTAAATGATGACCTTAGAGTACACCAGGATTCAACAATCTTTGTTGGGGCTCTTAAATGATGCCCTCACTATCACCTTCCAACAGTGGCCTTCATCTCTCCATAGCCCCTCTCACACATGTATTTGATTTGTTTTATGGCTCCTCTCATACCAGTGTAGGGTGTCAGAGCACTTCAGTGTATAGAAAATGTTACATTAGACAAAGGGGACTACAAGGTGCAGGATTCATGTCATCCATACTCGTGGGCATTTTTTAAGATTGCTTGGTCTGGAGAAGCACAAACCCAGGATTTAGAACGCAACACAATGGTTAGGTTTGGCTTTACTAGTAAGAATGTATTTCTAACTAAACAAACCCTTTTAAGCAACATTAGGATAATGAAAGATTCAGAAAAAAACATAACTTTCTAACCTGTACCATCTAGTTTGCATGCAGCTCTTTGATTACACTTCATAGCTTACTGTGCTAGATTGATTGTAACTTATGAACGGCACAAAAACAAAAGAGTGTCTGTGTCAAAAGCAGTAATTCACTAAGCTATGCACTTAAAATACCGATCTTTGATATGCATGGAACACGTTAATTGCAGCAGGCATATTAACCCTCCGCACTATCTTAGATGAGTCAAAGTTGCCACTAGACAAAACTCTGATCTCTCTCCAGCAGGTACATTAATCACCAGAGTTATCTTGACACTTTTATTGTTGCCAGAAAACTACTGGATTTAGAAGGAATTCTGCAGGGGGCGCTTTCAAAACTACTGCACTGCTACAAAACCGCCCCCCCCCCCCCTTCCAGCGCCTCCCGGGGGAAAAACACGATGCGAATAGTCCGGCCTGGTTGACAACAACATTCCCGACGTCCTTCTTTATTATCTACCTCTTTCATATTTTTTCCAACCATCCCTCCTTACCCATTCTCTTTGTATTCCCTTCCTCAGCCCGCTCTTTCCCTCCCTTGCTTCAGGTGGAGCTTGGAAGCGACCTTTGGGTGACATTAAGAGCTAAACAAGCAATACTCGTGACAAGACGCCTCCTTTTGGACCTAGTGACCCCAGGGCACGAGTCGGGGGTACACGCGGGTGGACGGTGTCCACCCACTTTTTTCACAGGGTGGACGCCGTCCACCCTGCCAAGAAGTTGGGCCCCACTGAAAAAGATGCTGAATTCGTCCCGGTGTAATTTGCAAACACCGGGACACATTCAGCAGCACCTGCACCTTGTTGTCTGGTTTTGATCCGCAACAACGTGCAGGCGGGGACGGGGCTCTCTTATTTCTGACTCCTGCTGGGCCCCGGCCGAATCTGAGGGGTCATCAGGCCTCCTTTTGTTCGAGTCTCCTGGCTGGCAGCAGTCAGGAGCCTCACTCCTAGAAGCAAATGCAGCAGAGGCGAAACAAAGGCACACAACTTGTTAGCACTTCACACCTAAGAGAGGCAGCTTTTCACTTTGTTCTGGCTCTGTTAGGAGATACGCATGCTCTGTAAGAATGTCAGATGTGTAGGTCTTTCCCAGTATTTGCACAAAATAAATAGCATTTATTTAGTGCTTACTACCCCGGAGGAGGCGCTGTAATAATTTAAATATCACTATTTTTTCTTTTAAAGCACTATGGCTAGAGGAAGCTTTACGCTGACAAAAGGCAACATTGTTTTCTGTGTAGCGTACAAAAGTGTGAATCTTCTGCCTAAATCAGGAGGGTTTGCAAGTATACTCGAAATGTGCTCAAATGTACTCATGATGCACCTGCTAAACATATGTGAGGGCTTAAGATCTGATGCCACTTCTTGTGATGCCACTTCCTGTGATGTCACGTGCTGTGATGTCACACGCCTTACGCGCTGTGATGTCACGCGCTGTGATGCCACTTGCATACTGATTAACTAGGTTAGTCCCCCCACTTCTTTTATTAGGACTTGTGCCTTTTACCCCATCCAGCCAAGAAAAAAACCACACATGAAACGTGGGTGCCTGCAAGACAGGTAATGCGGGGCAGGTAAAACCTGCCACTGAAACACGCCTGGCGCCAAGGTCTCCGTGACATGGCCTCGCGAGTCTCGTCACGCTAGCTGCAAGTGACACCTCCTCCGCCTCACCTTTCCAAGATGGCGCACCACGGTCCTCGCTATCGAAGCATCGGGGCAGTTCTTCTCTTCCGGCAATTGCTGTGTATCCGCCAATAAACCAGGGCGGTGGTGAAAACCCCCTTCCCACGCAACGCCCTCAGAAAGCTTCCCATACACTGCTGGAGAACGGCACAAGTGGGAACTATTGAAAATGTACTTTGTTTCTTTCATGTGGTCAGGCATAGCGGGAGCAGTGCAAGGGGATCAAAGGGGCAAGCGAGTCTAAAAGGTGTTAGTTAGACCTCACCGCTTCTCCCAAAAGCGCACGTAGCTCTCCGGCGCTCTGAGATGTCACGGTAAATTAAACAGATAATATATATCGCAGGGGTAGAGTATTAATTGTGACACTAATATCGAAAGTTTTATATGCACCTACATCACACAGACCACCCGAGGATCGACTCAAGAAGAGGGTGTGACAGTTCATTGTTTTATTATTTCCCTGCGTCTCTTATAGACACTTCTAACTGCTGCTACGAGCGTTTGTTTTGGTAAAGTATTTTGCTGGGAAGTGCAAATATTAGCCCTTTAGAGTGGGATGCGGGTATTTGCATATGAAAGGCTATGCCTAGCCCTCTCACCCACTGGGTTATTTAACCCTTTATTACCTACATCAAAAAAAGGCAGAAAGCCAGGAACTAAGTTTTTTATTTTGCATTTCACAAGCCTGTGCTTTGGAACTATGACATAAGAAAACGGCATTTATTTTTGTTTTTTCCAACCAAGTGTGTTTCATAATTATTGTGGATTGAAAACCCCAACATGCGAAGTGCTGTTGTCTAAAATGTGTAAGTTGGCCGGAGGTGTTATAGATGATATGGAGGTCCTGGGAAACATCATTTACAACGCACGTGTTACAACGCGAAATCCATTGCAACGCATGTCATTACATCGCATAATCCTTTACAACGCATTCCCCAAAGTAACGCCACAGCGGAGTTAGAATAGAAATTGCGTTGTAATGGATTATGCGTTGCAACGACATGCGTTGTAATGGACTTTGCGTTGTAAAAAATTTGTTGTAATGACACGCATTGTAACGCGCGCGTTGAAACGTGTCCTATTCGGAGGTCCTACTCGGCTTTATTTAAAGTTGCCGTCTCCATTTCAAACACTGCTTGTTTCACATGTAAAACGAAAAATAAACTCTGCTCACATTTTGTAAGATTCACTCACGTCATGCATTAAAACAAGCATAGTCCTTGCAAATCGTTTTTTTGTGTAGTGAAATGTTTTATATTCAGTTTTGTAGCGCAATAAAGGTACAACATGGACAGGAGCAACACAACCTCTCCTAACACAAAGAACAGGTAAAGGACAGCTGGCTGTAGTAGCAGGGATGCCACGCGGTTCTGTCGCACTTGGAGAACAGATTGCTAATACACTAAAGAGGGAGTGAGGCATTAAAGGATTGTTGTACACTCTCCACAAACATACAGGAAGTACAAAACTCCTGCAAGAAAAAAAAAAAACCTTTCATGAAATTGCCCTGCGTTCATGTACTCTAAGCAGGGCTTTAGGTGGGATGAAAAAACTGGGGAGTCTTTCAAAGGGGCGTGGCCAATGTAATTAAGGGCGTGGCTTAAAACACATAAGCTAAAAATCTGTGCTTAGCCTAGTGTGCTGCCCGACTTGTATTTTGCTGTTTCTGACATTGCATCCAGATATATGACAAGTAGCATTACACCTACAACAAGCCAGGACTATTGGCTTTGTCAATGGTTGTTGGTTGCATAAGATAATTGAACAGCAACTATGGCTTGTATATAATATTGAAAAAGCTTCCACTTAAAGCCCTGGTGACACCACGACAATGTTGCTGCTCCTGAGTTTCAAAAGGAGAAGGGAAATCCAGAGAGAAAATGACTCTTTAAAGGATTTCCCTTCCCCTACAACGCTCACCTGGCATGACGTCATGCAGTAACTTCTCTACTAGTGAGAAGTGAGCAGTGTGAGTACGCGCACATCGATGTGCCTGCTGTCATTGCAGTCCAGAAAAAAAACGGACTGCCTGTGCCAGGGTTCAAAACAGCGCCCGGATAGAGACCCGTTTCGAGGCCTCCTTTAAAAAACTGCCGGTGCTCAGCACTGGTGAGACCTGGCCCACTTAAAGCCCTGACTCCAAGGATGATGAACCCTCACCTACCTGTCGTGCAATGCTTCATCAATGGGTTTCACGTCAAGCACTGGAAGCATCCAAGGGTACTCTTCTTCATCAGTTGTATTGTCTCCTAGTTATAGGCTCTCTAGTTTGAGTGATGTTAAGTCTCTCATGCTGAAATTTATGTTCTCTATTTGTTAAAACTGCCAGATCTATTAAAAAAATTGCACGTGGGTGAGCTAAAAATATTTTTACAGGTATCTCCCTACCACAAGATTGAAAATATGAGGGTCAAGCAATGGACCCTGCTTCTCATTTCCATCAACCTGTTTGTTACTTGAATGTTGCCTCCTCGGCATCAGGCCTCTTCGTAAGGACTATTGGTATTTCACATCAAATATTGGGGATAATTCCCTGGCTTATAGAGTATTTTCACCAATCTCGGGGGGGTTGCGGGCGATGCGGCACATTTTTGTGATAAGTATAAACATTTACATTGAAATTACAAAATTTGAACATAACCTATTCATATTTAATATTTTCCCTTCTGCTGCTCGTAATTTGACTGTGGCCTTCAAACACTGCCCCCAGCCTCAATAGACCAAATCATTCTGCAGCATCAAGAGGTAAACATGAGCAGTTTTAAAATTTGTCTCAAACCTCTGTTTTTCGAAACAGGCTTTACAGACATTCATATTGGTGCTTAAAGGAATTTAAAGAAAAATACAAAGTCCATATCTAACCGCAACGGCCCTCGCACCACTGGGACAAAGATTTCTGAACATCATCATGCCCCCATGAGAGAAGGAAAGTCGGGCTTTTTATATATCCACATCTGAGCATTATCGATTAAAGATGGTTCTGGTCATGTTACAGTGCACAGAACTATATGGCCACAAATTGCAGGTTTCTGTATCTGTATCGATTCCCTTTTAACTAATCAAAGTTCGAGGAATGCTTTTTAACCCATACTGTACTTTTAATAGTCATAGTTTCAGGTGCAGAATGGAGTGTAGGGCAAAATAGCTTATTGTGTGTTCCTTTTAAATAAATTAGACCAGAAATTGATGTAAAGCTGCCCATTTGTAACGAAGTTGGACCAGAGAAAATCCACAATGGCAATGGGGGAAACGCAGTGATATCCTGTATGTAAAGTAGGAAGCATTCTTTGTGAATTGTATGCGTTGGTGTGTAGACTGAGGTAAAGCAAATAGTCACTTCAAATCTCAGTTTTCCTTATGGGTAAAGAACTTAAGTTTATTTAGCCCTAAGCACACTTGCCATCTCCATAAGGGACCCCCATCAAGCAATTTTGCTTTATAGATTTTTAATTATTTAAATCTAGGTTTAGTGCCAGAACCACTGGCAAATGAGAAGATATCCCACTGATGATGAAAAAAAATCAATTCTTCCCAGTAAAAGAAAAAAATCTAGTCCCCTCCATTTAAACCTATTGGCTCTACTAGTTTTAGTCTGTATATTTTTATGGCCTGTTTCTATCCCAGGATTTTACAGAGTTGGATGTTAAGTCCAATGTGTCAGGAAAGTGATATGCAAATATTTTAGATTGAGATGGTTGTTTGCTGTCCAGAACTTGCATCTTCTGATTAGAGGAGAAGGGAAACTACCCTGGTCCTCTACACTAGGTACATTTTGACGTTCAATTTTAAATCCTGACTCTCATTTTTATCAAGTACTCGGATGCATTCCTCCTGCTCGTGGAATGATTCAGCCTTGCATGTCTATACATAACCATCTACAAAAAACAAGATTAGGGAGTGAAGAGGTAGTGTTCTTAGTGGGCACTGGAGGTGGATACGTCCTCTAGAGATTCAAACAAAACATAGGGATCCACCTCAAGAGGTTCAAAAGGGTGTGTTTCCTGTTATGACAGGACGCACGCAGTGTTTGCTTAAATACCCCTCACACACCAAAAGGGCCCTTGGTGTCATGCTTCATCATAGGGGTCTTCCCGCCCCGCTGCGGGACGGGGCGTGCTACGACCAGCGACTACGCGGGAGCACTGTTTTTACAATACTATGTGTGGTGTAGGGGTAGTGAGAGGAAGGGTCAGAAGTGAATGCAAAAAAAGTGAATTAAAAAGGACCTGGCCTCGTGGGCTTAAAATTTTTTAATATGACGTGGAGGCTGGTGCTGTTAAAAAAAGTGGTTCGGAGATGTCCAGCGTATAATGTGCGGATACTCCTGATCAAGTCAACATGTTTCGAAGCGTCAAGGCTTCTTCATCAGGACTAGGAATGATCCCTTCAGTGCTCACTATGTTGCTATCAATGCGTAATAGAAAAAGTGTGCTATATACAAAACGATAAAAAATGCAAAAATCATGCACTTTATATTACCCAATCAGTATTTCTAAAATGTAAATCTGTAAAAAAGAGAGCATAGTTAGTTACACAATTGCGCCTCCCAAAAGCGCAAACACATTATCGCCTGCAAATACAAAGGTGATTATGGTGTCATTAGCCTTAGTTGTAACTCGAAAACAAGTGCTGTGACCTGTTAGGAAAAACGGGACAAAAACGAAACATACACACACAAAACAGAAAACACACTCTCTATGTTAGAGATCAGGGTAGCCATAAATAAAAGAAATATCCATAGGTTGGTACATACTGGAATATGTAGGAGACAATGCTCCATGAGCCTTCTGAACGGGTGGGAAGGGTGTTGCCACTGTATTCTGTTTGGTAAAAAGGAAAAGGAAGGGTGGGAGAAAGTAGGTTGGAAATCAGAGCCAGTGGTTCGAGGGAATCTTTCGAGACACCTTGTGTCGTTGGTTCCTTTCACGGCTATGCCGTACTTACGTAGCAGTCAACACTACCTCACTCAATCGCCAACCCGCGGCTCCGTTGTGTAAGGAGATCTGCGAGGGACGCCCTATTTATGCGGACGTTAATTGACACTTAATTACACACAAATGGATGCACCTGCGCCGGAGTTCGAAGGTATCCGGATCTGGATGACCGTTCACTTCCTGTGACTGCTAAATAACAAAGACTAGAGCGGTAATACATGCACCTGCGCCAGAGTTCGTAGGTATCCGGATATGGATAACCATTCACTTCCTGTGACCACTAAAAAATGAAGACTAGAGCGGTAGAGTCAGGAAGGTATGCAGAGAAAAGTGACAGCACCCACTGGGGTCGTAGACAAATTAGAGCGATAACCGTTATTGTGGAGTAGGAAGTGATTTAATCAAAAGTATCGATATACTGGATATGTATACCGCGACGATGTTCACGATCTCTCATAAGTAAAAGTTGTAAAATAGAGCCTCGTGAGTCTGAATAATAATTCAGAATTCAAAATCAATTAGGGGTGAGTAATGAGTGTAGTTGGACGCAATACCCCCAAGGGGTACACATAGAAAATCCTGCTACCACTAACATGTTAGAGGGGGGAAGAGATTACATTGGTGGTGCCAAGGTCTACCCACGTTCTATTAAGAGCCCAAAGACACATAATCAAATTGTAGTTCCATGATGGTTGGCCCTGGTTAGTGTTGATGTCCACAGAATGTGAAGGCTAACTCAGGAGCACGCATGGCTCCAGGAATATAGGCACTACTCCTTGTTGTTCTCGGGAGTGAGGCTTCCTTGGGGATAAATAGGCTCATGAAAAAATGAAGAAAAAGAGGGAAGAAAAATGGAAGGGAAAGGAAGGGTAGGCTATCTTCCACGGAGGTTCCCAGAAAGACATGGACTAGTATAGTCCAAAGACAGAGTGCATCAATGATATGGTCATCTCTTCATTAGGGTTCTCTTAGGTATTGGGACTTAGGGGTTTAGGACAGTTGAGCCCAAGGAATGTCGTTGTTCAGACCAGTTAGGTAGGTGCCCAAACGGAACACCCAACGTTGTTCCTTTTCCAGCAAGCCATTTTCGTTGTGGAGTTGTTCGATCACAGTCCATTTTAAGTCATCCACGTTGTGTGACATGGTTAGGTAGTGGCTTGCCATCTTTGTAGTGCTCTTCTTACAGCGAACGTTACTCTTGTGCTCGCCAATACGGATCTTTATTGGTCTTGATGTCATCCCGATGTATTCTTGTCTGCATGGACAAGTAATCATATATATCACATTCCTGCTGTTGCAGTTTGTGAATCCTCTTTGTTCCCAGACTGTACCATTGGTAAACTGGATGTTTTTACTTCTTTTCGTAAGATTGCATGTACTACAGTTACCACACGGGTAGTGACCCTGTACAGGTGGAAGGGTGGTGGTGGTCAAATTCCTTATTGGTGTCACGCGTGGTCTTGTATGGACCAAGATGTCCTTCAGATTTCTGCCTCTCTTGTGGGAGAACATGGGTTTCGGAAGGTGAGACTTCCGCAGTTCAGAAATCTCCAGTGTCTATTCACTATTTTAGATACTAGATTGGAGTGAGTGTTAAAAGTGGTTACGCAAATAGGTCTTGTTTCCTGTTCTTTAGGAATGCGATTTTCCAAAAGCGCGTCTCTGTTGTTATTTCTTGCTCGTTTCAACCCTCTCTTCACAATCTGTTCTGGATAGTTGCGTGTCAGTAGCTTGTTTTCCAAATCAGAGGCTTGTCTCTTGAAATCTGTAAGCTCAGAACAGTTTCTTCGAAGGCGGAGGAACTGTCCGTAGGGAAGGTTATCCCGAAGGTGTCTTGGATGGAAACTATATTATTGTAATAGGCAATTTTTAGCCGTCGGTTTAAAATGTGTGATAGTTTTGAGCTTACCATCAACTGAATAGATATTCAGATCAAGGAACACCAGATTTGTTTTGGAAAAAGTATGCGTGAATTTAAAAAGGATTTTGTTGGTTGAGCCACATCATGAAAAATCCAATGGATTCGGCGTCACCTTTCCATATCACCATATCACCAGTACATCGTCGATGTAGCGTTTCCAAATGACAATATTGTCATGGAACGGGTTGTATTGATGAAGTATCTTGTTGGTTTCTAGGTGGTGTACATAGAGACCAGCTAGACTGGGAGCGAAGGTGCTCCCCATGCTGGTCCCATGCTTTTGTAGGTAGTGTACCCCCTCATACAAGAAGAAATTATTTTCAGGGCCAAGAGATGCATTCCATCACCATATTGCGAGGTGTATGGTAATCCCACGTAGTGGAAAATAGTACTTCCTCTATAATGTCCAGGGTTTCATCGTGAGGCAAGCTAGTATACAAACTTTCGACATCAAGACCCAGAAGGAGGTGTTGCTCTGGGTCAAAAGGGAGATCTTTGATAAGTTGTAACACGGCCTTGGTGTCTTTAAGATAGGTGTCTGTTTTCTGGACTAGAGGCCGCAGGAATGCGTCAGCAAACTTTAAGGAGTTAGAATACCCCCCCGGCCGCCCGATTGTGTCCGGGATCGGTTCCATACTAGAACCCCTTTCCAAGTTTGCTGACGCATTCCTGCGGCCTCTAGTCCAGAAAACAGACACCTATCTTAAAGACACCAAGGCTGTGTTACAACTTATCAAAGATCTCCCTTTTGACCCAGAGCAACACCTCCTTCTGGGTCTTGATGTCGAAAGTTTGTATACTAGCTTGCCTCACGATGAAACCCTGGACATTATAGAGGAAGTACTATTTTCCACTACGTGGGATTACCATACACCTCGCAATATGGTGATGGAATGCATCTCTTTGGCCCTGAAAAATAATTTCTTCTTGTATGAGGGGGTACACTACCTACAAAAGCATGGGGAGCACCTTCGCTCCCAGTCTAGCTGGTCTCTATGTACACCACCTAGAAACCAACAAGATACTTCATCAATACAACCCGTTCCATGACAATATTGTCATTTGGAAACGCTACATCGACGATGTACTGGTGATATGGAAAGGTGACGCCGAATCCATTGGATGTTTCATGATGTGGCTCAACCAACAAAATCCTTTTTTAAATTCACGCATACTTTTTCCAAAACAAATCTGGTGTTCCTTGATCTGAATATCTATTCAGATGATGGTAAGCTCAAAACTATCACACATTTTAAACCGACGGCTAAAAATTGCCTATTACAATACAATAGTTTCCATCCAAGACACCTTCGGGATAACCTTCCCTACGGACAGTTCCTCCGCCTTCGAAGAAACTGTTCTGAGCTTACAGATTTCAAGAGACAAGCCTCTGATTTGGAAAACAAGCTACTGACACGCAACTATCCAGAACAGATTGTGAAGAGAGGGTTGAAACGAGCAAGAAATAACAGAGACGCGCTTTTGGAAAATCGCATTCCTAAAGAACAGGAAACAAGACCTATTTGCGTAACCACTTTTAACACTCACTCCAATCTAGTATCTAAAATAGTGAATAGACACTGGAGATTTCTGAACTGCGGAATTCTCACCTTTCCGAAACCCATGTTCTCCCACAAGAGAGGCAGAAATCTGAAGGACATCTTGGTCCATACAAGACCACGCGTGACACCAATAAGGAATTTGACCACCACCACCCTTCCACCTGTACAGGGTCACTACACGTGTGGTAACTGTAGTACATGCAATCTTACGAAAAGAAGTAAAAACATCCAGTTTACCAATGGTACAGTCTGGGAACAAAGAGGATTCACAAACTGCAACAGCAGGAATGTGATATATATGATTACTTGTCCATGCAGACAAGAATACATCGGGATGACATCAAGAACAATAAAGATCCGTATTGGCGAGCACAAGAGTAACGTTCGCTGTAAGAAGAGCACTACAAAGATGGCAAGCCACTACCTAACCATGTCACACAACGTGGATGACTTAAAATGGACTGTGATCGAACAACTCCACAACGAAAATGGCTTGCTGGAAAAGGAACAACGTTGGGTGTTCCGTTTGGGCACCTACCTAACTGGTCTGAACGACGACATTCCTTGGGCTCAACTGTCCTAAACCCCCAAGTCCCAATACCTATGAGAACCCTAATGAAGAGATGACCATATCATTGATGCACTCTGTCTTTGGACTATACTAGTCCATGTCTTTCTGGGAACCTCCGTGGAAGATAGCCTACCCTTCCTTTCCCTTCCATTTTTCTTCCCTCTTTTTCTTCATTTTTTCATGAGCCTATTTATCCCCAAGGAAGCCTCACTCCCGAGAACAACAAGGAGTAGTGCCTATATTCCTGGAGCCATGCGTGCTCCTGAGTTAGCCGTCACATTCTGTGGACATCAACACTAACCAGGGCCAACCATCATGGAACTACAATTTGATTATGTGTCTTTGGGCTCTTAATAGAACGTGGTTAGACCTTGGCACCACCAATGTAATCACTTCCCCCCTCTAACATGTTAGTGGTAGCAGGATTTTCTATGCGTACCCCTTTGGGGTATTGCGTCCAACTACACTCATAACTCACCCCTAATTGATTTTGAATTCTGAATTATTATTCAGACTCACGAGGCTCTATTTTACAACTTTTACTTATGAGAGATCGTGAACATCGTCGCGGTATACATATCCAGTATATCGATACTTTGATTAAATCACTTCCTACTCCACAATAACGGTTATCGCTCTAATTTGTCTACGACCCCAGTGGGTGCTGTCACTTTCTCTGCATGCCTTCCTGACTCTACCGCTCTAGTCTTCATTTTTAGCGGTCACAGGAAGTGAATGGTTATCCATATCCGGATACCTACGAACTCTGGCGCAGGTGCATGTATTACCGCTCTAGTCTTTGTTATTTAGCAGTCACAGGAAGTGAACGGTCATCCACATCCGGATACCTTCGAACTCCGGCGCAGGTGCATCCATTTGTGTGTAATTAAGTGTCAATTAACGTCCGCATAAATAGGGCGTCCTCGCAGATCTCCTTACGCAACGGAGCCGCGGGTTGGCGATTGAGTGAGTAGTGTTGACTGCTACGTAAGTACGGCATAGCCGTGAAAGGAACCAACGACACAAGGTGTCTCGAAGATTCCTCGAACCACTGGCTCTGATTTCCAACCTACTTTCTCCCACCCTTCCTTTTCCTTTTTACCAAACAGAATACAGTGGCAACACCCTTCCCACCCGTTCAGAAGGCTCATGGAGCATTGTCTCCTACATATTCCAGTATGTACCAACCTATGGATATTTCTTTTATTTATGGCTACCCTGATCTCTAACATAGAGAGTGTGTTTTCTGTTTTGTGTGTGTATGTTTCGTTTTTGTCCCGTTTTTCCTAACAGGTCACAGCACTTGTTTTCGAGTTACAACTAAGGGGCCGATTCCGATCTCGGCCGGTAGTGCTCCGAATCGGATTCGGATTCACCGGATCCGATTCGGAGCCCTGTTTCCCGACCGAATCGTACGCGGGTCCGGCCGAGCGAGTACGATGCAAACACCGCGAAATCGCCGACCGACTCGAACGCGGCTTCAACACGCTCCGACCGACTCGCATGGACACGACTCGCACCGCGCTATGGAGACGTTTCCCGGCCGGGTAAGTACGATGCGCGCCGCGAGCAGTCCGACCGACTCGCGCCCGTCCGGCTCGAAAAAGCTGTCGGAGCCGGACTTTGGGGGTCCGCGTCGGACCCCCTGTACGCCGCGAGTCGCACACAGGGGGGACCCATGGGTCCCCCCTACCTGTGCATGTACGCCGCGATGCGCATGGACGCGTACACGCTGTAGGGGGCGCCCTTGTCCGCCTCGCACCCATTGAGTCAATGGGAGCCCACGTACGCGTTGCACGACCGGCTCCCATTGACTTCAATGGGAGTCCGACCGACTCGAGTCCGATAGCATGCGAATGCATCGTACTCGTCCGGTCGGACTGCTAGGGTCCGATTCAGTCGGAATTCTCTCCGGGTCCGGCTCGGTCGGAGAGATTTCCGTCCGGAATCGGAATCGGCCCCTAAGGCTAATGACACCATAATCACCTTTGTATTTGCAGGCGATAATGTGTTTGCGCTTTTGGGAGGCGCAATTGTGTAACTAACTATGCTCTCTTTTTTACAGATTTACATTTTAGAAATACTGATTGGGTAATATAAAGTGCATGATTTTTGCATTTTTTATCGTTTTGTATATAGCACACTTTTTCTATTACGCATTGATAGCAACATAGTGAGCACTGAAGGGATCATTCCTAGTCCTGATGAAGAAGCCTTGACGCTTCGAAACATGTTGACTTGATCAGGAGTATCCGCACATTATATGCTGGACATCTCCGAACCACTTTTTTTAACAGCACCAGCCTCCACGTCATATTAAAACATTTTAAGTCCACGAGGCCAGGTCCTTTTTAATTAACTTTTTGCATTCACTTCTGACCCTTCCTCTCACTACCCCTACACCACACATAGTATTGTAAAAACAGTGCTCCCGCGTAGTCGCTGGTCGTAGCACGCCCGTCCCGCCGCGGGCGGGAAGACCCCTATGATGAAGCATGACACCAAGGGCCCTTTGGTGTGTGAGGGGTATTTAAGCAAACACTGCGTGCGTCCTGTCATAACAGGAAACACACCCTTTTGAACCTCTTTTGAGGTGGATCCCTATGTTTTATACATAACCATGCCATGCCGGAGATTTCAACAATATGCCTGTACTTTCCACCATTACTCCAGGATCGTCACTGTACAAAGGGTGGACACCATCATGCTCTGGATGCTCACAGTAAGCCAAGAAACAAAGAATTACCGCACTTAATGTCAGGTCATTATTTTAATAGTGGTTGGCTCTACTGTCCCCAAAATGCCCACAATATGATAAGTATTACCACAATTTGCCAGGGCCAGCATTTTACCTCTTTCATGTCATGGATACCTAGAATGGTTCACTGATAGAATATCGATGTCAAAAATATCAATGTTCTAAATATCGAAAAAAATATATAGAATACAAAAATATCGACTCCTATACCTAAACAGGTAAATACATAAATATCGATGTAAAAATATAGATGTAAAAAATATCTATTTAAATTTATATAAAATAATATATATTAATATTAATTTTAACGAAATAAGTTACATTTAATATACATTTTTGCTAAATATAACAAATAAACTTAATTAAAAAACACACACATAATAATTTATACATATATATATTTACTTTAAAATAATTAATAAATTATCTTTAATTTATTTACATTTTTTAAAATTATATAAAAATAAAATATATAAAAATAATTTAAAATATAAAAAAACATTCTAGAATAAATGTAAACATTAAACTATAAAAAAAATTTAAACTTAAATTGCCCAATACAACAAGTGCAACAGTAGAGAAAGTGTTGGATAGCAAATAATTAAATTTACTATTCCAACTCCAGTGAGTGCAACAATAGGGAAAGTGTTGGATAGCGAAGATGTAAAAATTACTATTCCCACTCCAAAAAGTGCAACAGTAGGGAAAGTGTTGGATAGCGGAGGGGTAAAAAATACTATTCCCACTCCAGTAAGAGCAACAGTAGGGAAAGCGTTGGACAGCGAAGGGGAAAAAAATTACTAATCCCACTCCAGTAAGTGCAACAGTAGGGAAAGTGTTGGATAGCGGAGAGGTAAAAATTACTATTCCCACTCCAGTAACAGCAACAGTGGGGAAAGTGTTGGATAGCGGAGGGGTAAAAATTACTATTCCCACTCCACTGAGTGCAACAGTAGAATAAGTATAAGATAGTGGAGAGGTAAAAATTACTATTCCCACTCCAGTGAGTGCAACAGTAGGGAAAGTGCTGGATAGCGGAGGGGTAAAAATGACTATTCTCACTCCAGTAAGAGCAACAGTAGGGAAAGTGTTGGATAGCGGAGGGGTAAAAATTACTATTCCCACTCCAGTGAGAGCAACAGTAGGGAAACTGTTGGATAGCGGAGGGGTAAAAATTACTATTCCCACTCCAGTGAATGCAACAGTAAGGAAAGTGTTGGATAGCGGAGAAAAACAAATTACTATTCACACTCAAACACTTAAACTAAAAATGTAAAAATAAAAAAAATTATAATAAACACTATTTAAAAAATAAATATAAAAATATTAAACATACAAAAAGAACACATATTAAATATTAATTACAACTCCAGTGAGTGCAACAGTAGGGAAAGTGTTGGATAGCGAAGATGTAAAAATTACTATTCCCACTCCAAAGAGTGCAACAGTAGGAAAAGTGTTGGATAGCGAAGGGGATTTTTTTTTACTAATCCCACTCCAGTAAGGGCAACAGTAGGGAAAGTGTTGGATAGCGGAGGGGTAAAAATTACTATTCCCACTCCAGTAACAGCAACAGTAGGGAAAGTGTTGGATAGCGGAGGGGTAAAAATTACTATTCCCACTCCAGTGAGTGCAACAGTAGGGAAAGTGTTGGATAGCGGAGGGGTAAAATTTACTATTCCAAATCCAGTGAGAGCAACAGTAAGGAAAGTGTTGGAATGCGGAGTGGCAAAAATTACTATTCCCACTCCAGTGAGTGCAACAGTAGGGAAAGTGCTGGATAGCGGAGGGGTAAAAATTACAATTCCCACTCCAGTGAATGCAACAGTAAGGAAAGTGTTGGATAGCGGAGAAAAACAAATTACTATTCACACTCAAACACTTAAACTAACAAGCATTGGCATAGCCAATAGGTCTCGCCTTTGGGACCTTATAAGTGTTTAGCCAGAACTATTGGCTTTGCCAATGCCTTTAAGCTATGTTGTAGAGCAGCATGTTGAAAATGTATAATAAAAGAGTGTTATAAGCATTTTCTTACCCTATATATAACCAAGAAGACATTATGTACAACCGAACGACCCAATTAAAAAAGAATGAACATACAAAATGTATTTTTTTTTGCCCTTGCAATTTCTTCCTGCCTGTAATAATGCTTGTTTGTTATAGCTTTTTTTGCGGTGGGGGGGGGAGAGACATAAACAACAGGAGAGTGGAGGTTGACAAATAGTACTTGAATTGCAACATGAGCAACGGTCGGACACTATGGGAGAACCAACAGATGCCAGATTCCGAGGGCACACTGAGGTGGTGCTTAGTGATGCTGAGGTGGTGGTGTGTTGATGCGGAGGTGATGCTCAAGTGATGCTGAGTGACACTGAAAAGGTGCTGAGTGATGTTGAGGTGGTGCTGAGGTGATGCTGTGGTGCTGACTCATGCTGAGGTGGCGGTGCTGCACTGGTGCTCAGGTGGTGCTGAGCTAGTTCTCAGGTGGTGCTGAGTGATGCTGAGTTGGTGCTATGCTGAGGTAATGCTGCGTTGATACTGAAGTGGAGCTCTATTGCTGCTGAGGTGGGGCTGTGCTGGTGCTGAGGTGGTGCTATGCTGATGCTGAGTTGGTGCTGCACTGGTGGTGGTGCACTGATGAGCTGTGCTAATGCTGATATGGTGCTGTGCTGATGCTGAGGTGGTGCTGTGCTGGTGCTCAGGTGGTGCTGGTGCTCAGGTGGTGCTGAGTGATGCTGAGGTGGTGCTGCGCTGATGTGGTGCTGCTCTAATGCTGAAGCAGTGCTGCATTTGTGCTAAGGTGCTACTGAGTGATGCTGTGGTGGCGATGAGTGATGCTGTGCTGGTGCAGAGTCATGCTGAGGTGGTGGTGCTGAGCTGGTGCTCAGGCTTTGCTTATCTGGAGCTCTGGTAGTGCTGAGTGATGCTAAGTTGGTGCTGTGCTGAGGTGATGCTGTGCTGATGCTGAGGTGGGGCAGCGATGATGCCGAAGTGGTGCTGCATTGGTGCTGAGTTGCTGCTGAGGTGGGGGCTGCGCTGGTGCTGAGGTGGGCCTGCGCTGGTGGTGGTGCACTGATGCAGAGGTGGCGCTGATGCTGAGATGGTGCTGTGCTGGTGCTGAGGTGGTGCTGCTCTGATGCTGAGTTGGTGCTGCACTGGTGGTGGTGCACTGATGAGGAGGTGGTGTTGTGCTGATGCTGAGGCTGTGCTGATGCTGAGGTGGTGCTGTGGTGGTGCTTAGATGGGGCTGAGTGATGCTGTGGTGGTGCTGAATCATTCCTAGGTGGTAGCGCTGCGCTCTTTAAATAATATGGCATAGACATATAAAAGGTTAGGCTGAAATATTTTCTGGGAAATGGCATATGTGAGAAGAAAGGATTAAAACCAAAAATGGATGATTCCAAGGGCCTAATTATAAGTTGTCTGGTACTGGTGGAGTGCGAACTCTGATGCGAAATTTGTGCTCACATGCAGTGACACTGTGCCGGTATGAGTAAACCACAGGCTGGGGAATAACTGTGGAACCGGAATTACTAGGCATAAAACCACATGGAATTCCTCATTCCCTGGGGTTAGACGCACACATTAACCAGCTGCTTTGAGAGGGTGGTGAATGTGTGCTGCAGATTCTGTTGGAGGTGAGGGTGGAGTGAGAGCGAGAGGGGAGTAGAGTGTAGGGGAGAGGCAGATGACTCCTTGTGGGGGTCAAAAAATTCTACCCTGCCAGAAGGCAAGGTCAGGGGATGAGGTTTGGCTGCTGTTGCCGCTAAAGCCTCCTGTGGTGTTACCGGACGGAATTGCCACCTGGTAAAATCAGTTCTGGTATTCCCACACCCGGGGAAAACTAGGTGTGACAACACCACCCCACTCGTGACCGGATACAGCAGAATTCTATATGGTAATTCCGTTCTTACTGACTGGTAGTCTGGCCTTAAGATGTGTACTTGAAAGCACAGAAGTAGTAATAATCTAAGCTTTCGTAGCATTATCTCAATATTCCATTTCTCAAAGCACTATAATAAGATGGTGGTTAGTGTCATCCGACTGAATGGCAGTCGGAGGGTCGATCTCAGGAAAATGAACAGCCGAGTCAGCCATGCTATTATTTCACCAAACACGCCGAGCCACCAACGGGGAGGTCAATACCTCAATATAACCTTATAAAATGATGACATTAGGTGCATGAACTCACCTGGGATGAAGGCCAGCATTACATGAGTGCACATTGGTGTGTTTCAGTGGGAGTCTCTTAAAGCTGCCCACGAGGCCTCTGGCAGTGAAGGTGCGCGGCACAGAAAGCTTAGCTCCTGCGAGGGCTTCAGTGCGCCTGGAAGCAGCAGAGATGTTGAGCAGTCAGACTCCAGCTCAAAATCCAATGTTTATTTTTGAGTACTGGATGAAACAGCCCGATCCCGCAGTACGCTTGATGTTTGTACCACAACCATTGTGAAGGTTGGAGCAGCTCTTGGCCACAGGACGAAGCGCTCCATTCGGAGAAAGGTATTTTTCGTAGGAGGAGGACGGTGTCAGGGCGAACAGTACCGGGTGCAGAATGCGGGCAGTGCGGCTGCTTCCTACTAATTGGATTCCAGAAAGAGACCCTGGGCAGGGCGCTCTGCTTGCCGGACAGTTGTTCATGAACACTGAAGGCATTAACTCTTTCAGCGCTACTTCATCTATAATGAAGGAGCGCTGAAAGAGTTAATGACCGAGTAAAGAACGGACTAAAAACGAGCTTATTCAAAATTAAAATCTTCCTAAACTCCGTTGTGCAGGCAACCATACTCTCAACAAGCAGATGCCAGGCTGCAAAATGAAAAAGAATGCGGGCAGTGCGGCTGCTTCCTACTAATTGGATTCCAGAAAGAGACCCTGGGCAGGGCGCTCTGCTTGCCGGACAGTTGTTCATGAACACTGAAGGCATTCACTCTTTCAGCGCTCCTTCATCTATAATGAAGGAGCGCTGAAAGAGTTAATGACCAGTAAAGAACGGACTAAAAACGAGCTTATTCAAAATTAAAATCTTCCTAAACTCCGTCGTGCAGGCAACCATACTCTCAACAAGCAGATGCCAGGCTGCAAAATGAAAAAGAAATGGCAGCCGCGCTGTAAAAAAATAAACAGTGGTGCGCGCGCACCACAGAGGAGCGGAGGGGGGGAGGAGGGAGCGCGGCAGCCTGCTCAGCTGACCAGACGCTCGTGCGTCATGGCCTTTTGCCGGCATGTGTTTCCAATTATCGCGCCCGCGTCTGGGCACGATAATGGGAAACACATGTCTGCGTCCGCGTAACCGCCCGAAAAAGGCCACGACGCACGAGCGTCTGGTCAGCTTTTCAAACCCTTTACTTAAAGTCTCGCCAGAGCAGCGCTTGCGCGCTACTCGAGGCTCGACCTAAAAATGTAATAATAAAAAAAAAAATAATAAACACTATTTAAAAAATAAATATAAAAATATTAAACATACAAAAAGAACACATATTAAATATTAATTACAACTCCAGTGAGTGCAACAGTAGGAAAAGTGTTGGATAGCGAAGGGGAATTTTTTTTACTAATCCCACTCCAGTAAGGGCAACAGTAGGGAAAGTGTTGGATAGCGGAGGGGTAAAAATTACTATTCCCACTCCAGTAACAGCAACAGTAGGGAAAGTGTTGGATAGAGGAGGGGTAAAAATTACTATTCCCACTCCAGTGAGTGCAACAGTAGGGAAAGTGCTGGATAGCGGAGGGGTAAAAATTACTATTCCAAATCCAGTGAGAGCAACAGTAAGGAAAGTGTTGGAAAGCGGAGTGGCAAAAATTACTATTCCCACTCCAGTGAGTGCAACAGTAGGGAAAGTGCTGGATAGCGGAGGGGTAAAAATTACAATTCCCACTCCAGTGAATGCAACAGTAAGGAAAGTGTTGGATAGCGGAGAAAAACAAATTACTATTCACACTCAAACAAAAAATTTAATTAAAAATAATAATAATAAACACTATTTAAAAAATAAATATAAAAAATATTAAACATTCAAAAGAACACATATTAATTACATATAACAAAAACCTAGAAATATTATATAAAATAAAAAAATAAATTTACAAAAAAATAATTATTTTAAACTAGAAAATATTTAGAAACAAAAAAATTAATTAAAGCATAAATGTATTTATTTCTTACCCTATAACACCACACCAATAACAAAACACTTCAACATTTTTAATTAAATTTATTTACATAATTAACATAATTAATAATCAATTAAAAAAATATTATTAATAAGAAACTAATAAACATTAATTAACTACACAAACTTTAACACTATAATATCCACAACACACACCTAAATAAAACTATAAAATAATAAAACACAATTAAAACTTATTTTAAAATATCAAACTATTACTATTCACAACTAATTAAATAATTACATTTAATTTAATACCCACCCTTTAAATGTAAAAACAACACACACAAAAATAAACAATTACCCAAAATAAATTTCAAATAATTAACATCAATTAACAACCGATTATTAATTCATCAATTAAAAATAAATTACTTCCCATCCTTTACACCTATAAAAACCACAACACACACCTAAAATTAATTACACAATTACCAAAATTAATAACCAATTAATTAACAACCAATTATTAATTAATACATTGAAAATAAATTACTTCCCACCCTTTACACCTATAAACACCACAACACACACCTAAGAATAATTACACAATTACCATCATTAATTACCAATTAATTCATTAAAATTAATTAACAACCAATTATTAATTAATAATAATTTACTTTACACATTTAACACTATAACATCTCAATTAAACAAATATTAATAAATTAAATTACTAAATATTAATAAATAAAAATTAATCAATACATTTAATATAATTAAATTACTTCCCACCCTATTCCCCTATAAACCCACAACCCGCTACGGAACTAAAAACGCAAAATTCAAATAAAAATAAATTAATACATTTAATATAATTAAATTACTTCCCACCCTATTCCCCTATAAACTCACAACCCGCTACAGAACTAAAAGCGCAAAATTCAAATAAATAAAAAATAACGACTAAAAATGTAACACATATATTAAAAATACAAACAATTCTTATACAAAAAAGCACACATCACATACATATAAAATATATACTAAAACACATAATAAAAATGATATTTTTAACAACTATATTTTTGCAAACGATATTAAACACTTCGATATTTTTATAATCGATATTACTTACCCTAAATCGATATTCTTGACCACGATATTCTTGCTGTCGATATTTCTGACCCACGATATTTATGCTTCGATTTTTGTGCAACTCGATATTTATGACTCGATATTCTGTCTCTGCACCACCTAGAATGTACCAATAAATACCACCATTATTCCTGAGCCAGCACTTTTATAGGGGATCGGGGTTGATCTTATTCTGCCTCGAGTAGTCCAAGGTCTGCCACCGTAATGCAAAAGCCATCGTTATCCCAAGGTTAATCACAAAACATTCTTGCATACTGATTGATACACACAGACATGCATGTGTTTGCAGAATCATATACCCAGCTGCATTCAAGATCTTTATTTTCGTTTTTAATTCTTGACTTCCACTGGAAGTTACCTGACCCTTTCCCTTACCTTCTTTAGTTGCTAGTCCCAGTTCCTGTGGCAGGGCAGGACTCTCCTCATGGCAACAGTGTGATCAATTGCGTTAGGCCGGCCGGATGGCCTGATTGGAGGCCTAGTACCGCCCATCACACTCTGATTCAGATGCAGAGCTTACTTTTGGGTTTTTGAGGGCTGACATGCAGCATTCTTGTAGAAATGTTCTTTCAGAACAAATATATCCCTAATCTAAGGGCCAGATTTTATGGCTCACTTCTCCAACAGATCCTTTTGTATCCGCATTCGAAACCGTGCCATTTGTGCATGTCTCATGGGTGGAATGTGGACCGCTGGCCCATCAGACATGCACAGTTTGTATTTTTCCTCCTGTGACAGAGCTGTGCTGTAGAGCAGCGGTTGTTTACCTTCAGACCCTCTGCATGACGGTCCAAGCAGGAAAGGGTCTGGCAATATCAAAACGCCCTAATGTGTGAGTCCCCCCCCCCTGCACACACTATAAGGGGGGCATATCTGTGGGGTAGTAAGTCGGTGTATTCGCTAATGTGTGATAATCTTTTGATGAAGAAGGGAAGAGTGCTTGCTAAGAGTATGACGTCTTGGGAATATCTATATCAAGAACAGTTGAAAAATGTTTCTCAAATGCGGCCTCCATTTAGAGGCATGATAAATCTCAGTTATTCCCTTTAAGGCAGCAGTACTGCATTGAGTTCATGATGAGAAACGTACATTTCAATCTTCACTTTTTAGATTAGACAGAATTATTTCTTTTTGGTGAAGGAAGTGGTATCTTCCACTCCAAAGAGAGCAAGCGAATTCCAAACACCTGAAGAGGGAGGACGGAGGAGACTCCTGTACTCATTAGGAAAATACATGCGCACTCAGTGGACTTGGGCGAAAATGTTATTGTGTTTATTTGTGTGTTTCGTTTAATTCTTATCTCCACTAGGGTTTTTTTGGGGTGTAAATTTTCACCAGTGGGAGACTGGTTTGAGTGGAAATCGTCTTGTAGTAAGTATTAAAATTGGCATGACCTTCGGCAGCACGCACTGTGTGATCTACTTTCCCATTGTCACTTTAGAGACTGTAAGGAAAATAAATCGAGTAGGTATTTTGCATCACTTTTGTACGTTTTTCACATGAGTGACTGCCCAAGCATATTTTGCATAGTATGTGTAATTAACAAGAAAATTCCAAGTTTTTTGGATGAAAAAGAAAGCACAATTTTGGCAAGACCTAGCACACCGTTGAAAGAAGCTGAAATTAACAAATAAAGTATACACAAGAGGAGAGATGGACTTAAGAAATTGTTGTTTCCCTGTTTTTTTTTGGCAGCAAGTATGTCGGCGGAGGGTTATTTTGTTGAGGGCAGACCAGAGTGCTTAGGCGGCAGAGCACGGTACTGTCCAATGATTAAAGATTCCACTGCTAATGCTGCACTGATGGTTTACGCAAAAGTACTATATGTCTCATTGATATATAGGAATAAATAATGCAAACAGCCAAGCTTTGGCAATACTTGTATGTTTAATCACGAAAATAAAGCATCTTTGTATTGAAGTGGAACCTGGTACTGCTGTTGCCGCCAAGCAATTATATTTTTAATGCCTAGACATGCACCTCTTCAGCCACACAGTTTTTTTTACTATTCAGTTATTCTTTACTTGCATGATTAAATGTATAAAGCTTGACAATGCCTGGCACTTACAGAGGGTCACCCAACCCTGCCACCACTTTCTCATCCGATGACCTCCGTGTGCCCTCTATGCCACCCCTAAAAGCCCTTGCTTGTTCCCATCAAGATACCTACCCCTTACCCTCTCTCTTTTCTGTAGGTCTTGCTTTAGCCAAGCCCTTTTGATATCATATATATATATATATATATATCTCCAGCACTGGGGCTGTAGGTCAGCCTGCTTCATCCATTGCCAGATTCACCGAGTGATGGATTTCCACCGTTTCACTAGAAGCACGTCCGCAGACAACTAGTTCCCTTCAGTGCTCTTGACTACTGTCAATGTGTGTTTTTTGAGACCAGATACCTATTTTTGGTATTGGCGAAAGCCTGGCAACTCCACCTCAACAATAAAGTTTTACAAAAATCATGACAAAGCAAAAGAAGCATTGACAAATCCAGAAGGCTGATAGCCAATGTCAGACATATTGGCTTTTTGCCAATGCTTATTCTCCGTTTGCTGCTCCCCTTATTAACTTGTGCCCCACCTGTGTTTTAAAAGGTACTCCCATGATTTTAAGAACGGTTTACGCTATATGTGACAATCATCATTACATGCATACGTTGGTTGTTCCCAATGCTGGTGTGCATGTTGCACTCCTGCTTGTTTTCGTACACCTCGTGGAGTGAGTACAGCTGCTGAAGTGCACCTTAGATTGAAAAGGGAAACCGCTTAGAATAATCAGAAACATGGTCTAGATGTGGTCTGGTATACACTGAATGGCAAATTTTGTAGTTTGCTTATGCAACTGATTTAAAAAAAAAAACACATTCTAATACAAGCACTTTATTAAAATAAATTGTAGTTTGCAGTTTATAAAGCATAAAAAAAAACCATTGTGAGGCGACTGCAGTGAAAGAACGTGTATGCACTCACTCCTTAACCCAATAGTTGTGAGCACTCTTGTGGATAACTGTGCAAGCTGAGACATAAAATATTGTATAGACTTCTAAATGAGCACCAAGAATACGTACTAGGGACATGGCCTTCGACGGTGGTAATTGTCAGATTGGGGAGGCTCGATTTTGGAAAGGGATACTTTATGGACATGTTGAGCTAAATGTAACAGCAATTTAACCGTACTGTCTCTGCAACCTTGTCCTGTATCCGAGGCGATGAGCAAGTCATCGACATACTGAAGCAATACATTTCCTGTGGGGAGTGACAAGGAATCAAGCTGACCTTTCAATGCCTGACTATAGATACTGAGGGGCCGATTCTGATGCGGGTTGGAAAAGCTTCCCGACCGAATCGGTTGAGAAATGGTGTCCGACCCACTCGGATCGGGAAAGTCCGACCGGCGGAGTAGGATGCATCCGGATGCTTCCAGATACGATTTGGTTGAACTCCCATTGACTTCAATGGGAACATTTGTTCCTAACCGCATCAGAATTGGGCCCTCGGTCGGGAAGACACGTTCCCGATCCGATTTGGAAGGAGCAAATGCCGTTAGGAGGCCTTCCTAACCGCATCAGAATCAGGCCCTCGGTCGGGAAGCTTTTCCAACCCGCATCAGAATCGGGCCCTAGGTCTCGCTATATAGCCTTGAGGAGCGCGACAGAATCTAAAGTTTCTACCAGCTAGGGTGAACCCGAACAGATACCTGCTGTCAGGATGAATGGGAATACTGAAGAACGCATTTTTCAAATCAATGACAGAAAAGTATGTAACAGAAGAAGGATTCGTTGTCAAAAGAGTCGTAATGTCGGGGACCACCGGAAACTGGGGAATCACTATTTTATTAACTTCTCGCAAGTCAATCACAAAGCAATAAACATCTGCATGATCATCAGAGGAACCCATAGGTGTTTGTTGAAGAATGGGAAGAATAGGGCTATTACAAACATTAGCAATCGTCTCCTCAACCACTCCTTTCTCAATCAAATCCTGTACAATTTGCAATAAAGCTCGCTCACCTGCCTGCGGTATTTTGTGCTGAGGGATGCGAGTTAAAATAGCATTGTCTTTAACTGGGATCGAAACTGGCGGTATCTGCAACAATCCCACATCTGTGTCACCTGTCGCCCAAAGAGTTGCCGGCATGTCTTTAAACTCAGCAGGAAGAGGCGCATCTTTGGACAGGCACTGTGTAGAACGCACGACGTTTGGACCCAGTGTCATGTAAACACCTGCCGGGGAGCAATAAATCGTAGCATGCAATTTCTTCAACAAGTCCAAACCTATCAAATTTTCTCCACAGTTAGATGTCAACAAGAATGGCGAATCCACAGTGAAAGGACAATAGTCAACGCAAGAGGTTTTGAAATGGGGCACACAACCGGTACACCAGAAAAACCTACCGAAACATTATTATGGCCAGACAGAGCCGCCCCAGGGACCAAGGAACAAGAAATAGAGCTGTTCTTTGCACCTGTATCCACCAAGAACTCCTTAGTCGAACCATGCATATCCGCATTAACGTACGGACCGCGTTGATCTACAGGTATCGAAACTGGTCCCTTACTCTGTCCCTGGCTGTCCTAACTGTAAGACATCCCTGTCACCTCATCCGTATCGTAATCATCATGATAATACTGTCCTCCCCGAGGGTCATCAAAATAATTCTGATCAGAACGACTCTGCGGGGCTGCAGCATTCTGAACCCTGTCCGCTCCTCCAGCTCCACGACCCCGTCCACGAGAACCTCGCACTCTCGGAACCGCCACCTTCTGCAACAACACGGGACACTCGCTACACCAGTGTCCCTCCTCTCTGCAATACGCACACTGATTCGGCCTTACAGGCGTAGTATTCCTGCTAGTACGTGGAAGCTGCCGGGCCAAACCACCAAGTCCTCTATCATTCCCCCTAGAAGCCTGCTGCAACACCACCTTTGTCTTCAAATCCTTGTGTTTCTTCTCCATTCTCTCCTTATCCTCATTTTCCCTGTGCTCATAATACTGTGCCATATTCAAAATAACAGAAGGGGAAGATGTGGACCAGGTGCTCTCGGAAGCCTGCAATCGAGTCGCAATCTCAGGAAGCAAATTGGAAACAAATCTATTAACAAACAGTCGCACACCACCTTCGATCGACAAATCCTGTCCACTATAATCTAGAAACACACCTTCAAACCGAGTGGAAAAATTCAGACACACTCATCTTTCTTTTGACGGCAAGCCGATAACTTGTCCCAATCAACGTTTCTCGGAGGGATTAGAGAATGCATTGACGTAATAATACGGCCGGGCAAAGCAAGTATCTCTGCTCTAGGTTTATCACCGGGCTTCTGTTCCTGATCCCATACCTTAATTTGATCCCAGGTACCACCCAATTCCGCAACGTGATCCTGTGTGTGTACTTGTCTCCAAATATCAACCGGAACTAGTAAGCCATAGAACATTTCAATATCAGCAAGTATAGAAGAGGCAGTTTCAGTCAACTCCTTATAATAAGCAGTTGGATTATTCCTAGGATCAGGTAGCTGAGTCTTAAGAGACAAGACCTCTCTCCTTTTCCACGGAGTATAAACCCATTATTCTTTGAAACGGGCTGCTACACCTTGTCTAATAACATTATTGTGCTGATCCCTTTGCTCTAGTATTTCAGGGTGCTATATAGGATGAACCTCCCGCATCGGAAACTGAGATACCGGGGTGGGGCTCTTCTCAAGTAGCCTACCCAGATAAGCAACCAATGTCGCAACATTGCTAAACACTTGACCAGGCTCCATACTAGTGACATATACATGATCTTTAATATCATATAAAATCTGTGGTGCTACATCTTTGAAACACTGCTCCCAAAGACCAATCAGAGTAGCAGACATAGGCTTGAGGGCATGCTGTTGTACAAAAGGTTCATAATCTTTCATCACACTCCACACATCTTCCACACTGTAAATGGGGTTTCGGGCCCACTGGGCAGCTTGGTTAGCTACTACCCTTTTCTCCTCATCTCCCATATCAGATCGGACTAACGTCCGCCCCATACGTTCCTTAAACTTCGTCCAGTCTCTATCCTCAGATCCACGTACTGGTGTCCCACTACTCAGTAATGTCGAGGGATGGAAGAACACAGTGGGGTAACAACAGAAGGAGCAGGCCCCAACGTCGCTGCTGGCTGTGTCGCAGGTGTAAGAGCTGGCGAAAGATACGCCGAAACAATAGGTGTCACAGGAGTACTAACGGTCATAGTTGCCACAGACGGCGAAGATAAAGAAAGGACAGGAGGTGCCGTGGCCAAGGCAGTCTGATCAACAGTAACAGGAGCAGAAACAGCAGAGACAGAAGAACCGGGTAGCTGGGCCTGTGAGGGGAGAGCGGGATATATCCTCTGCGGGGCATATGGGGGTGGGGGTCGAGTATCTAACAGTTCTTCCACAAAAGTATCATTTTCTTCTTGGGCTACATGAGATTTATCAATATTCAATCGAAACATCCTATCTGCACGTTCTATTCCTATCTCTTGCTTCTCTCTATCATGTGCTACAGCTCTCTGAGTCAATGTTTGCATTCTTATCTTTCGCGCCTCCTTCTCTGCTTTCATTCGCCTATGTTTAACTTCCTTTTGCCACATTCGAAGAGAATCAAACAAAGATTGCCTACTTCTTTTCGCAAACAACTTCTCCTGTAAAAACCCAATTTTTTGTTCATCAAAAGTGCCCGTCAACGGCCACTGCAAATCGGCATTGTCCCTCGTATATTTGTGCCATAGCGTACTAAACATAATAGGGCCAAGGCCATGCTTCACATACATATCAAAGTTCAGAGTGCCTTCTGGAGGCGCCGGCTGACTTTCTTCAAATCGAGCATCTGCATCTGCAGAACGACAACAAGAAACCAAGAACTTGCTGAACCCAGGCATTTTCAAAAGTGAGCCATATTCGTTATGTTGCCTGGCGAAGTGTTCGCAAACACTTCGTGCCAAAATCAATCCTCAGACCGTTCCAAATGCAAACCAAAATGGTACCATATCCAAAAAGAAGCAAAACAAACTCACCTGGTGCACACAGGTCAAACAAATGTATTCTCCACTGCCGACTCTTCGGACCAAATGGTCCGATCCAAGGGTTTCGCCGTTCAGGACCCCAGTCGGGATGACCGCTGGCCGAGGCACCGTCTGGCGGGACAGAAGAGGCAGCTGCGAGTTCAGGAACTCTCTCGTGCAGGGATCCCTGGTCCGTCCTTCCAACCCGACGGCGGCCTCGACCTCCCCACCCGGGAAGGGCCCCTTGCCCGATGGGGCCCGTGTTCAGGCGCCAACTGAAGGAAGTGACCCGATTAGGGTCACCCAGGTCACTCGCGACCACCTCTCAGCCTTCCATACAAATGAAGTCGGTCAGACAGTAGAGAATACAAACCAAGTATATGTTTATTCAGATACACTCGAGCGGAGCCCCGTCTGCCCAGTCGCTCAGGGGTGCTGCAGAGAGGACTGACATCAGCAAACATGGTGATGCATTATGTACGTTTCAGAACCAAGGAAGCCCATACTGGAATTTTACAAGCAGGTGCAGCTGAAACAAAGAAGTGCAGTAGGATGAGCTTTGACTCTGAGGCCTGGCACACATTATCTCTGTGCCAAGGTCGTTCTGTCCGTGCCTACCGCTAGACTAGTGGGAGAAGGCCTCTATCTAGTGGGAAAGGTATGCGTTAATAAGAACAGTGTATTCATTAGTACAGCAAGACCTAACCTTGGAGAAACGGAACTTTCCACAGCCTGCTTCTCAAGGAGGGAATACGCAGTTAATAGCATGATTCAAAATGGCGGCTAAACATAAAATGGTGCCGCGAATGCTAACTTACATAGAACAATGCACGAACAAAATGGCAAAAACATTTTCATTTTATCACTCTCCCCGACCCCATAGACCTGAAACTTTCCTCAGCATAACAAGCAGGTCAACTTGATGCTGAACTAAAAATTAATAACACAAGGGCTCTCTCCTGAGGATTCCTTTGCTGGGTAAAAGCTGAGCACTGCTGGACCACATAATAGCCTTTCCCCCATTAGTCTCGAGAAGCTCTAGTGACGCTGATGATCAGTGATTACCAAGTCCATTTCTGGCAGTGGTCATCTTCTACATTCTTGAAATCAACACCCCTGCCCCCCCCTACCCGCTCGAGCTCACCCATCATGAAACATTAGTCACTGCTTGGGACATCTGTTTATGCCAGGCCCCTAGGAGGCACTGACTCCTCCACTTTTGCAAAGCTGTTTGACAGTTTCCCCTCTCTGATAGTGACCACTTCTCGAAGTGCTTGACTTTTACTGTGCACAATTTCATTTATAGAGTGGGAAGTTCTCCTTCCTACACTTCCAACCATGATCCACCTCTCTGCATGTTTTCTGGCTGGGCTTTTAAACATATGTTTCTCAGACTGGTGAGTTGTCCGCAATGCCCAATATATTTTAAGCTTCTTGTGGAGACTTGAACATGTTTTTGTGTATTCCAGGAGAAGATCAGCTGAAACAGGTTACCCAACTGATATTGCGTGCCATTTTTCCCCAAGAATTCAGTAATTGTTCTAAAGTTATAACACCAGCCTCAACTAAAGAGACTGACGTCCCCACTCCCGCCTCCTACACTTCTTCTCGCTGGACCCTTCCCCCAGGTTTAGGGCCTATCTTCTATCCACTAGAGGTATCCCAGCTCTCACCTTAACATGAAGCAGCATCCTCTGGGAGTTGGAGGTGCACTCCTCGTCTGATTCTGCCAATTCCGTGGGCTCAGCCTGCCATTGGATCATGAATTCGGGCCCTTGAGGAGACCAAACCCCTCGGGATCCCACACAGATTTCACTCACTGGGGGCCAGAGCCACACCTCTCGTCCACTTAGCAGGTTCTGAGTTTTCTGCACATCGCAGGGCCACGGAGTCGGGCCTTCACAAGATTGCAGTCAGCAGCTCCCTTTTCATGCCATCTGCAGACCTCCGCATGGTTTTGCCATTTTCCAGGATCTGCCCCACTAAAACATCTTCTCAGTGTACCTACTAGCAGTGATGCTCTGTTGATCATTTTGGAGCATCTGTAGTGCGCTGATGTCTGCAGATGAAGGAGAGGAGCATCTACAGCCATGTCCTCTCCATTCCCTCACGACTACTCTGAGAATTTGTTTTTAATCATCAACCAGCAGATATAGCAAATTTCCCGGGTGGCTCTTTAAAGTTTCTAAAACACAAAGCTTGGATTTACAGCTCAAAAAATATCCCAGCAGTTGCATAAGTAATAAAATAAAACTCCATGAAGCAAGAAAAAAGTGCAGGACCACAGGCTGTTACTAGGTGGCCCTGTGGAGTTGTAAAGGGGCCTCTCTTAGCGACATAAGGCACTGCATCCTTAATGCAATTATAAAGAGAAAGATTGCAGCTGAGCATATGATTACATTTGGTTTTATTGGAAGTGAGATTTTTGTTAGCTTGAGTTTTAAAAATGCACCTTTGTTGTTTATTTTAATAGTGTATTTTTAAAACGCAAGGTAACAAAAATCTCACTTTCAATAAAAACAAATGGAAACGTATGCTCAAATGCAATCTTTCTCTTTATAATTGCATTAAGGGTGCAGTACCTTATTTGGCTAATAGAGGTCCTTTTACAACTCCACATGCGCACCTAGTAACAGCCTATAGTACTACACCCTTGCCTTTTTTTGTGGATTTTCTTTTACTACTTATGCCACTGCTGGGATATTTTGTTGATTTAAAAAAAAAATAAAAAAAAATAAAAGAAACATTTTTGTTTGCAACGCCAATAGCTCAAACTTTCAGTAATGTGAAACCTATTCCATTGCAAATGCTTGTTTGTTTTTGAGGCAGTGCTGGGCCTGTGTCCTCCCGACATGACTGGTGTTTCGAAAGAGGGAAGCACCTGTGGCTTGGCAGTGACCCAAGAGATATTGGGCATCACTCTCCTATTATCACTTTCTAGATCATTCATTCCCAGCCCTGTTCCCCAGGGACGAACCCCTTAAATACTTTCTCAGACCTTACGAATCAGAACCCATAAAAATGTTTACAGGCTAGAAAAAGTGGAGCACCTGGAACACAACTAAAATACTGCAAAATTATTACCAAGAAAATATATTTGTGAGGAGCTGATATATAATAACAAACTTAATGCATATTAAAAACCACTTGTGCAATCATCCTGAAAATAATTTAAACGAAGTATCACAATCGCTGAGATTGATTGAGCCTCACTGTCGGCCAAGTTTACTTTGGATGCCTGATCGTCACAATTAAGACAAGCATTTGCAATGCAATAGGTCTCGCCTTTGCGAGAGTTTAAGCTATTGGCACTGTAAATGACAAGGTCTTTTATTTATATGTTTTGATAATTAAATCATAAATAAAAGGCATTGTCATGTACAATGCCAATAGCTCAAACTCTTATAAATGGGAGACCTATTGAAAGAAGCGGCCGCTATTGTCCAGGGCTGCTTAGAAAGTGAAAGGGCGCATGACGCACTGAATGTTGCAGGAAAACATGTTGTGCCTGCAGTAGGAGAAACTATTTAAATAAAATAGTGCTTATAGACTAAAAAAGACTCCCTGTGTAACCACCAAAGTAAAAGGATGAGGCGGGAGCCCACCCCGCGTTTCGCCGCCGCAGCCCGAGCTGTTCTGGAAGCCTTCTCCGGGCCGCTCTCAGCGCGACCCGGAAGTCAGGCAACCTTGCCTGGGACATGGCCGGGGCATGGAGCGCGCGGCCGGAAGTGTCCGGGGCTCCCGTGAGCTGAGGGAGCTCCGCGTGTTGCAGCCCGCGTGTCGGAGAAGCGAGGCGGGAGCCCACCCCGCACTGGCAAGCAGTAGAGGAAGTCCGGCGGGAGCCCACCCCGCCTTCGTGAATGTCGCATGATGCGGCCGGAGCAGGATTTCAGGCGGGGCTCCTGTGAGCAAGACGGAGCCCCGCGTGTTGATGCGCCACAAAGAGTGACCGGGTGAAAAGGCGAGTCCCCCCTGCCATCGAGGAGACCAGCCTGGGAGCAGCGCAGAGTCCCCACAAGAGCCGGTGAGTGGGGTTGAGCGGGAGCCTGCAGGTGGTTAAATACCGGCTGATAATCCATGCAAGCGCGCCGCGCCAGGAGATGTGCACGCGTATGGTGCGAGCAGGAGTTGTGATAACGCCGCGAGCCGTACGCGTGCACATCTCCTGTCTGTTAAGCTTCGGCATAGACAGTTGATGTGCACGCGTACGGCTTGCTGCGTTATTACAACTCCTGCTCGCACCATACGCGTGCACATCTCCTGTCCAGGCCGTGCCGTACTCGTGCACATGTCCTGTCCCCCTTCCAAACTCAAGTCGACAACAATAGATCTCGCTAGCGACAACGCTTCGCGCTGCGTCGCTAGGCGAGACCTAAAAAAGAACTATTGTGAGCAATCTTCTAGCAAAGAGATAAAGACAAGAAATGATGAGAATTCTGGAAAACAGTTGGCAAGCCAAGGGGGTTGATGGGATTTGACCCTGCAGGAACAGAGCTTGCCTTATGCTTCCTGTGAAGCGGCTTCATGAAACAAACGCAGTAAAACGTAGCCTTAAACATGATCTGACAAAAACAAAAATAAAACACTGTATGCATTTACAGCTCACCACGATTTCTCAAGTATTGGCATTTTCAGTCAATATTTTGTGGAAAGTCTGGAATTCTTCAGGGTATTTCAAAATGTTCTGGTTTTTTTCATAGTTTATTTTTTCTTGATTTATAATTTATTATTTCATTACATATTATTTCATAATTTCTTGTGGAAAGACTTGACAGCCTGAGGAACCCCATATATCAGCCCTGCTTGGGAAACATTATGCCACCTTATTTATTATTTTATTTTTTCAATTTTATATAGCGCAGACACAGCCTGAAGGCATCAGAGCGCTTTACAACAGTAGCAGTATACATGGGTGCAGTAAGTTAGTTACAATAATTAAATTCAGACATTTGCATAGGTAGCTGCAACCAGAACAGATGCAACAGTTGGTCAAGGATCGTACACAGTTCAAGCATCAATTTAGGATGGTGAGGTCACATTATGAAGGTAGTTTTTATCCTGGTGGAGAGAGTACTTCAGTATGGTCGTAGGTGATTAACTAAGGTGTCTGTCAAATAGGAGGAGCTTGAGGTGCTTTTTTGAAGGTGGCTATGTAGGTTGTTAGGTGAAGGGAGGGAGTTAAGGCGTTCCAGATTGTTGTGTCACTACCAGAGAATGACTGGCTCATGTACCATTCTCGACTGAAGGTGGGGGGCTCCAGGAGCAGGGATTGGGCATTTCTGGAACCCCTATTTGCTTCAGAGATTTTCAGTTTCTCTTTTAGATAGCAGGGCGAAGAGGAGTGCAGCGCTCTGTGGGTAACCCAGGCAGTTTTGAATTGGGCCCACACTTCAATGGGAAGCCACTGGAGGGTTAGCAGAGCAGGGGAAATGTGGTCAAATTTCTTGAGACCTAAAACCAAGCGTGCTGCTGCACTTAGTGTTGCTCTCAGTGGGCCTATGTGTAATTTGGGAATGCCTGATAAAAGGGCAATTCCATAATCTAGTCTGGAGAGAACGAGAGACTGCACCGCTGTTTTGAGGTCTTGTTCCAGGATTAATTGTCTGATGCCCCAAAGCTGCCTGAGTTGGTGTTGTGCGCTTTTGGCCATGGCTGTGATGTGACTGTGAAGGTTTAGATGATTGTCAAGGGTGATTCCAAGTGATCTAGCACACTGGACAATGGCAGGGCAGCCGTCCAGGGTAGGAAACTTGTCCATCCATTTCTGTACTGGGGTTCTTGCTTTCGGACGTGAGATTAAAAGAAATTCTGTTTTAGTTGGGTTTAGTTTTAGATGATGGTTAAACATCCAGTTTTGATTCTCTAGGCTCATGATTGAAAGGAGGGCAAGGTCTTCAGGGGAAGAGATTTTCATGTATATTTGATCATCGGTGTAGAGGTGGAAAAGAATCCCAGAGTTTCTGAGAATCCCACGTAGTGGTTCTAGGTAGAGGTTGAAGAAGCCTTGAGGGACCCCTTGATGTACGTTGACTGGTCTCAAGAACGAGTTGCCCATTTTCGCAATTTGGGAACGGTTGGTTAGTTAAGAGGTGAACCAGCTGAGGAGTGTGCCTCCAAATCCCATGCTTTGTTCAAGAGTGCAAAGGCGGTCCAGATGGTTGACAGGGTCAAATGCAGCGGACAAGTCCAGGAGGACCAGGAGTTACAAAAATCGATGATTCTAAGGGAGTCACCAACTATTTGGAGGTATGCAGTTTCTGTACTGTGGCCCTGGCAGAAACCTGATTGGAGAGTGTCTGGGAGATTGTTTGTTCGAAGGTGTGAAGTGAATAGGGACGTTCAGCTACTTTCAATGACTTTGCCTAAAAATGGAAGTGTGGAGACTGGGCGGTAGTTGTTTATGTTCTCTGGGTCGAGAGATTGTTTTCTCAAGAGAGCAGAGACTTGACCCATGTCTTAACCTCCACTGGTTACTGATGCACTGCCAGTGGATGGCAATTTCCTATGCTTTGCAGATAGTAAGCGTGGTATTCTCTGCAATACAAAGATATGTCTATTAACCTTTCAGTTCCTATGAAAGTAAGGTACAGTGTTTGTGTACATCCTTCCTACTTTCTAACAGCAAGTGCTGCCCCATGTCTACGGGTGACAACGGGAGAACGAGGAAAGGTAGCAAAAACTAACACAGGTGGTCAGGGTATGCACGCTATCCCAGAGTAACCCGGAAAGCGGCGGGCGATTAAAATTATGTAGCTTGTATTTCTTTATGACCACAATGACCTCACAGTAAGGAGCCGCAAACCCCTAGTGCCCAGGATATGTTCTAAAAGGGATCCAACTGATCTGAGTGTGTGACCGTCGCTAAAGGAATATTGTATTTCCCAGGTTTTAAATGAGGAATGCCCACCATAGGAGGAAAAGGAATAGAGTGGCCAATCTCCTACACAGTTGGAAGGAAGAGTCTGACTGGTGTGCCTGCCACTATTGAGATCTCTGTGATTTGGTAGGTGTGTCCCCCGGAAGAGGGGTTTAGGCAATAGAATACACAGCGCACACGCTGACACACCCCCCAATAAAAATAATTATCAAAGCATAAATTGTTTGATGTTTAAATTGTATCTTTTTCTACATTGAGGGAGCAAAGTATTGCCTGGAAACAGAGGGAAATGGGTTAATCTGGTACTCATGTTCCACACTTGTATACGCCAGTGCGACTATATTCTTTGTTTTATATACTTTTTCTTTTTGTCCCATTTTCTTTGCTCTGTATTGCAGATCCAGTATTAAAGGATCCCTGCAACCCATTCAATTAGATCAACTCTCAGACAAAGGTAATATGGGAGGCCTTCACTATTGGGGCACACTTCCAACTTGAGGCGATGTTAGTGCAATTTTATTTACAGAAGTGTATATATTTTTTCACTCCACCTGACTGAATATGTTCCTTTTCTTGGTCTTCATACACAGGTAATGATGGGCTAAGCTGCTTTGGCTGGCGTGTCATTTTAGAATCCCTGTAATTATGCCCAGACTCTGAGTTGTGAAAATAAGCAAACAACCTAACCAAAAGATGTTTAACGAAAGATCAATTTTAAAAAAGTTGTAACGCTCTTTCACTTCCCTCCAACAGAGAGCCCAATCCCAAAAAGGAGCTCCAAAAACTGTGAGATGGGTTTACTATGCTCATTCCACATTGATGGGTGTAAAATAAAGAGGAGCCTCAAAGGGCAGAATAAATAGACAGTGCATTAGAATCTAACAGTGGTGTCTGTTTTCATCTACTCTTTGTTGGTTTGCTTAAAATGGATCCTTTGTGTCCTCCACCCATTGCAAAGTGACCTCCATTGTGATGGAATATCATCTATATGAGAAGCCCTTGTCACAGTCTGAGAAATCAGCTCTTAATACAACCGCTCTCATCTTATGCCAAAAATCATTATGCACTATCGTAGAGGATGAGAGCAGGTGCTGAGCAGACATGAAAATGGATGATTTCCGTTTTGGATAAATTTAACGTTAAGTGAGTGGAATGGCTCTGAGGCAGTTTAAGACACTTGTTTGGATTTGAGCAAAAAATGAGACAAAAATGTGGGTATCGTCAACATAGCAATATCATCACTTCCATTAGCTTTTGCTATCTTCTCTAAGACATGAGGTAAGCAGTGAGAAGAGGAGAGGACACAGGACACAACCTTGTGGGACTCCCAACTGGGAGAGAGGTAGGGTTGGAGAGTGAAGAAGACACGAAGGCTGAAAAGGAGACACCTCAATGAATTGAAAACCAGTTAAAAGCTGAGTCTGTGCTTCCAAGCTTGATTAAGTTGAATAGCAGACTAGGAGAGTTGATCTTATCCATGTTTCAGAGAAGCGGAGGTGTGGGGAAATAGGAGAGGAGTGACCGTGTTGAGCAGAGTATAGGAAATTTAATATGTAAGTAAGACTGGCTTCTTTGGAATGTTGTGCCCTAAAATCAGAGTGAAATGGATCTAGCAAGGCATGTTTAGTGAGCAAGGATCTTAGCAGATTAAACACCAGCCACTGAGGAATTGTTGGGAAGAATGGAAATCAAGAGGCTGCGCTGTGGTAAGCTGGGGGAAGAGGAGGCAGCGGTGTTTTTCATTAGAGTTGAGACCATTGCAGTTCTGAAGCAATGAGGGTAGCTGCCTTAGATGAAGGAGTGACACAAATGATATAGCAGACAAGACAGCACATGAGAGGAGCGGGCTACTGCGTTGATAATTTGGTGGTTGAATTTGATGTTTCCCTAAAGCCGAGTTGGAGGAATGTGCGACACAGGTGGGAGGGGAGGAGGAAAGAGTACCAATTGTATGGGTAGGTCTTTGAGGGTGGAAGTGTAGGGAAGCTGGTAGTAAGATGCCTTCGCAGACCTGAGAGGATGTGAGGGTACCTGGGGCATGCTTATGCTCTTCAGGATATGATGTATTTGGGATTTTCTTCCTCGGGACTAAACACACTTTGGTTTTTAAAGCTTCTGTACTTAGGTTAATCCAGGATACAGGAGGTGTTAGCTACGGAGGTTATAGTGTGAGTCAAATATCTGTGGGTTAAAGGAGGTGGCATTGACTAAGGGTGCGAGGTAATAGTGCCATGGCATTTGAGAAGTGTTTTTGTGTGGGGTTATTGAGGTTGGAAAGACAATGAAATGTATGATGGCATGGACAGAGGTTGATGTTCTGATGGTGGTGCGCACTGGGATAGTGTTTTCAAGATCGGGATTAAAAGTACGTTGCCTTGTGAGCGAGTAGGAGAGGTGGGTGTTCAGGAGTTAGGGGTCAGAGAAATAGGTGAAATAGGATATTATTTTGGTGAGCATGTGAACAACAGCGGATGCAGTGTTTCTATCAACACAGAGGGATCAAAAACTACCCCTAAGTTCCTGGCTCTTCAAGAGCTTGTTATGGTGCACAGGAAATGGAAGCTGGGAAATATGCAGGAGCAGCTGAGGCAGGGAAGGATTATAATTTGGATGAGGTTTGAAATCAGACAGCCGAGTGTCATCCACTGTGTAATGGCAATTTGTGGATCCCTCCTTGTCTCATTTCATTCCCAGGGAGAAGACAGACGTCCTACATAGGTGCAGCCAATACTTCCAAGTCGGAGGACGGACTTGCTGTGACAAATGGCGCCAAAGATGTCTTGATCTTGGTTTAGGGTATATGCCTATCTCTTGCTTAGTCACAGGTCCCATTTCAAAGACAGGCTAAAGCAGAGGCGAGGAACTGTCTTTCCTCTGCTCTCTCTGTCACAGTTTGGCAAATTAAAAATGAACACAGTTTTACGTGAAATAAAGGAGAGCTGCTGTAATGCATCCATGAGCAGACATGATACATCAAGACTGATATCGTCCTCTTCTGCTTCGATGAAATTGCAGTTTAAAATAGAGGCTGATCAGGAAGGCAAATGGTGTCTAGCGACTGTGGCCTACCTAAAATTCACAGACCTGTCCTATTAAGAGACCTTACCTGAGACAATTACCAGTGCGACCGAATTTTCCAGCTGATGTTTGGTAGTGCTTGTATTACGATGTAAGACTTCTTGTGGAAATGTTTTGTTTGTAATGATAGAGGACCATGGATCTTAACATATGAGAATCTTCTGTTTGCTCAGTGCAATTTTTAATCTATGTAATTTGTAAGGTTGATTAAAAAAAATTAAAAAATTATAATACTCATCATGAAGGTATTTGCTCTGTTCTGTGCTCTTTCCAGTTTGTTTGCTTTTGTTGTTTCGATAAACATTTTATGCATATTGTCAGGTTGATTCGGCATATCCTCTTTCCACCGCAGTCCAGTTTGCTAACGTCTGGAAGAAATTTGGTTCAAAGTATGTGCTATAAAAATATTCAAAAATAATACTACATTGTGTCGTTGCATATATAAAATAACTACATATTTATATAGTGCACACCATAAAAGGAATTATTGCTTGGGTCACTCATGTCATGACAACATCCTCGGGGCATTCATTCTTAACTCTAAGCTGATGATTAGAAGTTATTAATTTTGATAAACGTCACTCCGTTCAGTTATACCTATAATGTATTGCCCGAAACTCTTTTTTAAATGTCATAAAAGAACCTATTTCTTTAATTATAGTTTGTTCATAATGTTTTTTCACGTTACCAGCTTCATTAGTTCATAGTAACTCTTTCAAAAGCACTGCTCATACAAAGCCTCTTTGGGCCAAGCCTCACCTCTTGCTCGAATTTTCCGATCAATTTTGTGGCTTTTTGAGCTCCAGTGATGGAATGCCTTGGATTCCCCACCTTTGACTTGAAAGCAGTATGTGCCCTTCTAGGTCTTACTCCAGTGTTTCTCTTTAGATTTAATCTTGCGACTTCTACGCATGCTGTTTTGCTGAAAAATTAACCATTGGAAGAGTATAGTATCTTCATCTTGTAGCCTCAAACTAATAAACATGATTGACATTTGACTACAACAACAAAACTTCAGATAGAGTGTAAGTGTTTTTTAATAGCCCTCTCAAGAACCTGAAATCGTTTAAAAAATCCAGAGTACCACAATGCAGAATACTTATTTTATTTTTATAGATTTTTGCTTATTTTTATTAGGTCTGGCATTAGCCAAGACCTATTGATTTTACTAAAATTATTTAGTAAAGTTTGGTAAAATTATTACTCAGCTCTCAGCCATCCCTCTTCATTCATTGGTCTGCTATTGTTTTATTCACATATTTCTTCCTCCCAATACAGCATACACGTTTGCAGTGGGTCAGCTCACTTCAGCCATTGGTTAACTTCACTATGAGTGATGACATTTTGCCCTTTCACAAGGAGCACAGCAAGACACAACGTAGTTCCTTTCCGGGTCAGGGCTACAAATTCAACATGTGCTTTTTGAGACAAAAAAAAAGATTTTTGCTTTTAGCATGTGGTTTGTTTTTTCCCAGATTGTTGAGGTCTCGGTAGCTTCTCCAGCAATAAAGTTCCTGCAAAACCTATGAGAACATAAAATAATCATTGATAACGCCAAAAGATGGGCCGCCAAAGCCAGACCTGTTGGCTTTAACAGTGATTGTTTTGTTTGGATATGTATTTTTCTTCACAGGAAGCTCATATTTTGATTAGGGAGGAGTGCTCTTTTTGTGTTTGTTTTGCACATGGATTTCACACTAAATGGAAAAATTACTCCAGGAAAACTGATAGAAGTTATTTAAGAACATCCACTTCTCCCCTGCTTGTTACTCTCTTCAGCATTTGCATCACTGTTGAAGGAGAATTGGGTTATATATGTATGTTGTTAATCTCACATTAATTTATAGCGATTCATTATCCTGATCAATTAGGTAGATTACATTAGAGAGATGTGGTTTCTCATTTGCTTCATGTGTCTGGCACCCATCTGTCACTAGCCCTCAAATGTGTACATACTGTTTGTGGTATCACATGAATTCATCTTACTTATTAATATTCCACCTTTAAAAGTTGTGATTTTGTTTGAACAAATTGTATGTTCCCTTTTGCTCAAAAGGCAGTATCAGCCACCCAAGACCACCCATGATGGCCTTAAGTGAACGTGGGTTTGGCCACTGACCGATCCTGAAAATTCTTTCAAGCAGGCTCACTGGCCCACCAAGCCTCAGCTCATTGCCTCCAGCTATGAACCTGGTTTTTCAGTTCCGTGGCTTCTGCCCAGACTCCTGCATGCTATACCCAAAATGGTCTCCTGCTTTATATTTATTTTCTCCTTAATTTTCCATGCCCCTCCCTGTCCTTAAACCTTTTTGTATTTAATTCATTCTTTGTATTTTTTTCTTCCTAACTTGTACTGGAACATTGTTCTGTGCATTCAGTATCCCCTTCTGTGAAGATTTGTTTTCTCACATTTCTTTTTAGATTATCAGTACCACTATGATCTTTAGTATAGGGTTTCTTTTCTACTAAAGATTTCAGGCTCTTGTATTTTATTTATTCAATTTTTGAATCTGAAAGTCTCTCTACCATCTCCCTCTTGCTTTTTTCAACTGTTGTATAAATGTTCACATGCTTCGGCTTTTACTACTATAGTTTGCAGTTTTTAAGCATGCATTCAATGGACATTGTGGATAGATCTGCTACATTTTTTAAAAAAAGTGTATATATATATATGTGTGTGTGTGTGTGTGTGTATATATATATATATATATATATATGTGTCTATATGTGTTTTTATATATGATATGCGTTTGCAGGTTTGCTGCATATCCAGATCGCTTTAAAGATCAGATTATCTGTTACAGTGTAGAAAGCTCTATTACATACAGGCTGTGATTGTGCTTTATTTGTGTTCCAGATCTTAATATTCTTCCAAAATAAGGGAATAGACTCCTAGCGAAAATCCCGGTTAATGTTTTCAAATGGTGGTGTGTGGATCAATTTGCGGCATGTGGGGTTTATATGGAGAATTGCTCATGAAGTGGTCTTCATATGACCTGTGGAAGAAACTGGTTAGCTTTAAGAGAGGCAATAATCTGATTTAAAAAGTTCACAGCATTAGAAACCAGGTTCACATGCAGCTACTATTGCCAGGGGTACTTGATTTTTTAGGTGTCCACCTATTTTTGCCCCCGCGATGGGTGCTTTTTGGTTAAACACGGGTTGGTATCTTACTTTTTGGAACAGGCCTAGCGCAACGTTAATAAACTCCACACCATACCCATGTTCTGTGACAGAAGTCTCTGACCTCCTGCTCTCTATCTCTGAAAAGGGGTATGCAACAGGAACTGTGCACAGGAAACGCAAGAAATTATCAGGGGAGGCCAGCTGGGTTGAAAACACAGCATGGGCCTCTCGGCGCAGGGCATCTGTTGTGAGAGGCCTGGTCTAGCAGACATTGGAACCGAAGCTATAGAAGCATAAATGGAGTGTCCATGCCATCGCTCCCAATTTGTAAAGCTAAAATTATGTAATTGTTTATCTCTCCTACTGAAAACGTACTGCACGCCAAAGAAACAGGGGACTAGTATTAGTTTCTTTCTTTTATTTCCCTGTAAATTTCCATTGTATGTGCTTTCAAATGTTGGCATGGATCAGAGTATTTGTTTCAGTTCACATTGCCAATTAACTGTCCTTTCAATGGTTGGGGATATTGTGATGGATGATCTGATACTCGGACAGGTATTGGTGGTTCGCCATCATGCAAGTTTCTCGCACGGCCACCGAGGGCACATCAGACATGGAACGTCAGCTCAGCTATCCCTTCCTGATATTAGAATATTAAAATTGTGCCCTTTGAATCAAGAACAGAGATGGGTTTGGTCATCCCTTTGAAAAGCGTTGGAAATTGTTGTTTTAAATCAGCGGGAACAGATTGATAAACTAATTGGCCAAATAAAGGGCTCAAAATTTCAACTTCTCCATTAAACTGGGAATGTCAGACAAACACCCGAGGGCCTCTAAATGAGTAACAGTTTCAGGGTGTCCTCTGCCTCGTGGCTAGTCTCAAAAGGTTATGTTGACTTAGGTGGCGAGCACCTCATTAAAGAGGCATTTTCTCTGTTTCAATTTAAGTTTATGGACCAATCCTACGAAAATTCAGCCCCAATTAACTGTATTTTAGTTTAAATGTCGGTAGAAAAAAAATACTAGTTTTTGCTTTTCGCATGCCATATAATACCCAAGCCCAGTTGGTGCTTTTAGATGCAACGGTCAACATGGACTGGTATTTGCAGTGATACGTCCCTCAATGCAACTATTCAAAAGACTTCGGCTCATATGTATGAAATTCTGAAACTGCGATTCCCATATAGCGAATCCGCAGAAATCGATATTTGGGAATTGCAAAACGGAATGTGTGTTACCTGCGATTTCCTAAAAGCTATTCCTAAGGATTCGCATTCCCTATTAGCAAATCGCAAAATAGGAAACAGAGCTTTCTGGATGTAGAATGACAGACCAGGAAGGTTATAAATATAGGATGTGGCCACAACCCAAAGGCCTAGGTTGAAAGTAAGGAGTGCTCCTGCATCATCACTGCCACTGAATAACACCATCCCTGGAGAAGGCCATGGCTACAGAAGATGGGAGCAAGGAATCAGGGTCCAGAAAGCGGAAAGTAAAGTTTACTGAGAAGGAGCTGGAGCTCCTGACAGAGGAATGTGTGGCCCATATGAACCAGCTGTTTGGAAAGGCCTCCTTCTCTGTGCCAGAGTATCAAAAGACCCGGATCTGGATCTGGACCAGCCTCCTGGAGAAAGTGAACTCCCTAGGAGTCACTCGGAGGACCGTTTCCTGAGATCTGCAAAAGGTGGTATGACCTGAGATCTCATATGAAGGAGAAGGTGGTCAGCAGGATGGCAGATGGACATGGAACTGATAGCGGACCCTCAAAACACCCCCTCTCCGACTCCCATGGAGACACAGATGGGATGTGGCTCTTTCACTTAAAGTGAAAGTGCGATGCAAATATAAAGAAGCGGCTGAGTGAAAACAGATGGCGAGCGCTTGCTTTTTTAGATGATGCTGCTGTAAAAAAATTCTCTCTAAAGCCCTACGCAGCTCTTTACAGCTGAGTTTGCACTGTAGCTAATATCTAAAATAAATATATTTGTTGTGTTTTAACCAATTGTGTACTCATCAACTGTCGACGATAATGTCTGCTCCTCATTATCTGAAAGCATTTTAATACAGCAATTCCACTATAGCAGTTGAATCCCTTTCCTATGCACTCTGTTGACAGCGCTGTGTATGGCTCAGTTGTGCTCTCAAACGGTCCATAAAAGCGCAAAGCACTGTCTCTTATGGGATAGAAAATCAGTGCATAGTAATTTTGCGCCGCATAATTTACAGTTCTCTGCAAAACGCAAAAAGGGACGATAATAATGTGTGGTCTGTGAGCTCTAATGACTGCTTTACACGGATGTGTTCACAATGAGGTGCACGTCACCGGTGTGCGGACTACGGAGGCATTCTGAACAGCGTTATTCAGTGTTTAACCGTGACAGGAATTTTGTGTAGTATTTTTTCACTTTTTGAAAGTTGCAGTACCGCGTATTGTTTTATCCATCAAACAGAACGACCTGTCATGGTGGTATGGTGTGTCATGAAGAGGAACCTTACAGAACTGATTCTTTTGGTAGGAACCCGCCCCTATGTGAATGCCGAGTGATTCGTACTATACACAATAATTGTTATAATGTTCTTTTAAAAGTATACTTTTATACGTTACAGTGTGTCTTTTACGGTGAGATCTCAGAGGTCTGTTTTTTACTGTGAAGAACTGTTTATTCTATTTTAATGAGGTGAGTCTCGTGCTTCGCACTTGCAAAAACTCAGCATTCTTAAAATCTTTACTAGGACATGCCATTTCTTGCAGCTGGAGTGCTGCACGTTTCTCTGATTCATATCCACCAGTCCAGGCTTGACAGCGCAGCCTCATCCACTGTGGGCTGCGGGGGGTGGGTTCTTCTTCCTACTGAAGGGCATTGCGTTTCACTTTCTTTCTTGTATTTTCCCGTAACTGGTTCCGTTTGTGTGCCTCAACAAGCTGCCCAGTTCTGTCCTCCTGACCTGTAAACTCGGAGCAAGACCCGCTCATGACCGGATAAAATAATACGGCGACAAACACTTGATGCTGAGAAAGTGTTTGGTCTATCCTTAAAGTCAGGTGCGCCGCCATGACATGACGTAAACTAACAACTGAATTTAATTTATTCCACCGGTAGCCTAAGAACCGTTTTCCTTTTTAATGTAACCTTACTTAGACAATATGTGCTTTTTCAGAAGACCGCTTGATTATGAATATTCAGGTAGCAAAAGTGCCATAAAGCTATCACTCTAGGTCAATAATTATATATACACTTATCTGATTTGAGCCAGGTACCTTTTTAGTGACTCACTAAGTAAGTCAAGAAAAAAGTCTGTGTATGGTAGAGAGAATCTATACTTGTTTTATATAAAGAATGGCTGTAAAAAATGACATGGTTCTCTTACGTAACATAATATGGAAAAATAATTCATTCATCTTACACACATAGTTATCATAATTAGGCGCCAAGTATGTTTTTGACAATTGGGTTACACAACTGCAGTACCACTAACTCATGAAGTGTCTTATTTTGTATTGAAACATTTTATGTGTGACATGTTTACGCACTTTTGGCTTTTTAGCTAAGCGCCCATTGAATGCTGGGATAGTCAGGCGGGGTTTCTAGGTTTATTAGGATCGCGGGATCAGTTCCGGAGTGGGGCACATCATTGGTGGGGTCACTTCGGTCAGTCACAGTCTCTGTGTTATGTAGCACGCACCTATGAGACATGGCAGGTTGCTATCTGATCCTCGCCGAGTGAACTCCGAGGCGCTGCGGACTCTTGACGCTCGCTTATCTGCTTCCCTTTCCAGACCCGCCTTCCTCAGGGTCTCCGAGCTTTTTCGCACGTGCCACTTGTTTACAGTTTCCATGGCTACACGTTCCGGTCCGTAAGACCATTGTTACCGGAACAACTTGCCCCGTCAGCTCATTAATTGCAAATCGAAGAACTTGCCGCTTGCATGAAGGAAGGAAAACTCCACTTCTGTTTTTTATTTGAAAAGTTGCCCTTTTAATCCCTAGGATTACTATTTTAATTAAACTGCATAATAGAGGGTTATTAGTTGGACCGAACTGCACAACTTTTATCATTTTCGTTATTTTTTTCTATTTATTTATTTAGTTTTAAAAAATGGCGATGAAGAAATCAGCACATGCCAAAATGATTGTGTGCCTACTTGTGGCCGTGATCCCAGGGCAGTATGCGGCGGACCCCATAGGCCTCAGCAAGTGCTCCTCACAATGTGATGTCTCCAGATGCCCAAGTCCCAGATGCCCCAGCAGATATGTGCCTGACAGCGGCAACTGCTGTCTCATCTGCGCCGCAGGTGAAGGGGAGGCCCGTGGCCGCAAAGACGACTCACTATGTGAGGACAGTCTAGAGTGCAAGCACCCGGCAGGAAAGCGCATGGCCAAGGTGGTGTGCCAGTGCAAGCTGACGTCCAAGGTGTGTGGCAGTGATTGAAGGACCCATGACAATGTGTGCCAGCTGAAGGTGGAGAACCACAAGGTGTTGCAGCAAGAGCTGCCCGCCATCCTCTAGATGCAGAACGAAGCCTGTGAATCGGGTAAGGGTGTGCAAGCATTACCGGCTTATTTCACCAGTAAGCCTTATCTGCAATCTGCTCTTAGTATTGTTGCCAAATGTAAATAACGGGAACTTAGATCTGGGAACACGTGGGTCCAAAGTATACCACTAACAATGGTCTGAGTGGACCTTATCCTTTAGGCCACCGTTTACTAGTTAACTGGCAGATATTTGGAACAGAGAAGTGTGTGATGGACAGAAGAGAGCTTCATATGCTGATGAGGATATGGGACAAAAAGAGATAAATATTTGACGTTATAACCATTTGCTTTTAGGTCGAGCCTCGGCAGAACATGCACTGCTCTGTGAGGCATGGCTATTCAGGTAGGGAATTGAAGCTCCGCCCATATTTGTCATTGGCTTGTGTGATTGTCCACTGTAAACTGTGGCTGTTCATTGGTCAAAAGGCTTAGTAGTCCCTCCTTCGTAACGCCTTGTCTCATTTTGTAACATCCCATGGCGACACCCCCTGATACTGTGTTGTTACTCGGTAGACTTTAATTACTGCCTCCGAGCACTATTTTCTCAAATAGCTTTGTCCGCCACGCTCTCCCCTAAGGCCTATTTTTTTATAGCACGTATTTGCAATGCAATAGGTCTCAAATTTGCAATAGTTTAAGCTATTGGCATTGTAAATGACAACACCTTTTATTTACACTACACACCACATACACTCCATAACACATGGTTAAAAGACATTGTCATTTACAACGCCATTTACAACGCCAATAGCTCTAACTTAAACAAATGTGAGACCTATTGCATTTCCAATGCTTGTTATAGTTTGCACCTGGTAAACACCTGATCTGATTCAATGGTAATGGCATTTTGCATTTCCTAACGGTCTGAAATAGTGATTCGCACTGTTAAGAAATGCAAAATGCCTTCCCACATATGGGCCCTCGTGCACTGAAGTTCAGCTGCAAAAATGTATGCATCCTCAAATATGAGTATTTCTAGGCTTCCCAAACACGTTGTAATACATGCATGTCATTAAATCCATGCTTGTTGAGTTTGTTGAGTTGTTACTAACATATGTAAAACAAAGTATTTGAGGGCTGAATTTACAGATTATCAGTTAGACAAGCCGTGTGGATTGATGTGATACTCCCCCCTCCCCCCCACACACCCTACCCCCTCCTTCGAAGCAGGCCCTTTGTAACAAGTGTTTAATCTCCATCTATATAAACTCCTGAATCATCGCTATGAGTAGTTTCAGGTTCCTCTATTTGGGTTGTAGGAGCCGCAATACCCACCAGTTCTTTCGGGTCACCTGCTTCTGTTAGGCCACCTACCTGGGCGTGAGCCTAGCTCGTTGTGGCCACCAGTCTGCAACTTTTGAGCAACTGTCAGTGTGGAAGCTGCAGAGTAATTCGGGCAAGGTCCAGGGAGATATTTCCAGTTTTAGACATTTTTCAAGCCTTCTGGTTACTGTTGTTGTCTTGTCATATTTTCGATGCCTGCTTTGGGGAACCCCGAGACATCAAAAATTGACTTCTGGGATCCTTGCCCCACTAACTGAAAATTAGGGGCGTAGCTTAAGAGGGGTTTTTGGGGTGTAACACCCCTCTGATAAATGTATTTTCTGATGAATAGTTTACAGTGCAAGTGCTTTTCAGTCGGGTATTGTGAGATGTCAGTCGGATTTTACCAGGGATGTTTACATTCAGACAGAAAAAAATGCACACACATTCTCTTCCTCTGTTTTGAAAGCCCTCAAAATATTTATTATTTTACAAAACATTGTTTTCTCTCTTGGTACTCCTACCAATCCACATTCCTCTCCCTTTTCATTGCCCCTTAGGCCTCTCTTATGCTTCCTGCTTGTCATATAATGTATTGAAACCTTATATGTCAGTCTGAATGTCGGGAAATCGTAAGCTCAACCCCCCCAAATCTTACTGACAAAACTACGCCTCTGCTGAAAATACTATAAATTGAAATGTTTGCTGCTGCGACATCTGAATGTAGCATAGGAGAGCTCACCCTGTCAGCTGTCTCTACCTTCTGATCAAAATTGGACGTTTTATCTTTGAGTGCTCAGCCATGAATTTCAAGCAAGGGACTGACTCTTCCCCAGCCGTGCCAGTCCATCAGAGAGATTGGCCTTCCACCTAATACGCCACTTTCCTAATTGGAGACCTCTTCACATTAAGTTCCCGATCTCACCACACACACACACACACACACACACACACACACACACCTCAGAGCTTTGGGGGCGCTGACAGACAGTAGCAATGTGGTCTGCTGAAACCCAGGCTGCGTTTCCGGTCAGCAGTGGCTGGCTCTCACTCGGCTTCCTGTCAAGGCCCTTCGAGGCCTGGGGCGAGGCCTGGTACAGACAATAGGACAATACTCCGCATTTAGTACAAATACGGCACATAGTAGCGGTAAGGGGCAGGAAACCGCCTAGAAAAAAAGAAGAGAGGACAGAGAGAAGTGAAAAGAGGTGAGAAAACAAAAGGCCAAGGGGACTAATATAAAGGAAATGTTGAGATGATGTGACTGAGGAGAAAGGGAAGCAGTTGAGAATAGAGATGGGAATGAGAGAGAAAAGGGAACAGAAGGGGAAGAAAAAGTTAAACAAGTGGATGAAGAATGTGGGAAAAGAGCGAGTAGAGGGAAGGAATAGAAGGAAAGTCCAGAGCAAATTGGAAAGAAGGAAAAGATAGAACGTGAAAGGCAGATTTTGAGAGATCTCAACAAAATCTGGATTGAAACAGGACAGAAGAAACAAGAAGAGGATTGGAGAAATTCTGCGATTTTAGAAGAAAAAAGAAAAGAACACGAAATGGAAAAGTCGAAATTATAGAACAAATAATGGAAAGGGAAGAGGAAGACCGAGGGAGGAAAAGAGCAATTAGAGAAAGGCAAAGAACGAGCAAATGGAAAGAAAGGGAAACACAAGATAGATAGAAGGGTACTAAAGAACTGGAAAGTGATAGAAATGTCGTAAAGAATACAAAATAAAAAAATTGAAGAAAGAGTGAATAAAGGAATGAAACAGCAAAGGGATGAAATAGAAGGGGGAAGAAAGAGGGAAGACAAGATTATTGAGAATGAAAGTGGGTAAATCAAGAAAGTAAAAAGCCAGGGTAGGAAAGTAAATAGGTTAAAGAAGATATGAAGATGGAGAGAAAGGAATTGCGAGATTTTTTTAAAAGTACAAATATTGTGGGAAATAAGTCGGGAAAATATGAACTTGTAATTACAAAGAGTAACGAGTTTAGATTAGTGCAGCGCAGCCGACGCAAACCATAGCATATTTTCATCCTTTCATGCACAAAACCACAGGTTTTTTTTTATCGCTCTTTATTGATTTTGCCATATAATTACCCAGCATTTCCACGTGCACGCCACAATGGTGCAACCAATAGTATGCCACTGTTTAACAGAGCACTGTCTTGAATACAACCATTTGTGTTATGTGTTTTTCCATAGCATCGCAACAACAAACAGCCTTATGAAGCTATTTACCATAGCCGTGTCACTGTTTAGTATGGTCTACGCATTTTTGGATTATGTACACATATCACACTCCCCAACCTGGCCCCGTAGTCCCCACCTTATGTATCTGCTTGGAAGTGCCCTCAGTATTCAATGCCCTCTGGCCATAGCCCTTGTCAATCCCTGCATCACTAGCACCCCTCGCATCTTCCGCCACCGCCAGAAGGCACACCCCTCCTCAACAAGGCCTCCGCAGACCCGACGGACCTCAAGAACTACAGGCCCATCTCCCTCCTCCCCTTCGCCGCCAAAGTCACCGAGAAGATCGTCAACATCCAGCTAACGAACTTCATAGAATCCAACGACATCCTCGATGCATCTCAATCCGGCTTCCACAGCACCGAGACCGCCCTCCTAGCCGCCACGGACGACACCCGCAGACTCCTCAACCCATGCCACTCTGCAGCCCTCATCCTACTAGACCTCTCAGCAGCCTTCAACACAGTCTCCCACCGCACACTAGCCGCCAGACTCCACGACGCTGGCATACAGGGAACCACCCTAGACTGGATCCGCTCCTTTCCTTGCCGGCCGAACTCAAAGAATCAGATTCCCTCCCTTCCTCTCAGAACCCACAGAGATCAGATGCGGAGTACCCCAAGGATCCTCCCTCAGCCCCACGCTCTACATGGCCCCCCTTGCTACCATCGTCAGAAAACACGGACTCAGCATAGTATCCTACACCGATGACACTCAGCTCATCCTCTCCCTCACCAAAGAACCCGACTTACCAGGCACAACTTCAGCAAGGAATGATGGACATCGTAACCTGGATGAGCAGCAGCTGCCTGAAGCTCAACTCGGAGAAAACAGAAGTCTTCATCCTCGGATCCACCCCCTTCACGTGGGACGACACCTGGTGGCCCCCAGCCCTCGGCAACCCTCCCACTCCCACAGACCACGCCCGCAACCTCGGCATCATACTCAACTCCTCCCTCACCATGAACCGACAGATCAACGCTGTATCCTCCACATGCTTCAAAACCCTCCGCAAGACCTTCAAATGGATCCCCCCTCCCCCGAATCCAGGAAAACCGTCACCCATGCACTCCTCACCAGCAGGCTGGACTACGGGAACGCCCTCTATGCCGGAATCAACAAATCGATACTCCACAAACTCCAGACCGTCCTGAACGCCGCAGCCAGACTCGTCCTCAGCATCCCACAACAAGACCACATCACGCAACACCTACGAGCTCTCCACTGGCTCCCCGTCGAAAAGAGTGACCTTCAAGCTACTGACCCACACCTACAAAGCACTCCACAACACCGGACACCAATACCTTAACGAAAGAATCTCCTTCTACGCCCCCAAGAGAATCCTCCGCTCTGCTGACCTAGCCTTGGCCGAAATCCCCCGCATCCACAGAGCCAGAACGGGAGGCTGATCCTTCTCCTACATCGTGGCCAAGACCTGGAACAAATTCTCCCTCAGCATCAGATGAAGCCCCACACTGCAAGCATTCAGGAAAAGCCTCAAAACCTGGCTTTTCAGATGACCGGAGCTGCCCGACCCCCCCCTCCCTCCAGCGCCTTGAGACCCTCACGGGTGAGTAGTGCGCTCTACAAATCCCTTATTGTATGACCGTCGAGTGCAGATATGGAGTCTTGGCCCTGATGAGAGGTGACCATCCCACCCCGTGGAGTGCTGCCCTGTATGTCTTAGTATGTACCTGTATGCACTCTATCAATTGAAGAGGATCTCACCCCCCCATGCCCTCTTCCCAATCCAACAACTGGCCTGCGCCCTTTAAGAGGTACAAGCGCGGCTGGAGGGGGAGGGGCCCGCGAACCGGCCATCTCTCCTGGGGACGGATTCGTTCTGGGGACCACACCCACGACCGGGTGGCACACGGACACTGGCCTCACGCTGCCCAACCTGCACTCTATCAATTGAAGAGGATCTCACCCCCCCATGCCCTCTTCCCAATCCAACAACTGGCCTGCGCCCTTTAAGAGGTACGAGCAAGGCTGGGGAGGGGCCCGCGAACCGGACCAGCGATATTTCCTGGGGATGGATTTGTTCTGGGGACCGCTACCGGGAGGCACACGGTCACTGGCCTCACGCTGCTGCATTGCACAACAATCTGGTTCTGTAGGGACTATAATAATAATTTGGCCTTGTCTCCCAGAGAAAGAGAAAGTCCCGCCTCTTTTACCTCACAGGTCTCGGCATCTAAATGGCATCCAGGGGGTCCGAGCTATCTCCTGCCTCCCACGAGCAGGGCTTCATCATGTCCGAGACCAACTCCCACTTCAACGCCTACATTGGGATTTACAGAGGCCTGGTCACTTCGTGCCTGACCTTAAAATGGCGGCCGCCTCTGCCTTCGTTTTCTCGGCAGCCTAAATGGCAGCCCCCAGTTCCTTCCCCGATTTGTATTTACTCCCCCCCTCCTTTTACCTCTTTCCTCTAGTAGGGACCTGCTCTTCCACTACTTGACTATGCATCTGTAGCCTATCTATCTATTCATAACTGTTTTCCTGAACGCTGAGACCTGAGTAACATGGCTGATGCCCGGTGGAGCTGCTAGACCGCTATAGAGGAGATTGGCCCTGGTTTTCCCCCTTGACCGTCACCTACCCAGCCGGACATTGGTCACAGTTCTTCCTCGTCTCGCTGCTATGGCTCCTTCCCCCTCCCTCCTAAGAATGCTCGCAACATTGTTTACTGTCCTTACTATGCTCTTGCAACTGATGTAACTTGTAACGCAACGTTCCTCTTGTAAAGCGCTCTGATACCTCCGGGTCTAGCCAGCGCTCTATAAAACTCAAATAAATGTTCAAGGACGCAGATCGTCTGATTTTGCTAGTGTCACCATCAGGAGGGATGTGCTTGCCTGATCTGCTTTTGTGTGTGCACCATAACATTGATTTCCGCTGTGGCCCATTGTACTAGATCTCTAAGCCATCAAGTTGCCTTGGGTGGAATCGTTAATTTCCAGTGCATGGCTTTACTGCATTTCCCCAGTAGCAGGGCTCGATCCATAAGCCTAGAGGTGTGTATACATCTAGTATAATGGGGTGACCCAGTGCCCCTCAGAACCTGGGTGTACAGGAATGTGGAAAATGTTGGTTCTGTCGGGTACAGAATTACTTCTAGGTTTACTGAATAATAATCAATAATAACAAGCAACAATACTCAAGCCTTTCAGTAGTAATCAATGAAAAGCGAAGAGAAGAAAAAGCAAACACCATGAATCAAAAAACAACAAAAAGGCAAAAACACACCAAAATTAAATCAATCAAAGTCTGTATTTAAGGATACATCCATATGTTTTAATCATTTTATGGTGTCGAAAATGACATTAACAGGCTGTCAAAGTTCAAGAACATATAATTTGTTCCAACGGCGCAAGTGATATGGTGAAAAAGGTGCGAACGAAGTGCTAAATGTGAACAAAATGTATACAGTGCTGTACAAAATGCTGAAATTGATCATTCAAAGGACATCCAACCCTTGGTACATAAAGCTCTGCGCCGCTTGGGATTTTGAATTTCCGTTTCACGTGGGGCGGAGAAAGTAGGGTCAGGATTGTCACGAGCACGTCGACGTTTCGACCCAATGGGGTGCGTGATTTACTAATAGGCACGGCGGGTCTTCCTCAGGACAAGGTGATAGGAGGGACAGCCATAATTAATGAAGGAAAGGTCTTCAGGGAGTGGTACACCGTAGGTTGGACTCACGACAACTGTGGAAGGGTCTTAGACTCGTCTTGCATTTTCCGAGCTGCGCCGGAGAGTTACAGAACGATGCTGCCCTATTGATGCGATTTATCACCATCTAAGACCCTTCCACAGTCCGACCCTATAGGAGCACTCTCTCAAGGATCCCCTTCTGAAGGTTTATGTCCCTTGGTTTTGATCTTAGTTTTGGGGCAGCACTTTGTCAACTGATGAATTATGACTGTTTTTTTAAAATATATGTACACTGTTATTGGGATGTGACTTGTATATATGATCTTTTTATGTATTTATAATGGCTTTGCACTATGCACTTTCATGGTTCATTGAACCGAAATAAAATTGATATGATGATGATGACTCTGTGTCTGCAGGTAGGGGTGTCCTGGGACTGTCTCTAGTATATAGCATCTGTAGGATGCACCTATCGCCTAGGACCTTTCTGATATCCCTTCCCTCAGGGTCCATGTCGACTGCAATCCACCTTGCTAGCCATACAAATTTATCGGCCATGTGGTAGGACTCAGGGTTGTGGATCCTAATGCCCTCCACGTCCATGGGACGCATTGCATAGTCAGTTGCTAGCCGTCTGTGTTTAGCTCCCCATATTAAGTCAGAGAACAGCGACTGCAGATTCTGGAAGAAGGATCTCAGCAGATGTAGTGGGAGGGCCATCAAAAGATATAAAAGTCATGGCACGACAATCATTTTGATCATGGCCACCCGACCAAAGGGAGAGAGTGGTAAGCGCTGCCGTAACGGTATGGTTTGTCTTATGTTGGTGACACATTTAGCTAGATTACCGCTTCGCAGGTCTGGGTCCTTGTGGTAGATCTGGACTCCTAAATCTCTGATAGCGGTGGATTTCCATCTGAGGGAGTCTCCAATTTACACCAGATGGTCGGGTTTGTGGACGTCCGTGAGTGGGAATTAGAAGGATTTTTCCCAATTGACTCTTAGCCCAGATAGATGAGAAGCACATCGTACGCATACCATGCCGCCACATGATGTGTTTCAGACCCGGATTCCCCACATCAGGCTTCTGACGCGCAATAAGCAGGCTACGGGCTTGGAGGCCAAGACAAACAGTATAAAGGACAGGGGGAATCCCTGCTAAATGCCCCTATGGATCCTCCATCTCTCAAAGTATACTTTTTCTGTATGTACCCGAGCTAGGGGTACCATGGACAAGAGATGTATCCACTTCAAGAGATTACCCCCGATTCCCATGATGGGCAACACTGCAAACAAATATGGCCATAAAAAGGTGTCAAAGACTTTTTTTATGTATCCTGGGATATCACCGATTGGGGCCCCGGTGAATTCTCGAGCAGATCCATTATATGCAACAAACAGCAAATCTTGACATGTGTGTTGCGTTCTGGGACGAACCTGCATTGATTTGGGTGGCTCTGCCCCAGTACGTATGGGAGCAGCCGCTTCGTTCTGAATTTCCCTAGTATCTTATTGTCGGTAGTCGGAAGGGTAAGAGGTCTGTATGATCGAACATCAAGAGGGTCCCACCCTTGCTTTGGCAGCACCACTATGGTAGCTTCCCCAACGGAGTCTGGAGCAGTCCTTTCTGTAGCGTCACTTTCTACATGGCATGTAATCTGGTCGCCAGACTGGATCAGTAGGTTCCATAAAACTGTGAAGGGAGTCCGTCCATCTCTGGTGTCTTTTCATTTGCTAATTGGACTATAGCCAGTTTGACATCTTGTATCTCTAGGTCAACATTCAAGGCCAACATTTGGGCCTCTGAGGCACAGAATCCAGATTTGTGTCTAGAATTGGGCAATCCGGGCATTCGGCGGGGCTGGGGCGAGGCGTATGCTGCTGCATAGTATTAGACAAATGCTTCACTGCTGTCCGATTAAGTCACCACCACCTGGCCCCTGAGCAACCGCACAGCTCCTATGGGTTTCTGCGAATTATCAGACTTCATCAGCCATGCCAGTAGGCGGCCAGCCCTGTCATCCTTCCCATGCTGCCGTGTGAGATATTCCTTGTAATGCTGGCACTTGAGGCGTTCTCTCAGTTCCCAGTATGACTAGGACAGCTCTAGCAAGCGTGATCTATCAGTCAGGCCGTCTACAGAAGACATTTCTAATTCTCTGCATCTACATTCTACCTCTATGACTTCACACATTAAAGTTCTCTTGGCTCCGTATGAGGTCTTTATGCATTGATCACGTATGAGCACTTTAAAAGTGTTCGAGTGGGAAGCAGTGCCCACATTTTCTTTAAAATAATCATCTATCCCAGACTTGATTGTGTACCTAAAGGGGGGTCCAAAAGTGCTTCCAGCTTTAGTTGCCAAGTCAGGATTACCGTCATTGTTCTGCCCAGTTCCTCTGTCAGCAACAGGGGGTTGTGATCGGAGTCTGGGCGGCATAGGTATTTAGTGTTGTGCAGACATGGTATTACGGCTACAGATCCCACGATTCTGTCTATGTGCATGTGCAAGCCATTCAACCCAGAGTAGTGCAAGTATTCCCTTCTCAGTGGGTGGGCCTCCCTCCACAAGTCCACCAGCGCCCACCCTTCCACCCATGGGCTAAACCCCCTGGCCAACGGCACAGTGGGACCCGAGGAGCGGCAAGGAACGATCTAGGGAACAGTCTAACATCATATTGTAGTCACTTACCCATATCCGGTCGGTGCTCAGGGAGCGGGCTTGGTGCGGCGCTAAGGAGTCCAGGAACTGAAGTTGCCCTGCATTGGGTGCATATATACTGGTTATAACCGTTATAGACACCAGTATCTCGTATAGCGTTCCCTCCAGTGAAGTGCATCTCCCCTCTGGGTCTATGCTCGATCGGTGTACTGTGAAGGACACCCAGCAGGCCCCATATCAGCCTGCCTCTTGAAAATGCTGAGCACAGTGTGCCAAACAATTGGACCCTCCAGTGTCTCCCAAGCTTTTCAAGCACCGCAGCCACTATATGCGTCTCCTGCAACCAAACAATGTGTATCCTCCATCTACACAAGAAGGCATGTACTCTGTAGTGTTTTGCCTGGGTGCCAAGTCCCTGGACATTCCAAGTGATTATATTATATATCTGGGCCATGACTGTGACTTAGCTTGGAGAAGGGAATTGTCAGGTGGCCCAGCACTCGCACCCTGGGCAGTGCTTGTTGTGTACTTAGTAATTGCGTACTATAAGAAGTGTGGCACGAGTCCCAAGTGACAATCATGTATCAGTGTCAGATTGTGTTTATTCCGAAACACCCTAGTCAATGCAAAACGAGCCTCAACCATCTCAACGAAAACCCTTTCAAACAAAAATATCAGTATAACATAAGTCCATGAATACTTGCATATCTGTAGTGTTCTGTGGGGGGTGGATGTAGATTCAATTAGAGCGCCCATGTCCCTCTACCACTTCAAAAATGTTCCTCGTGGCCCCAAGCTGCTGCCCCCTTCAACCCCTGCAAATGTCCATCGGACAATGAGCCCCCCCAATTCATGTGGCAATAGATAAAGTCCTCTGCCAATCTAGGAGTAAGCAGTGGGCTCTTTGTCAATGTCTCAAGGTCGTCTGAAATTGTTGTCTCCATTTTACCTTCTGTCTCCTCCACTCGAGCCCCTCCGGACCCCTGGCTCTCTCCTCATATGAATGTCTGATAGCAGAGTCTCCCTCTCCTCTGCATCTTTCTCCTTTGTGTGAATTTCTATTAGTGGTCTTGGTTTGCTTTGATTTGGGCGTCATCTCCCCTTATTATTAGTCTCATTGGTTTGTAGTCTGGGCTGAGGCAAAAAAACTCTCCCCTAAGACCTATATTTCTTTACAGAAAATTCAATCTTGTATGGGTTAAGGTACAGGTACAAAATTACAATGATATGATACTCAAATAAACTTGTACATCTTTTTTATTAAAAATTCCTTTTATTTTTGATTTTAATTATTTTCTTATTTGTTATAGTCAATACACATCAATTATATTTTTAATACATTTACTAAAGGAACACTTTTTCTACAATTTTTTAATACAAAAATTATTATTCCAAACTATTGACCCCCAATAAATAAATCAATCTAACATCAAAACACATTCATTCCTTACACTCGCTCACAGTCATACAAGACACATATACACATTTGGGTATAAGGAACACATAGATATAAAATGTTTCCAATAGGCAATATTGATAACCAAAGCCAAAAGGTCTGGGCGCACGTGGTCGACGCGCGTTTCGGTGGAATGACACACACCGCGAACCACCTTCATCAGGACCTCGCCCAAATAGAATACTGTGTCACTAGGACAAATCAAAACAGGGGTACTGAATTCAATTGGGGATGATGCCCTTTCTCCAAAGAAAATAGCTTATAGAGTATTGGACAGCGAAGTCTATGACAACAATGGCTAGCCGTCCCCTTCTGACTCAGATAGATGCTGGCTTCTAAATAATTTGTTCAGTATGTTTAGGTCCCCCTCGCCAATAATAAGAGTTATCAATGCTTGCGTGTAATATATTAAGTGGTCTTGCTCTCCCAAGAGCCGAGTGTATCATGCTCTAGGTCGTGACAATGAAGGTATCCCTGTAATATATGTCCTGGAGTATTCAGTAGGATAAATCTACATAAGATATACCCGCTCTATCCGGGAACGCCTCTATGTAGCTCCGCGTCCATCTACGAACTGCTAAGTCGGGGCTGAACATGGCCTTCCCCTTCAAGCAATTATAATGATGGGATGCACTCCTATTGATATGTAATCCAAACTTAGTCATAGTTGTCCAAGAATGCGTGCGTTCACCGGTGGGGTGTCATGCCCCGTCGACACCCAAAATTGACAACATCTGTGGAAGAGTCATGGTACTGCCTCGAACCGATCGCACTGCGAAATAGTGTGTATGCAAGCATTACAAGGATGGAAAAGATTGAATGAAAATGGAGCATAAATCGGATAAAAGAGATGTTCTGCCACTGAGGCACTATTTCGCAGTGCGATCGGTTCGAGGCAGTACCATGCCTCTTCCACAGATGTCTTTCCCTTCAAGCCACATCAAACCTCCTCGGGCGGTGAAAAAGAGCATTCTATTGTTAAATATGACACATAGCTTCACTGGATACAGGAGGCCATATGGGAGTCCCAGGTCCTGAGCGCCTATTTCACTTCTGCGTAGCTCTAGCGTTTCTTCTGCACCGCTGTGGTGTAGTCGGGGAATATGTGCACTTTTCGGCCTTCATATTCCCAGGTGACATGGGTATGGGCCCTTTGCAGGATTTCATCACAGTTGCGGTAATTCAACCATGGGTCTTGGAGGTGGGGGGGAGGGGGGGGTGCCAGGAGGCAGCGGCCTTGTCAGTACTCTGTGCGCCCTTTCCGCAGTGAACAACTTAGATTGTGTATTCAGGGGTACATTGGCGAGCAACCAATTTTCCAAAAACAGTTCCACCGAGGGGTTTTTGACACTCTAGCAAGCCCATCTCTCTGATGTTATTCCAGTAGGATCGACCTTCGGCATTCTATGCTCTGTCTTGCAAAACCTTCAATTCTTTGCACAATTCTTTCATCTGTAGCTGCAGTGTGGAAACTGTGGGCCTCATCTTGGCCAATGTGGATTCATTTCCTCCACCCTATTGGATAATTTCCGGTGGTCTGCTCGCAGCAGGCCCATATCTATAGCAATCATATCAATTTTTTGCTCCAAGGCAGCCCCAGAGTCCCGTATGGCCTGTAGAATCATCTCTGTGTTGTCCACGGGAGCTGTATATCTTGTCCATGGGAGCTGTATCCCTTTGTGCAGTGTTTCGTAGCAATACAGGGGTCATGGGCTTAATCGTACTGTGGCTCTCCTGGGGACTCTCTCTTGTACTCCCCGCTCGAGTGGTTTGTGTGAGTTTGCCCATGGCCAGGTTCTGTAGCGGGGGTCCGAGGGTGGTTGGGTCGCGATCTTTGTGCGCCAGTTTCTCTGAAGTTAGTGGGTGCCTGGGCCACCCCTAGGGGGTGGCAATCTCCTGTTTACAAAGCTCACCTGCATACAATTCAATACAAGCATTGGCAAAGACAAGAGGTCTGGCGTTGGCTGCCAGACTTGACTTTGTCAGTGCTTGTTTGTTTTGTCATCACTTTTGCAAATCTTCATTGATGGAGAAATTTCCTGGCCCTCCTTCAACTAAAAAACATAGACTGGGTAAAAGCAAAAATATTTTTTGGTCTCAAAAAGCACACATTGCCATAATAGTCCTATGAGAACTACTTTGTGTGTGAATTTGCGTCTCGTGAAAGGTTAGAATGCCATCACTTACTGTAAAGTTAGCCAGTGACTGAATTGTGTTGACCCACTGCCCAATGCAATATGTTGTAGGAAGCAGATGAAAAATGTGAATGACCCAATAGCAGATCAATGGTTGGAGAGAGCTGGCTGAAAGCCCCTATTAGTAGATATATTGTACATATATTTTTAGTAAACGCAAAAGATCTTGGCTTTCACCAGACCTAAACATCTACCTCATCATTACAGTGAGAAATAATAGTAGTAGTATACATTCATTATTAAGAGGAATTTCTGTCACTAAAGCCTGGAGTCCCAAACAAACTAATACCGGGTTTGGTGGAGTGGTTATTTGATCTATGTCTTTGATGAATAGCCAAACATTGCTCTAGATTGGCTGAATTTTCTTACATCCATGTGGCATGTGCTGCAGGCCGCTCATTTGTGATTTACAGTGACTGCAAGAAGGAGTTGGTAATAGGCCTGGCTTATGTATTGCTTGGGACGTTCAAGGAAGCATATACAAGTCAAAAATCTGATCTACACCAGCAGTTAAAATCTCTAGTGTGATTTTGGAAGAAAAGAGGGACTGCAAAATGGATGGGCATTTGTCATCCGGAATTGAGTGGTGCCTAAAATCCACCAGATTTTTATTCCATTTACCAACTATTGACTTTAGATTTTTTGTGCATTCTGGTTTTAGTCCGTCTACTATAAAGTTTTAGATGTGACTTTAGCAAATGTATAGAATATTCTCAAAATAATTATTGTCTGGAGACTCTACCAGTGTAACTTTTTTTTCTAATTGCAACTCTTCGCCTCAAAAAGAAGTGGTTTCTTGTCATGAAATTTAAATTCATGTTGTTGTACAAATAATTTAGTATGTCCACCCATCAAAAAGTTGAAATATTAAAGATGGCCCATTCTCCTCACATTTGTTCCACGCTATATATTTTCCATTACTCTGAGTTTCTAAGGCTTCCATATGTAAAGAACTTTAAATTAGGTGTGCTTTTTGTAACTTTGGCTTAATAATTTGTATGGCCTGAATTGTGTTAGTAATTATTGTAATTTATGCCTTTGTATATTACCGAATTTTCTGACAATATCAATCAGTTTTGTGGGCGACAAATTTTCTGCTCGCTATCGGCCATTGTGGTTTTAGGACCACGGGTAAGCAAACCAGAAACCATGGTGTGGCTTATTGGTCTAGAAAGGCAGCCCGACATTTCTGGAATTATACCCAGTTCTATTTTTTTCCCATTCCTGGTAAACTTTGTGAAGATGCATTCAAAACTGGTTAAAAGAAACAGCTCTGATAATTGAAGGGGGAATACTTTTGGTCTGTCATCGATGACAGGAGCAATAATCATCTTGATGGCCTCTGTCCTTCTATACCGAGATTTATGTTTCTCTGAACATGTAACGGTGATCTCTTTAACCTTCTAGAGCGTTGATTGCTCAGTTATTGCTCTTGTGTCTTCCAGATTGTCCATGAACAAGGAGGTCAAACATTTGTTGTTCTTATTTAACTGGAGAAGGAGTTTAATAGTAGTTTCGACTTTTGATAATTTGATGGAACACCACATCATATTGTTAAATAGTGTTCAAAACTACTGGAGAGCGAGGTCCACTTTGGAGATTTAACATAGAAGTTTGTGAACATGCTGCTGCTTTAAAATGTGTTGTACCTGTATACATCCCTTTGAAACTTGTATGCTTCCTTGTATTAGAAAGAATAGGGATAATGTGAGGATCAGAGTGGAAATAGGGCTCACCTGTTTTGTGCTCCTTAGGACATCAAAATAGTTGTAACCCAGTTTAATCTGACAGAATAGCTTTGATAAATTTAGGGCCGAATAGATATTTTGGTAGAAACTCAGAAAGGAATTTACAGGAGGCCATATCAAAGGCGTTTTCAGTTTCTAAGGTTAGGGATGTTGCAGAGACATTCAAGTGTAATTTTTCTATAACATGACATAAGGGTATGGAGTTGTCTCCCAAGATCCAGCCTTTCAGGAATCCCATCTGGATTGGATGAATACGTTTAGGGATCACCTTAGCAAGTCAGCATGTCTATACACTAGTTTTTTTGGGATGTAGATCTTACCATCAAAATGTAGCATTGGGTGTTAGTTATCTGGGCTAGTGAGATCTCTTCCTCAAGGATTATTACTACTTCTTCTAAAGACCCAGTTCTCTCAACTTTACCTTTGTTTTGGAATTCTTGTAAGATCTATGCAAGTTTGCTGGCTAGGACTGAAGCAAATGTTTTTTTTTTTTTTTATTTAACAATTTTCATGTAAGGCCATTAAAACTAGGCACTCTGTTAGGAGTAGTTTTATGGCATTGACTACTTCTGGTAGAGATATCTTTCCAATTAAAGTGGCTTTGGTTCTTTAGATTTAAGCTGAGATATGCATTAGATGTCATTTTTAATGCAATCCTCCTTCAGAGGTTGTCTTTGTGGTATAGATTTTCATGAACTGATTCCTTAAATTCCAGAATATCCTCCTCTTCTGTTTAGAATTTCATTTGATTAACTCCTTTTACAATTGAATTTGATCAAAGTCTGTTTCAGATGGATAGAGAGTAATCAACCTGCCTTCTTGAAACCACAAACTTTATGCGCCATTGGGATATTAAGAATGATACCGACCCTTTAACCCAGGATTCTGTTTTAAAATTTCTTAAACAGAAGTGCAGGGAGAGAGATTAGCAACATTTTTAGTTTCCAGTTTTTTAGCCCTCTTTTCCAGGTATGTTAATTCATGTTGGATTTCTGCATTCTTTTGTGTAGCTGAGGGGACAAGTTTACATTGAAAAGTCTCCTACATAGCATCTTAAAGGTTTACTTTCTTGTTCATTTTGAGGTTCAGTTACGCCTGTAAAATGTGGTAATTTGTGCAGAACCACAGCGTCTGATACAGAGTCCAGCAACTCATTATTGAGACACTATAGTTTTGATTTTCAGTTAAAGGGACCTTGCTCAAGTGCAGTACGTAGACGAGGATAGCACCATATACAGGTTGATTCTATAGTATAGTTGGTGGCACTCAGGAAAGTGTTTCATTGATCGGAAGAAAGTAATTCTCAAATGTGGTTGATGTGGAAATGAAAAGGATGTATAATCTCTTCGAGAGGGGTTATGTAGGCGACATACAAATATTATGTTAAGGTTTGTACACCTTGCTTGGTATAGACCTAAATACAGCAAACAACAAGGTGATGAAAGAAATGCATAAATTAATCTCAGCTATTGGTATTCACTCAGGACCGCATCTTAGGCAATCATTTTTCACCCACTGTGTCACATCTAGATAGAAACTAGCCCTATGCAAACCATCCTTGGTCCGGCTCGATTAAGAACAGTCAAGCTGAATTGCCATATGGGAACACAACCAACCCCAAACCAGTTTCCGCATACTTAAACTATGCATCACTGTTAAAGCATAATCATGTGGCACAGTGACCTACATCTGGACACAGCCATAACACTTGGGGTGTACACTATGCCGGGGCGGTAAACTCAGTTCAGAGTTTTCCGCACTCCCCTGAGTTTTTTCCTCGCTCACGCTCGCCAAAGTCAAGTTGGCGAGTGCGAACGAGGAAAAGTCACCTCCCCATGAGATTTCTCATTGCAGGCGGTCACATTTCTGAATGCGGGCGGTCGCGGATTGTCATGCCCCGCTTGCGTTGAGAAACCTTCCGTTCGCATTGAGAAATCTGCCGCTCGGGTTGACAATCTACTTGATCGGCAAGAGAAGAAGCAGCATCCCCTTGCGCTGTGCATGGTGCCGTTCGTGCTGATTTTACAGCGTGGGACAATCTCCCTGCGCTGAATATCAACACGAACAGCATGACCAAATGCACTATGCCGCTTCTGGAACTCCGTGTAGCGCGGTGGAGTTTTTTGGTCAATTCGTGAAACTCCGCTTAGACCTAGGGTACACTGCAGAACATAATAAGGTGATAGAAGGAAATTCTTGAATTAATCCCAGCTACTTGCAATCATTCGGGCTGCATCCCAGTCAATCATTTCTTGCCCTCTATGCCACTCTAGACAGAAAAAGGTCATATGCAAATCAGTTTTGGTCATGCTCCAATAGGAACAGTTCAGCATGATCTGGCAGGCTTGGTCCTCTCCAGATGGGACAAGCACCCCAAGACAGCTTTCCGCCTTCTTTAGCCCTCTCCGTGAGACATAGTTTTAGTCCTGTGACATGGCACAGTGGGCAAAAAACAATAAGTTGGCATTCTTCCTAGAACAATTGCCAGTAGTTTAGACTGTTTTCAAACATTCCTTCCATCACCTTTTGTGTGTTGATGTAATGTCCTAAGTGGCCTACGGTATGCCCAAATGTGGGTCCCAGACTTGCTGTGCCCCAGGCTCCAAGCCATACATCACTGCCGTGGCCAAACGAGGCTAAAACAGTTTAAGATTGTGTGTGTACCCTTCTGGAGGATGATAGCCTATCCGTTAGGTATGGATTGTTCCAATGAGGAGCAGGGTCAGCACAGATTAGCATAAGGCAGGTCTCTGTCTAGATTGCCACAGTGGGCTAAAACTATTGGTTGGATGTTACCCAGGGTGATTGCTAGTGGTTTAGACTATTTGCAACATTCTTTTCATCCCCTTTTTTCTGTATTTGCTGCAATACACCCAAAGCTTTGGGAGCTGTGGGCCAGGAGGGGGCAAGTAACGAGATGGAGGGGGAAGTGGCTGGACTGGCCAAGCAACAACGAGGGAGGGGCAGACTGGACAAGTAACAACGCAGGGGGCAGGGCAGGCAGTAAGGCAGGAGGAGGGAGGAAGTGGACACAAATAAAAAGAAATGCCGCCTGAAAGTGTCAAGAAGTGTAAGGACATTAGGCAAGGGAAGCAGTACTTGGGCCATGCACACAAAGAGGAAATAAAGCCAGCACCAAAGAGAGCCAAGGCAATGAAAAGGATGACAAAGCCAACCAATGGCCCCTAAGTACCAAAATGTCTCACAAGTGACAGCACTTGTGCTGTCTCAGGCGAGCTTTGCAGTATAGGGTGTTAGAGTGAGGGAGGAGGAACGGGAGAGGGCAAACTGTCCGAGGCAAAGGTGCCCTCCAAATATACTAAAGGGCATAAAACAGCTGTCCGTGCTCCAAAAACACTTGTATCATCCCTGAGAGAAAACAGCCTTTACCTCGCAGACTTTACCATGCAAAATCTTTACTATGAAGGTAGGCCCTTGTTTTTAAAAAATAACATACTTTTTATGTTATTTGAAGTAAAATGATTTTAGGGTTTAGGGATGGGTCGAGTTAAAGGGAGGTTAATGTGACTTCAGGGTTGAGGGATAGCCAGTGCTTAATTTGTAACATAATGAGTGCTGGTGCCCAAAGCACTGCTCAAAAGACAGCGGCTGGTGCTGTTAAAATTCCCCATGCCGAATACCAAGGCTTAATTCAAGAATTCATCTCATGCCTCTTTACTCCACTGCCAGACACTCCCTGACCCTTTGTCACTCTTGCAGGCTCCTGCTTTCTCCTTTCTTGACGGGGTTTCCGTCTTCTCTTCCTTCTTCTTTTACGTTTGTGTTTTCCCCTCTGTTGTTTTTGAGTAATGTCTGATTTGGAAACATAAGTGCCAGTGGGCCCCACCAGCAACCACCGGCTCAAATTAAGCACTCGGGGTAGGTAGGGGTAAAGGGAGGTGAGGGTGACTTGAGGGTTGAGGGATGGGTGTAGGTAAAGGTTGGTGAGGATGGCTTGAGGGTGGTATAGGTAAAGGGAGGTGAGGGTGTCTTGAGGGTTCAGGGGTGGATAGAGGGTAAGGGTGTCTTGAGGGTTGAGCATGGGTATAGGTAAAGGAAGGTGAGGGTGACTTCAGGGCTAAGGGGTGTGCAGAGATAAAAGGAGGTGATTGGGACTTGCCTGGATAATATGATGTGGTACGGCCTGTCATTGGATAGTATGATATAGTATGATATGGTATGGTATGGTATTGTCATTTTAATGTATGGTTTGGTATCATATAATATGATATGGACTGTCATTGTAGTGTATGGTATGGATTTAGCGTGGAACGACGTGTTGTTGAGGTGTATAACCTACGAGCTGCTAACAGCATGCATACTCATGCATTTATGCAATCACGAATATCACCAGTTGGTACTATTTAAAAACGTGGAGCTCGCATTGGCTTTTTCAAATTAATAAGGAGTGCAGCATTACATGGAATGTGACCAAAGGAAGGACGAGTCTTAAACAAACGCACTCTTATTGAATGCTGCAACATGTAACTTTATTAAAATGTAATAAATTGGGTTATTGTTTTGTTATGCGACTCGGACAAGACTGGCCAGAGAAAAGCAGCTTACTGGAAGGTGAGGTTATGAAAGATCTGGAAAGCAAACAACAAGCTAGGGAGTGGCGGGCCCAAGACAAAAAAGCTAAAGCAAAGGGGTATAAAACAGCTAAAAAACGAGATAGAGCGGCAAAGGAGCTTGGAAAAAGAACATCTAAACACACAATACACACTCACGAAAAAAGTACCACAATCCGACTGCAAGCAGCGTGGCAGCACTAATCAAGAAATCAATCAGTACTTGGTCCATTCTGCAGGAAAGAAAACAAAAACAGTGAGATGAAGTGAAGCAGGCATGCACAGGTGCGCTCACCAATGAAAAGGAAGAAAATAAGAGTGACAATGAAGCTAACCAATGGTTAGTAATGGGTGGACTAAAAGCCCCCTTTTTAGAGGCTTTTATGGACTGGTTTGACAGCACAGCTATCGCCTGCAAGTCATTATGTGAGCATCACTAGAGCGGGGCTTTGGCTCTGCCCACATGTTGGCAGCCAGGAGTACATGTTTTGATTTTGCAGAAGTTGTGTGCTTCCACAAAAAAATACTTGCCCTCCCCACAGCTGTTATCATCTTGATTATCCAGCTGCCTGAGCTTGAACTTTCATGGGCACACAGGTCATTGTAATGCTAATAAAGTGTCTTAAGTAACTAGATAATTATGGTGTTTTTCTCTGGCGGCAGCACAGATGGAAGAAGGGCAGTCATTAACCTACATTGATGTTTAGGCCTGGCGTGACAGGGCAACTGTCAACTGACTTTTCACCTACACCAATATTATTCTATAGTTCTTTGTTTCTTGGCAAATACATATCAGTTTCCATGCTATTTACTTGTAATTCTTCACACTACCATACAGTATTTTTTTAAAGCCTGACCTATTAGCATTGCCAATGCTTGTGTTCTTTTTTTTAATTTGTTTTTTTACAATGTTGCATGCGACAGCGCAATTGTGCTGTCTCAGGCTAGACTTAATAACCATAGCATAATTTTAAAACTAAAAGTATGTAGAAATGAGTACAGTTGACTTAGATGCTTCTAAATATTGTGTGATTATGTATAATTACGTACTAGGAAGGGAAACTGGTCGTTTGTGAGAGTACCTTTGACCTAGACTCCGAACTCCTGATAACCTCGTTTTCGATTAAACTAACTTAAAACTAACTCCTTTCTCTCCTCAGCCTGGAAAGCATTTGCCCCCAACATAGTTCCATCCGTAAAAATTATGTTCTTTCGATGGCTGTTATAAGAACTTTTTGACTACTTTCGAAGATCAGATTGTCTTCCCACGTGTGTTTCTGTGCAATGTAAGTAATACTCAAAAAAGTCTCCAGAAAACACTAATTTGAAGCCAGGAGATATTTTTAGAGTGCCCACAACCAACACTGCAAACAGGAGGAAGCTACTCCGCCTCTTTGTTCATGTGTTGTTCTCGAGTATTCAATTTCACATCTGGGTTTGTGCTACTCCACAGTGACACCTGCAGGTCGTGGAGTTCTGTTATTACAATGGCGCCGGATGGCCTGGGAGTGAGAATGCTGCTCTTGCACATGCACGCTTCAGTTGGGAGTGCTACTCTTAGATTGCAATCTTAGGGCCAAGACTAGGTGTTTTGCAGAATTTAAAAGAGCCCATCGGAAAAGGCTTTCATTTTTTTAAAAACTGTTTTTATTAACATAATTATATGCAATATATGGACAGTCAAGAATCAGCGATGCATGGATACAAATCAAACGTTGCAGTAATGAAGGTAGCATGACACTATATAGTAGTAACACCAGCTCGGCTGCAGTGAGCTTGTGTCTCTTCGGGATACCTGCATTTACAGTCAGCCTTGACAATTTAAACCTGAGAAAAGTACAAAGGGCACAGGGACACATGAGGACTAGGAGGATGGGGGAAAGAGGGGGGGGGGGAGTGGTGAGTGGTGAGCTTCCTTATCTCTCTTCGATTCTCAGGCTTTGCCTTATTATGGCGTTTTTGTCGTCTTCCCCCTCTACACTTAGCCCATAAAATTGTATCCAAGGAGTCCAGATCTTGCGAAACCTTCGGGGGCATCCTCTCGTCTGGTAAGTCACTTTTTCAGCTATCATGTAGAGATCCATATGGGTCCTCCACTCAGTAAGTGTGGGCGGGTTTGGGTCTCCCCATTGACGAGCAATATTTCTCTTGGCCACTACGAGCCCTAAGTTGTAAAGAAGGAGTTTGTGGCGTGGCAGGTCTATTTCGGTGGGAATGCCCAGTAGGGCATATTTCGGCTCCAATTCTAGCTGCGCCCCTAACACTTTATTTAGTTCCCCTGTTATCGGACTCCAATACCTTTGGATTTCCCTACACTCCCAAAGCGTGTGTATGTATGTACCTTGGTCTGTTTTGCACCGCAGGCACTGAGGTGTCTGTGCTCTACCCATGCTATGGAGACGCACCCTATCAAAGTAAACTCTATGGAGGATCTTGAATTGTATTAAGCGTAATCGCTGTTTGATAGCTACTTCTCTCTGGTGCATCAGAGCCGCCTCCCAGTCAATATCTTCCGAAGGCCCTGTGGTAACTTCCCATTTTGCCCTGAGCGGCCCCAGTTTATCTGGAATATTGTTCATTAATGTTTTATAGGTCCAAGAGATAGCTTTAAGAGAGAGCTCTTCCTGTAGCAGTCTACCTTCTAGAGGGGCAAACTCTGGTTTCTCCGCAGCATCTATCTCCTCTGCCTTCCATGCATGTTGCAGCCTGAGATATGAGTACCTCTGGGTGTCACACATTTGATACGTGGTTTTTAGCTTTTCAAAGGGAGCTAGAGTACCTCCCTCTATGATGTCACCTATTTTATTAATCCCAATTAAGTCCCACTTTCTAAGCTCTTGGAGTTTACTAATCTCCGGCAGTCTCACACCCTCCCAGAGGGGGGTCTCTCTTGTAATCAGTTTGTCCCATCCCATCTGTCTTTCCGCTCCTTTCCAGGCCTCAATTGCTCTTTGTGTGGCCGGAAGAAGTTGACGGACTCCCTTGCCTCCGTATATGTAATGGAGATATGTGTGGTTTCTAAACTGTAATCGTCCAAGGGCGTAGGTGGGGTGATCTCCCGCCGCGTGCCCCCATTCATTAACCACTATAAGATGGGCGGCCCTGTAATATGCTCTTATGTCTGGCAAAGCGAGTCCCCTGTTGTACTGATTTCGTTGCAGTGTTTGCAATGCAACTCTCGGGTGTCTTCCGCCCCACAGTAAAGTGCGCAAGTCTGCATTTATCGTGGTAAATATGTCTTCGGGTATTCTGCAATATGTGTTTTCAAGCGCATATAACAATTTCTGAAACGTAATCATTTTGTATAATACAGCTCTTCCCATTATCGTTAGTGGGAGTCGCCTCCACCTCTCAACATCCCTGTGAAATTCCGCAAGCACCCTCCTAATATTTTGATTGAGATTGGTCGTGTCATTGGTGGTAATATACAGACCCAGGTACCTGAATCCTTCTTGGGCCACCTGAAAACATCCCGGGATCCGTCTTTTGTCCATAGGTTCTCCTACTGAGTACAGACTGGACTTGTCCCAGTTGACACTGTATCCCACGTGCTGACCGTATTCCTGAAAGGTGCTTAGCACTATTGGGAGTGCCTTATCTGGATTCGTAATATATAGGAGGATGTCATCTGCGTAGAGCGATATACGCTCGTCTGAAAAGGCGCCCTCACTATCTTTAAAACCAGTGATTTCCAGGTGTTTCCTAATTATGCAGGCCAACGGTTCCAGGACCAGTGCAAATAGCAGTTGGGACAGGGGGCAGCCCTGCCGGGTGCCTCTCTGGATCTGGAATGTCTCCGAGGTTATTCCCTTAACTCGGACCCGGGCCACTGGGCTATTATAGAGTAGGTCCACCCAAGCTATAAAAGCCGGGCCAAATCCAAACTTCAACAGGGTTTGCCTCAGGAATGGCCAATGTACCGTGTCGAAGACCTTCTCTGCATCTAAGGAGAGGAACATGTGTGTTGTGGATCTATTCTTTACAGTATCTATCCAATTAGCTAGTCGACGAAGATTAAGTCTTGTGGCACGCCACGGCATAAAGCTGGATTGGTCCCAGTGAATGAGGGATGATATTACTGTCAGGAGGCGTGTCGCTAACACAGTGGCAAGTATCTTTGTTTCCACATTCAGTAAGGATATGGGTCTATAGGACCCACATTTCATTGGGGGTTTACCTGGTTTATGGATCACCACCACTGTGGCCCATCGCAGGTCCAGTGGGAGTGTCTTGTCTCCTAGGGATGTCTGGAACATGTTCAGGAGGTGCGGGGCCAATTGGTTGGCGTTACGTTTAAAAAAGTCTGCATGAAGCCCGTTCGGGCCCGGGACTTTCCCTGGTTTTTGCCTGCTAATTGCATCCCTTGCTTCCTCTAGGGTCAAATCTCCCTCTAAGAATTCTCTATCTTCTAGGGACAAAGTGGGAGCTTCTACTGTTTGTAGATAAGAGTCTATTTGGGCAGCGTCTGGCATTGGTCTGGCTCTGTTTAACTCTGTATAGTACCGGGCAAAAGCATTTGCTATATTTGGGGATGTGGTGTGTATCTTGTCTTGTTCTTGTATGGAGGTCACCCACCTCGCCTTGCTCTCTCTCCTACTCAGCCAGGCCAATAGTTTTCCCGCTCTGTCTCCTGTCTCATATAGCCGGTGCTGTGTGGCCAAGAGTTAGGTTTTTGCTTCCTGGGTGATTAGGCTTTTATATTCTCTCCTGGTTACCTCTATCTGTCGCAACGTGTGGTGGTCCATATTTGTATCTATATGTTTTTCTAGTTCTAGGAGTCTCTGCTCCAGGGTCTCTATTTCCTGGGTCTGTTTCTTTTTTTTTTTTTATGGGCTATAATGTTTTGTGCTCCATCTCTTACCACCGTTTTATAGGCCTCCCATAGAGTTACCTCAGAGGACACTGTGCCCTCGTTTTCTCAGAAATATAGTTCCGAATCTATTTGGATCTCTTGGGCAATTTTTTTATCTTGTAGGGCCCAAGCTTGTAATCTCCATTCCCCCGTATCCCTACCCCCTTCCCTCCCACCGTCAACCATAAAGGTGAGTGGTCCGATATGCCCCTTGCCAGATATTCCACCTTCTCAATCCCCTCCACCTCTCCCGACGGGGAGAATAGGTAATCTAGTCTGGAGAAGACCCTGTGGGCGCCCGAGAAGTATGAGTATGTACGGTCTGTCGGATGTTGGCGTCTCCAAAGATCAGTCAGCCCCAGTGTGTTCTGAAACTGTTCGAGGTGTGTGGGGGAACATGTACTAACTCTCAACTGTGTACGGTCTAATTGTGGATTTATCACGTCGTTAAAATCACCACCAATGATATGTGTGGAGGGGCCAGAGTCTATGACTATCCGTGCTACGTTGTCTAGTGTGTGTTGCTGCAGTCTTGGGGAAGCATACACACTGATCAGTGTAAGTTCCCTCCGGCCCCACATTCCTTGCACCGCCACGAACATTCCACTGGGGTCTGTCCACGTTCTGGATGTATGGATGGGGGGCGACTTTTTAATTAATATCGCTACTCCCCTCGATCCCGATGAGAAGCCCGCATGCACCAATGTAGTGTATGTACCCCTCCCCAGAAAGGAGCAGTGAGAGCCCATTAGGTGTGTCTCCTGCAGGAAGACAATGTCAGGCTTGAGTCGTTTAATATATTTACTGACTAGCCCTCTCTTGATTTTATTGCCTAATCCATTGACATTCCACGTCAATATCAAATAAGTTCCCTCGCCCTTTGCTTGTATCTAAGCTCCTCCCGGATTGTATGTTGTGCCTCTTCTGGTGTCTGTTTTCTTTTTATTTTTTTTGTCCTCTGTAAGCTGCATCTCTGATCTGTCTATGCCCGTGCATTTTGTATACCTTAATAAAACAAACCCAAATCGCAGATTTCTCTGCGGGTGTACGTCCCCCCCTCCCTCCCCACACTCTCCCTCCACCCATGCCATTCCCCAACTGGTCAACTTGACAACTGTAGCTCAGGCGAAGTTTGAGAGGTCTGTCTCCTCCCCCCTCAGGTCTGTCTCCTCCCCCCTCCCTCAACCCCTATTCAAAGTCTAAACAAAACTCGTAAGTTCGAATCAAAGTCTGTTGTCTTGTTGGGCGTAACGTATAATATCTACGTGTACTTAGCTAGAGTCTTCCTGTCCCTCGGCGGCTGCCCAGCCCCAGTATTTCAGCCTTCTTCACCGCTTTTAGATGGTTGCTGCTGTTGGGTTTCTGTGGTGGCGATTTGCTGACTGTGGTCTTCTAGTTAGTGAACATCCAATTCTGCAGAAAATTCACTATCTGGATCCGAGGAGTACTCTTGGTCCGAAAGGCCGGAGGTGGTCTGGTCTCGATGTTTTTATGTACGATTCTTCTGGCCTGAGATGGTGTTTTAGGGTACGTCCTGTGTGAAGCAGTCAGCCTGCGTGGCCTCTTCTCCCTCTGTGTCCCGTGTTTTTTAGACCTGAGATCAGGGTTTCTGTCGGTTCCTGCCTTCGCCTCGCTGGTGGCCGTTCCTCAAGCCAGGTCCATGCCTCCTCTGGAGTTTGGAAGAAATGTGAGGCACCCTGAAATATAACCTTGAGCTTTGCCGGAAATAACAGCATGTATTGCATCTTGAGACTTCTTAGTTTGGCCTTGACTGAGTCGAAGGTTCTGCGCTGTTTCTGTACTTCCTGGGAGTAATCTGGGAACACCATTATCCTCGTATTCATGTATTTTACATCACCCTTTTACGTATTTCTCGCAGAATAAGGTCTCTATCCTGAAAATTAAGGAAATGTGCAATCAGTGGTCTCATTGGGGCTCCCGGGGGCGGCTGGAAGCTCGGCATCCTATGCGCTCTCTCAATTATGAAGCAGGTTGAAAATTGTGTGTTTGGGAGAGAGTCTTTGAGCCACGTCATAAGAAATTGTCCTGTGTCTTTCCCTTCCGATCTCTCGGGAAATCCAACAAATCGTAAGTTATTCCTTCGGGCCCTGTTTTCTGCATCATCCACTCTCCAGGCCACTTCTTTCAATGATGTAGCCATTTCCATGACTTCCTTTCTCATGGCGTGGGATATGTCTTCCACTTCGGATATGCGTGCTTCCGCTTGAGTTACTCTTTCCGGGACTTTGCGCAGGTCCTGGCGCAGCAGGGACACCTCTGTACGAACCTCTGCCATTTTCCCCTCTAGGGCTTCTCTTGAGGCATGTATGGCCTGTAGTGTGGCCGCGTTGTCCGGCGCGGCTGCGACCTCGCCCTCCGTTCCCTGCGATTGATGGACCACTTTAGTATATTTATCGAGCTTGCATTGCCTCGTGGGCTTCGGGTCTTTGTCTCGTGTCATGTCTGTCTCTATAGTAAGGATGCTTGAGTATTCTTGGCAAGGTTCGGGTTGCTATTCTCCCACTGAAAAGGGGGGGGTCCGGAGTGGGGAGGGAGAAACCCCCCCTCAGCAACTATGATGGGTTCTTCTGGGCTATGAGGAAAAACCACCACGTCGGTTTATTCGTGACCACTCACATATGGCAGACACCGGTAACTTCTTCAGCGTGCACGAGCCTTACTTATGTGTTTTCCGGGCCCCTTATCTATTATATCGTCCTTCCCTAATGGGGGGATCACCATTCACATCTGTCTGCACTGGGAGGAAGAGCACGAAGCTCCAGTGCTGCTTCAGGAGCGCAATCCTGCTCACTGCTCTGCTCAATAGTCCTTAGTGTGGCTCTGACCTCTTCCGTCAACAGTGCTAACTCTTAATGCCATACGGCATCGAGGCCATAACCCCGTACAGCCCGTACACCAGGCTCACCCCCCGGTCTCCCGGGCACTGTTCATCTCAGGCTGGCGCGATGTTGGTGCCAGTTGTGGGGAGGGTCTCTTCCGTCCGGGTCACCAGGGTGGCTATGTCTGCCGCCGGCACCCTCCCTCTCCGAGGTGTGCCTCCCTCCTCTCATACACAAGAACCCCTCCTGGCGTATCACTCCAGGCCTGGCGAGGGAGGTATCTACGATTTCTGGTGTTCTCAAGGTGGGGGGGGGGGCTTCTATTGGCCACTGAGGGGGGGTAGCTGTCACAAATTCTGTTATTGTTTTCAGCAGGAGGAGCACTCCAGGCCCCTCCCATCGGCCAGTGCCCACCTCTCTCTTCCCTTTAGGAGCTCCGTCGCGGTTTTTTACTTGTCTCCGCCGCACAAGAGAGTGGCGTTTCCACAGCTTGGCTCCTCGTCTCTTATTCCTCAGCAGCCTCCTCGCTGGGGGCATTTCATTATCCTCTCCACCACCGATCCGTCTGTCGCCATCGGCGCTCTCATGGCTCCGAAGGCAGGTCCCTCTCTCGTCTTCCGCGACTCTCTCCCAGTCAGCCTCTACGATCGCAGGCAAAGGGGAGATAGCAAAGCGGGAGGGGGGGAATCTCGTCCCACCTCCTTCGCTCCTCATCACCGCCGGCTTCAGAGTGCTTCCCGGCGGATCGCTGCCATCTTGCATCTGCGGGTCTCGCTGTTTTTCTGTATCAGTCGCCAAGGGCTCTATGCACCTGCCGTCAGCTCTTGCAGGTCTCTTTGCAGTGGTAATGAATGCAGGGAGTTATTCCTTTCCCTTAAAGCCCCCCCATGCTGCTGGCCATGCCCCCCCGGGAAAGACTTTCTTTATCTCTCGTCGTGGCAGGCTTCAAGCAAAATGAAGCCAATATATCTGGCGCTGCCAGTGGTGTAACGAAACTTGAGCCCCCGCAAAGTACAAGGAGGGGGGCCCCCGTCCTCTTGGACCTAGTCAGGAGCTCTCAGGCCAGGGGCCTGCTGCACCTGCAAAGTGCCAGAAGGGGCCCCCTGCAGCTTGGGGGGCAGGGGGGGCTGGAACTCGGGGAAACACCTGCACCACAGGGGCTGTAGGTGCTAATGTTACGCCACTGGGCACTGCCTGCCAGCCTTTTGGCTTGTCCATGGTTGTGCTGTTGCGTTATGGTTGATTTTTGTAAAACTTTGTCGAGGACGCTGGCTTACCCTCCTTGATAAATTTGAAAAGATAATCATTGGCTAAAAGCAAAAATATTCTTGGGGTGCAAAAAGGGCACATTTCCGTAATGTCCTTCACAATAAAGGGAAACTACTTTGAGGGTGGGTGTGTTCTTTGTGAAAGAGCACAATGTCATCAATCACAATTAACTTTACCATTGGCTGAGTTGGCCAGACCCATTGCCTCATGATGCGCAGAAGAAAAATGCATTAAATAGACCAGTGGATGAAAAGCGCTGGCTGAAAGCCCTCATGAGTAAGTATATTGTATGTATAATTGTAGTAAAATCAAAAAGAACTTGGCTAACGCCAGTCATATGAACACCCTAAGCATGTGGAAAGCAAGGGCCTCCCTAGACTCGACAACATTATCATTTCTTGAGAAACTTTCTGCTCTGTTCTTTTAAGGCTCAAAGAAGTATGGCCCTTACCTCCAGATCTGTCCAGCTAGAAACCTAGAGGTCCTCTCAAAAAGTGATCTACTGACTGCCTGGTGTATTCGTTAAAGAAAGAGTGATTGCAGTGTGGCTGCCGTTGATAAAGACTTGTCATAAAAAGGAAGCTAAAGAATTCCAGGACAGCACATTTCCACAGTATTACCCTGGTTTCTGTTATCTAGTATCATCATTGGTAGCATGGCATCTTGGATGTCTGTCAAAAAAGCCAGTGATGTATCCCAGGCATGTTACTATTGGCTCTTTTGATTTGTGACCACTGCTGCGGTTTCACTCCTTAGTGGTCCAGGAGGGATCTGTGGCGTTTCATCAGGACTGAAACGGGGAGGGAGACGTCCCTACCCTTACTCTGGGTTATGTGGGGGGATTCCGTGTCTCGTGGGGTAATGACCTAAGGGCGTCTGGATTTCTAACCCTTAAATACGAAATAAAAGGCATCTTGGGTCCAGGCAGAGGACCGAGACTTTACTACGGTTTAGATACTGGTAGATAGTCGTGGTATATGGAGCATAGACCTACCCCCCACATAACCCCCGTCTCTCTCCCTGTTCCAGACCTGATGAAACGCCATGGATCCCTCCTGGACCACTGAGGTGTGAAACATGTCGACCCAGACCCACACATACAAGTAGATTGTTCTTCCCTATTACGAGAAACTCGCAATCTACACACACCATTTTACCCTACCATGAGGACCTCTGATTAAAATATAACATTGAAGTACCCCACATGTAATTTTATTTCACTACTGAAAGCCCACCCTTTCCACACACACTTGCATTCACCATCACAGCTTATCAAAAGATCTCCGCAAAGAGCCCTCTTGCAAGGCCCATGGGGTATTGCAGGGCCGACCCCATGAGGAGCAGAGCCCGATGATGAAGAATGACACCCTCACAGGTGTGTGAGAGCTCAACTCCCTAATTAGGAAGTACCCATCCAATCTTCCTACCACTTTTCCAACCTGCTATTGCACACCATAGGAACAGTTACCCTACAGGATTAATATATTAATTCTTGGGAGCAAGGGTACTGGACCTCTTTTTAGCTCCCCGTCCCCCGTACTTTTTGCAATTGATACCTTTACATGTAAAACACAAACATACAGGCATTTTTTTAAATGGGAGAAATTTAAAGTGCAGAAATATGTTCTGCAAAAAGTTCATAATAAGATACATTTTTCTGCACTTTAAATTTCTCCAATTTAAAAAAAAAAAAAAAAAAAAAGGCTGTATTTTTCAGTTATAAATATGGCAGTGTGCCTACCAGCCACTGAAAGCAAGATGCCTGCTGTGGGTAAATACAACACTTTGAAATGGGAGAAAATTCAACTGACGAGTTAACTTTGTTTATATGCATTACATAAAACTCATCATTTTGATTTTCTCCCATGTCCAAGTTTGTTTACAAACAGCAGGCATATAACTCACAGTGGCCTGTAGACATGGTGCCATATTTATAACAGGAAAATACTGTCATTTGTTTAAATGTGAGTAATTTGAAGTGAAGAAACATGCTTCATAAAACATTAGGACTTAATTGGCTTAATTTAAAGTAGAAAAAAAGATTGACAAGGTTTCAAATGACTGTATATTTCAGCTATAAATATGGCACTTTGTCTACCAGCCACTGGGAGCAAGATGCCTGCTGTTTGTAAATGTGACACTTTGAAAAGGGAGAAAATGAAGAGTTAACTGAATCATTAGGTTAACTCTTCATTTTAATTTTCTCTCATTTAAAAGCATTCAGAAATACCATTTTTTTCTCATGCTCCACTACTGAGTTGGGAACAACTTTTATTCAAGAGCTAAATACCTCAGTGCTTCAGTTCTGATACTCTGTGACCCACATGGGTCATACATCTGATAGCAGAGTCTGATAATGAGCAGTGCTCTATCTGCAGCCTGATAATAATGTAAAATAAACATAGCCCTTCCTTAACTTTAAAAGGAAAATGCAACCTTTATTTATTGCAGTGCTTAGTTAAAAATGACTCAAGGCTGGGAGCTACTCTGAAGGTTTCTGCGAACTACTGGTAGCCCCCGATCGACTTGTTGGAGACACCTGGTATATACCACAAGTCATGTCTCGCCAGCTATATCACAGCGAAGTAAAATGGAAAACAGTATGAACAGCTCCACGTTGGTTAATGGGATCATTCTTGTAGAATCCCAACCTGGTCATTTTTAATGATATGCTTAACCCAATCTAACTTGTTTACTCATGAGAAGAGATTATGGTTCCTTCAGCTCCTGTTACATGGGAAGTATAAGAACTATTTTTATTTTTGACAGTCTCTCTGCTGAATTAAAGATTTACAACACTTACTCCATCTGCTCTCCTAACTGACCCCCAGACCCTGTAGAGGCCGTGGACCTCTGCAGGCTCCGGTAGTTGAAAAGTACTGTTGAAGCTCGCCAGCTAAGTGTGGAGTGTCTGGAGCTGGAAGGTCCCGCATAGACCACTAGCCTGCAGCTCCTGGAGAGAATGAATGCCTTGGTGGAGGTTGCTGAGGACTTTGGGTCCACCAACTCAGCTAGTGCTCCCACATAATCTTCTGTTTGAATGTTCTTAGTTATTGGAACAACTTCAGAAGAAGTCATCCGTTACATCTGGTTCACACTGCTGTAACCACCAGACACATCCAATAATTAATTTCGCTGCCTTAGCAAGTCTTTACGCAAATATCCGTGAAAGGGCTGACTGTTCCCTATGGCAGCATCGAAAAAAAACCTCAACCTCATCAGATTAGGAGAATGCTTTGTCCTACTTTTTGGAAATCAAGGTCCCCAAAAGCTGTTCAGTGCAAGCTTCCAAAACTGCCTCCTCAGATTTGATCCATTGGCTTTGCTCAAGGCTTCTTTGTGAACTCCAGGAAATTTTGAAAAAGAGAACCAACAAGGGAAAGGACTCTAACATCTGTCAACGGCCATTATATCCACCACACCTCAGCTATCGAAAAGCACTTTATTCTAGTCAGAGTTGTTTACATGATTTTTTTGTCTTTCCATGAAGACCTGTAGCCTCCATGTATACTGCCATCAGCCTCTTTACGTATGAGGAGTATTGTGTGAAACTCACTACAACACTGATGGAACAAAGTAATATACAGGCAGAAGGGGTGATGTAGAGAAGGGAGTAGAGCGAGGTGGGGGTTATGGGGTCAGATGTGGGAGAGTCTGGGATTGAGAAAAGGGGAGGGATATCTTGCAGGGAGATCCTATGACTGGAATGTTTCACTCGTATGGGGTGATCTAATGATCAAAACCAAATTAACTGAGCTCCAACAAGAGTGCGCACCTTCAGTGGAAATAAATGTTCCAAACAAAATGTTCTAAAATATACTACCTTTCAGAAAAACAGCAGGTTGGCTAACTGTTTAACATCCACGCTTCATGCTATCGTAATCATATTCCACCGTCGAAACTCGCACTTCACTTTTGATGGTTATGTGATTGCAGAAGCTGTACCAAGAGGTTACCAAGCTATGCTGCCAGAGAAGGGTGTCCAACCTCTAACTCATCTTCATGATGCACAGATTATTTTCTCCTCTATTGAGCACTAAGGTTTAAAGAAAAATGGCTTGACCTGTGCTAATCTCATCGGCCATCCATGTGCCTGCACTTGTGGGTAATGCAGGTAAAACTTTAGGTTTTGATAATTCTCAAGGGGACTTGGTCATTTTTGCAAGCTTTTGTAATTTCGTATGGATTAACATCGCAGAGTTATTTACTATTGGCTCGTTTAGAAATGATTTTCTTAGTTGTCACATTGAGTTATTCTATATTTACTCTCTTTATTAAAACCTGTTTTGGAAACTCAAGTTTTTTAAATTCTTCTACACCACTCTTCCTCCCATCAACGTAAGCCTTCGTGTTTGCCATGACACCAAAGTTGTGCCAAACGATGCCTTTGGGGAAAATATGGAACCCTTCTGGGTGCCTTGTGCTGAGGCAGTGTGTGAGCCTAGTCACAGCACTTATCAAAACTGTTCTCTCACAAGAACCTGTCACATGGATACCCTACACCTTTGGCAAGATCCTTATGATATGAGGCCATATTTCCTTGTGCTGCCCATCTGGTAGCACAATGTTTGGCCATGATGGTGCGTGATTTGGCCTGTGATCAAGGCAGAACTTCTCGAGGTGGTTCACGATACACAAAGGAGGCCAAGGTTGACTCAACAGTGATGGATTTGGATGCAGAGTTTCAAAGTTTGACAGTGCGCACCCCACAACATGTGCTGGGTCGGCCCACCCTCACAGTGATAGAGTTGACTTACTCCCCTGCTTTTCCTCTTTCCAAGAAAAGGCTGCCTGTGGCTTGACCGTGAAAGAAGGTCACTACATACAGGCTCTGACTAAAACATTTTTCAACTTTGGGAAGAGTTTCAGAAGTGCACCCGCTTAATTTTGTCAGATAAGAGACAAACATTACTCTTTAACACAGACAAATGCAGGCAGATTGACGAAAAACAAGTCCACATATCTGGTGCAGTTTGGGACACATCATTGGCAGGTTATTTGCCTTCCTTTTGAAGAGCACTGGCTACCCGGTATGGGGAGTCTCAAAACAGATCACCATGTCTGACTAAAGAAAGGCAAACTGATCCTCATCAATGTTCAGAGATGTGTGAAGCTAGTTTCCTGCACTTATTTTCTCCACTTTCCCTGTTTTCCAAGGAAGCGTTTTCTCGTTTGTCCAATATCATTGCCGGTGTGATGAGCCTAGACCAGCAGCAGAGGGGTTCTGAAGTTTCAACTCTCAAGTTCCCAGGGCAATGCATGAAAGGGCTTGGAGCAGTTGAAGCACTTTGGCACAAGTTATCTGTCCCAAGACTCTCCATGCTTGTAACACTTGCACAATAGAAGAGGACACCTAGTGGGTGGAAGGAAACCAGAACACAGAAGGGAGATAGAGGCTGGAAAGAACAAACAAGGGATCAAAATTAATCTTGTTCTCTTTGCTGAGACTACACACCTCTGAGATTGATACTGTGTGGTGGAGCTCTGATGTATTATTCCAGCAGTAGAATGAGACGGGAAATGAAGAAGCACTAAAATGCTGTAGCTGCCTCTAAGAGACAGAGGACGGAGTCCTAATGGGCTGGCAAGGGTAAACATCGTTTACCACGCATGCGATACAACGCATGCCATAATAACGTGGTCATTACAACGACCGCGTTGTTAAATCGCATACCATTACAACACAAGTCGTTACAATGTCTGCTGTAGGGGACAGAAGGTGTTGGATTTAAAATCCAACACCTTCCCTACTGTTGCACGGACTGGAGTTGGAATAGTAAATTATACTATTCCAAAATCCAGTGCCCCCCCTACAGCAAGTTGTTGTAATGACTTGCGTTGTAATGGTTTGCGATGTAACAGCGCAGTCATTGTAATGACCGCGTTGTGATGGCGTGCGTTGTAAACGCATGCAATGTAACATGCCTATTCGCTGGCAAGATATATGCAAAAGGCATAGATTCAGGAGCAAAGTCTTCACTTAGGTAGATAGCGTGTGATTCAGATCATAAAAAGGGAAGCAAAGACTGTACTGGGGTTTGGTGCAGTTTGGAAGCATATCAGAAAAAGGAATTTGGCTATAAATCAGTTGCTAAGACCACGCTCAGCAGTTCTCTTATGTATGCTGTGATATTGGTAATGTACCACAATTGGCCAGTGCCATCTTCTAGTGGATTTGCAGATGGGCAAGAGTTTTTCAGGTGCTGTCATCCACAGTCCTTGTGTGGTCAGAAACTAACAGTACAGCCCACAGAAGGTTTATGGATTATGAACATTCATAGAGGCGGTAGTGAGGCCTGGATTATGAAATGAGGCTGGCTGTGAGACCATAGAAGGCTGAAGCCTTTGTGTATGCAGGAATGGCTTTTCAGCGCTTGGGAGGGTGCGGATGGTGATTGACTTATTACTAGTGCGTGGACAAGTCTTATAGTAGCAGTGACCGTAACAGCACACCTCTTTGCCTGCCGCACCGCCATCATCCAAACACATCTCATTGGCTGCAGCTTAAAGGGTCAGTGGGTTTAGAATGACTATATTATCAACCTGTAAGCATGTAGCTGATACACCGAGACCCTCGACACGCATTCTTGCCCATAAGTCTCCCAGTCCTCTTTATACTGCAGTGGTCCAGCAACCTGAAGCAAAACCAGGAAATTCTTCTAGCAGGTTCATAACCAGAGAAGGAGATTAGGAATACCCTGTTTAGAGATGTGAAGGCAGGCTTAGCTTCACAGTGAATATGTTGATGTCACTTCACATCTTCACTTCGTACAATTCTTTAAAAAGAGGTTAGGAGTGGAAGTTTTTTAAAATAATTTAATGAACACATTTGAACACTTATGCTTGGTTTTCATAAGGAATGCACATGATAGTCACACAGGGTCCCATGAAGCACATGCAGGGTCCAGATGCCGCTGGCAGTCGGCAGCGTTCTTTGCATTGCCTTTGACTATAATGATAGAGATTGGAGAAAAAAGTAATCATTGTCCAATAGTGGTTTTATCTCGTGGAATAAATGACCGACTAATGTACATCAGTTTTACTGGTTTGAAAGCGCTGAAGGAAAGCTGATGTCTCCCATAACAATGAAAATTGAGAGACGGATACAGAAAATGACAGATAAAACACTTTCTAGGTTCTCAGAAGCAAAGAATTTTGCAATAAAAAAGATACAAAAACGTGCTTAAGATATAAGAAATGTGTGTGCTGCCTTAGTGGTGGTTATGTTATGTCATAGGATTTTATTAAGCGCACATATCACCCAAGGGTCTCACAGCGCTAGCCAAAACCATGGAGAGAAGGTAAAAAACACCTGTGGAGGAGAGAAAGTGGTCAGAATAACCAGGTTTTTAGCATTTTTCGAAACTGGCGATGGTCAGAGACCATGCGTAGATGCAAGGGGAGAGCGTTCCACAAAGTTGGTGCAAGATGTGAGAAGGATTTCCCACCATACCTGGAAGTACGTATCCTGAGTTGAGTTAAAAGATACTTGGTTCCTGATCTCAGAGTTCTACTGGGCTGGAGTTTTTTTGATAAGTAACTAGGCCCGTTGATTTTATGAACCAGGGTTATGATCTTAAAACGAATTCGTTTTTTGATGGGAAGCCAGTGGAGAGCTCTCAGACTTGGGTCCGATGGAGATCAAGACGGTAGATTTAGAACAAGTCTGGCGGCAGTGTTTTGTAGTACCTGAAGTTTGGTGAGAAGCTCTTCATTAATGAAGGCCATAAGAGCGTTCCCATAATCAAGCCAACTGATTATTAGACCCTGAACAAGCAGTTTTCTTAATTCAGATGGAATCCATTGGAAAACCTTGCGTAGGCTCCGCATTAATTTGTAGCAGATGTCTGCTACATGATTGACATGGTTTCTCATGGACAATTTGTTGTCAATTATCATTCCCAAGTTGCAAACTACATATTTGGGGGAAGGACAGGGGCCAAGATTTAGACCAGTGTTCATTAGCCTTCCCGAAATGAATGATCTCCGTTTTGCTTGCGTTTAACTGAAGGTGATTAGTTTGCATCCAGGTACTGATATGGGCCATGCAGTCTATGAATCTGAGCTTGGTGTCGGATGGGTCAGTGTCCAAGGTGATCAATATTTGCGTGTTGTCAGCATACGACACCGTGTCGAACCCATAGGATTTGATCACCTTTGCAAGGGGGGCCACATACAGATTAAAAAGAGTGGGAATAAGGATAGATCCCTGGGGGACTCCTTTATCTACTATCCGACTTTGAGAAACAAAGGTGCCAGTTTGGACCTTCGATCTGTTAAGTAACTCCTGAACCAGTTTAGGGCATTCCCTCTGATCCCTTTCTCCCACAGTCGGTGTATCAGCGTACAGTGGGAGATGGTATCAAACTCCGCTGACAGATCAAGTAGGACAAGCATAGCTGACTGCCCATTGTCTTGGGCTAGTCTTATACTGTCAACTACTTCTATCAGCGATGTTTCGGTGCTGTGGGCAGCCCTGAACCCCGATTGAGAAGGGTCCAGTAATTTGTTTTCCTCCAGAAAGGTTGTGATTTGTTTATTGACCAAGGACTCTAAAACCTTTCCGAAATAGGGGTGGAGAGAGATTGGTCGATAGTTAGTGAGTTCTTTTGGATCAATAGAAGGCTTTTTCGGGATGGGTTTGACCCTTGCTGCCTTCCAGATGATCGGAAAAGCGGCACTTTTTAAAGATAAATTAAGAAGATCTGTTAGACTTTTAAGGAGGAGTGGGGCAATAATGGACATAATATGAGGTGAGACAGGATCATTTGGGGAGCCTGATTTTATTTTGAAGAGGGCGCGATTCACGTTCTCCTCAGTGAGTTCAGTGAACTCACAGAAATGATTTATAACTAGATCAGGACTGCTGATAAGAGCTGTCTCAGAATGTTCGGAGGCTGCATTAGAAAAGAGATTATGAATGAGATTAATTTTCTCCTCAAAAAATGCAGAGTTTGTTAGCCCAATCAATAGAGGCGGGGGTTTTAGACTGGCAGGAATGGGGACTGGTGAATTCCTTTAATATTTTATACAGTTCTTTATTTGAGTTTGCAGCTTTATCAATTCGACTGCTAATATATCTTTTTTTGGGCAGAGTTTATATTGTCCAGATAGTGTCTGTGTATGCGGTTGTACTCCTTTCTATCCGCAGTCTTTTTGGTACTCCTTCATTTGCGCTCAGCTTTCCTGCTGGCCAATTTATCCAATTTTAGATCTTCGTTAAACCATGGTGAAGCTTTATGCTTAAGTTTAACTTTAGTTAGAGGTGCTACAATATCAAGTGCCTGAGTGATTGCCTTCTCAAAAGTTTCTGCTGCTTGGTCTATGTTATCGGTGCCTTTATAGGATGGGAGGCTGAGGTGGGGTGCAAGGGTTGATGGATTAACTTTTTTCCAGGATCTACTCGGCCTTTGTTCACTGATTCGCTTACTATATATTGGGGCAGACTGTAGGCGGAATTTTAGAAGACAGTGGTCAGACCAGAGCATAGGAATGGGTAATTCTACTCAATGTTAGATGAATTCGTGAACAGGAGATCTAAAGTATGGCCTGCTTCATGCGTGGGCCCTGTTATCAATTGCCGTAGTTCCAGTGATTTAAGAGTAGAAATCAGTTTGATAGTATCGGGATCATCTAGGAGTTCTGCATGAAAATTAAAGTCACCGATAAGAATGAAATTGTCGGCTGCTAGCACATGTGGGGCAATGATCTCTATCAGCTTATTGGTAAAGTTAGTTTTAGTGCCAGGTGGCCTGTAGACTAATGCACCTCTCCAGGTTCCGTTAGTGTAGTTCTCTATTTTACAAATAAACAGTTCCACCCATTCGGTAAGGAAGGTGTCGAGTAGATTGATCTTAATATCAGCCCTAGCAGCGATTGCTAGACCTCCTCCTCTCTTTTTGGTCCTGTCAAGTCAGTTCAATGTATACTCCGGGGGTAAAGCTACTGCAACATCGCGGAGGGCGGCTTCGTGAAGCCAAGTTTCAGTAACAAGACATATGTCTGGTTTTTCAGAGTCAAGTAGGCTCCATATCTCCAGAGTATGTTTAGGAATTGATCAGGCATTAAAATAAAGCCCGGTTAGTTGTTTGGGTTGTTTGGGATGTTCGGCCGCCATTATCCCTTCTGCGTTTGTCAGCATTGTGTTAGTACAGGGGGAGGGTACAGTGATAGCGTGTTCGGTGTCTAGATAATAAGGAAATAATGCTGGAGGGTGGCCCATGGGGTTGGTCTGGGGCTTGGTCGAACATTGCTTATTTAAAGCCTTAAGTTCTGCACTCGAGTAGCGGTAAACTGCCATTTAAAATAATTTTAAAATGTGGGTGGACCGTTGGCTGATGGTCTACAGAATAAAAGTGATGAATATTATTAAATGGGCAGGGGTTCCTGCGGCCGGTGGCATCCAGGCGCGGACGGGCGCAGACGGGCTTGCCTTTGGCGCGCTGCTGGCGAGCCGCTGCGCGGCCGCGTCCCTTCCAAGTTTAGGTAGGAGGGGCTAGGGAGGAAGTGAGTGGCGCCTAGAGCGCGGCCCTAAGAGTGAAGGGTTACTCACTTCCGGTGTGGCGTGTGACTACTGCCAGGTACGTCCCTCCGCTCAAACGGCACAAGCCGTGGCGGAACGGGGACAATGGCAGAGAAGTTAATCATGTGAGGATGAAATTAAAAACACGGCGCACAATATTCTGACAAACAAAGAAATACAAGTTAAAAAGCTCCTCGTGTGTGATGCCTAGTTTCTTTACCTTCCGCGGCTTAGGTTGGCTCCTTAGGTTGGTTTGTGTGTTTTTTCTCTGTGAAGCTATTTACAACATGGCCGTCTATGTAAAAACTATTTTAATCTGAAACTATAGTAAATGTTTGAGAGACCGCTGGGAAATACATTTCTTACTATAAGGCTGAATAGCGGAATTAATGTAAATGAAGCCTACCTAGTTAACATGGAATGCATGATACATACTTGTGTACTACATGTGTGTGTTGATCACATGTCTTTGGAGGTCAGCAAGAACATATAACCCCCTCCACTTGGACTAGACAGGTAGTCGGCCATGGGGCTCAGGAAGATGAGTGCAGCCACAGGAAACCCATGCCGCTTCAACCCCAGGACATGGCCAAGGAAAGAGGGAAGTGGTGTGAGGTTAGAGACTTGTGGGCAGATAACAGCCCTGCTGACTCTACTGATAGGGTGACCAGATTTTGAGAACTAAAAACCGGGACACACCAGAAATAAAAGTAGGACTAAAGCCTTTAGTCTTACTTCTATGTCTGTCCTGTCCCAGTTTTTGCGTAGCCTTGTAAATATGTACCTATATATAGAGATATACAGTAGGCTTTTAAACTTGCGTGCATTTGTGAAAGGCAGCGAGTCTTCTAAGACCCTCAATGCTGCCCGGTGCAGGGTTCCACCTCTAATTCACTTTGGGTTCGCTATCAAAATAATGAGGCAAGCGCTGGAAACTGGAAGAGAAGAAAATGGTTTATTTCTCATGAGGAGATCACGTCAACTGAGGCACCGGGATGTCTGAGGGAAGTGTTCTGCTGACAACTCCCTTGGCTCTTCCTTTTATACAGGTTTGACACAATGCATTTGTTTGATCAACATGGTTACAAAAGCTTGGGGTCCCCGCCTGGGCAGGTTGTCACACAAGCCCAACAGTAATTCTCTTCCCACCCAGGTCAAACAAACAATCTTATCTTGCAGCTGGACCTTGCTTCAGGGTCTAAAACATGTGAGACCGGTCAGATCTAAGAGTCCGTTCTGTTGATAAACACAGGTCCCATTGTTGGTAACAACAAGTCTTGCTGTTTGCAGTGCAATAAATCATTTTGCAAGAGTCTTTTGGTGTTTGGAACCTGTTTGTGTAACTAGGTGTAGTGAAGGGTAGAGCGTCCAAAGGCTTGTCTGAAAACAGGGATGAGAGGAAAACGAGTTTGTGGCAGCAAGTGGCGCTGAGGTTTGTTGTGGCAATAGAGTTTATAGCCCCCAGCACACATACCAGGTCGGTCAGAGGGATGCTAGTAAGGGCAGGGTGAAACAAAGGTGACCAACAGAGTACAAAATGGCTGTGATAGATCAAAATGACTGCAACTTATGTGCACATAGAATTCCACCAGACAAGATGGCGCAGGTAATGTTCATAATTGTCATTTTGCTTTTAACAGTGGCCCTTTGAACATAAGTAGCCAGCTTGTCAGTCTATTTCGATCTCCATAATGTCCTGTATCTCTTGATCATACATCACTCTCATTTTTGTTAGCTGAGTGTCCATAGTCTTAGGGTGCAAGGTAGTTATGCAAAGAGAACACAAAGGTGGTATACAGTGTATACCCAAACAACAACCACATATTGTCAATACTGGGACCAAGAGAATCATTGATATTTTCCAACCCCACTCCTTCAAGATGCCCCAAAGCCAACTTCCAATTGTCCAAGTCTCTGATCCTTGATGAATTTCTGAAGATAGTCTATGGAGATGTTCGATTGCTTCATAGACAGAAGGTGAATTATCAGGAATGTATACACAGCAGCTGGCACCGATGATGCGGCATGCTCCTCCACGGTCCGCTAGTACCACGTCCAGGACCAAGCGATTTTGCAGGGTAACCAGACGGATCGCTTGGAGCTCAGCAGTGTTGTTGGTGAGGATGCCAGCAGTGACGTTCAGGGCGGTCTCTACCGATTGGGACAGATGTCTGATGGCTCGGCTGTTCGCCATCGGACCCCATAGCGGGACGAGCCCTTTTGCTGCATCGAGGAACTGTGATGAGGCAGAGTCTGCTTGATCAATGTCTTTAGAACGCTTTTCTCGATGATGCTCTGCAGGGGCTGTGTAGGTTGGTGGCAAAACAAAGGCGATGTGGCATGTGCCCCCCCAGTTTCTTGGGAGCCAGGTGTAGGCTTTGGTTACACAAACAAAGTACATATTGGGTGATGCAACAAGCGCTGGGGGGTTGGCAGTGTTCAAAGTCCTTACAATGCTACAGGTGCTGTGACCCACATTCTTAGTCCCACGGCCTTCAATGCATACAAGGCCAGAGACGTTCACCACAGATAGGGCCACAGTCAGTGTTGCAGCAGTTCTTTTCTTCAGGTAGGAAAATGTGGCTCTGTTAGGATTATTGAACACTTGCATTTCCACTCGTTCTTTGGCGGGGACATCAATCTGGAATGTCGCATTGAAGGTGTGAGGGCAGAAGGGGGCGGCTGTCGTTCCTGTTTTGTTTCGCCAGAACTCGTTGTAGAACTGGGCGATTGTTCCGTCGGAAGTGGCATTGTCTTTGTAACTTTCTTGTAGGAGCATCATCCAGGCAAGATCCGTGAATAGAAAAGGGCGAAGGGATGAAAGGGATGGAATGTTCAGTGGCATGTGGTAACAGCCCACAGACCCAACAGTTGGTAGCATTGGTGGCAAGATTGTGTTGGTGCAACATCTGCACGAAAGAATTATTCCAGAATTCTTTGCGTCGTTCTCGGAGATGTGGCGGTAGTGATACCAGGTAGTGTTCTTTCTTGGTGGTTGGTTGCATGGTGGGTGACAATGTTCTGTATGCAGGTGCATTCTCTTCAATGATCCAGAGTGCGACCATTAGCAGGAGACAGGTGAGAAATGCGGCTACAAGTGCAATTGTCTTTGTGCTGTGCAGGTTAGCAGTCTTGGTGTCTTTGCGGTGGTTTTGCAGGTGTTCAGTTTCTTCCATCATCTTCGAGGAGCTCAACAACTGTTAGGACCACAGACTTTTGTCTGGCGCTTTCCTGGTAGCGTTGTTTGACTGTGCTACCGATCTGAGACCTTGACTCAGTTAGTGGCCTGGTCGTTGGAGCTCCCTCCTTTCGTCGATCTTAGGTTGTACCCTTTCCTGGATGGCACCGTGGGGTCGGGAAATTCTGATAGTTCGAGGGTGTCTTCTTGTGGGTAGCAACTCAGAGCTGGTCGGTCTCTCGCGAGTACTTCCTCTTGCACCTCCACCCCTTCACAGGTTGCCAGGGTTGGAGGGACTCGCTTTGCAGTGATGGGCATGCAGCCAGTTGCGTTTTCCTTGCACTCGGAGGGCAGTTCGGGTGGTGATCAGGACTTGCCAGGGGCCCGTCCACCTAGGCTCCAGATTCTTCGTTCTTTGGAAGTTGCGAATTAATATATGGTCGCCTGGCTTTATTTCATGTCCCGGGCCCCTGGATACGTCAGGCAAGGCTTGCTGCACCTGTTGGTGGATAATTGTTAGCTCGTTTGTCAATTTATGCAAGTAATCCGACATTAATATGTTCGGGACATCGTTAATGGAGGTGGGTCTTGGTGCCGCCCAAATGCTCATAGGCCTGCCGAAGACCACCTCATACGGGGTCAGTCGGTGTTTGGTTGGGGTGGAGCGCATCGATAACAATGCCAATGGGTGGGCGTCGGGCCATTTCAACCCGGTCGTGGCAACTATTTTGGCTAGTTTTAGTTTCAACGTTGCATTGTGTCTCTCTACCAGGCCCGCTGATTGGGGGTGGAAGACGGCATGGAACTTTTGTTTTACCCCCAACCCTCTCAGTATGTTCTGTATCACCTCGGCTACGAAGTGGGGGCCGTTGTCGCTCCATAAAATTCTGCAAAGGCCGTATCGGGGAAGAATTCTTTCAGCAATACTTTTGCAGTGGCTAAGGCGGTATTGTCGCGGGTGGGATAGGCCTCCACCCATTTGCTAAAAGCGCACACAACCACCAGGACATATTTTAGACCAAGGCATCTCTCTAGTTGAATGTAATCCATTCGAAGGATTTCAAAGGGGTGGTCAGGGACTCCAAACCCTCCCCGTGGTACTACTGTCCCCTTCCCTGGGTTGTGTTGTAGGCAGACTATACATTGTTGTACTAGGCGTTTTTCAGATTCTGCTATCTTGACGTTATGCCATACTCTGGTGATTAGTTCAATCATGGGGGTGGAGCCTATGTGTGCTGGTAAATGTGCCATGGTCAATATGGGGATGAGGTAGGCATTGGGTAACAGCCATTTATTTCCGTCTTTAGTTCTCCAGCAATCTTCCTCGTCTTTTAGTCCCACCTTTTCCCACTCGGTCAATTAGTCTTGTGTGCCTGTAGTCTGTATGTCCCTTACAGTGGTCCTAGCGTCAGTCCATCGTTCAGCTTGTGACCTGGTCACATACATTCGTGTCGTAGTTCTGTCTCCTGCCGTGGCTCGGGCAGTAACGTCTGCTAGTGCATTTCCCTGTCCAATGAGATCAGTCACTTTCCTATGTGCCTGGCATTTTATCACTGCTAACTTCTTGGGGAGGAGGACTGCTTACGTCAAGGCGGAGACTAAATCTCCATGCAGGATGGGTGTACCGTGTGAAGTCAGGAACCCTCTTTCTTTCCATAAGATCCCAAAATGGTGAACCACCCCGAAGGCATATTGGCTGTCGGTGTATATGTTAACTGTTGTGTCAGTCGCTAAGATACATGCTCGTGTGAGGGCAATGAGTTCTGCAGCCTGGGCTGAACGTTGGGGAATACGGACTGTTTCCAGAACGGTTCGGGCTGTGGTGACAGCGTATGCAGCTGAGGTGGTGCCGTCGGGAGTTTGATGCACGAACCATCCACCCATAGTTCTCCATCTGGTTCTAGAAAGGCGGTGTCTCTGAGATCTATTCTACTCTTTGTTTGTTCATCGGTTAGTGTCACACAGTCGTGTAGTGGAGTCACGCTAGGATCATTTTCGGGTAGGGGTAACAGTGTGGCTGGATTGAGGGTGGTGCATCGCTTTAGGGTAATGTGCGGTGCTAGCAGGCAACTCATATCCTGTCAGTCGGGCGCTAGTCAAGTGTTGGGTTTTGGTCTGGTTTAGTAGTGTGTCGACTGCATGGGGTACTAAAACAGTGACTGGATTGGAGAGTACTATTCCTTCGCTCTGGCGTATCGATACTGCTGCAGCTGCCACAGCGCGCAGGCACGCTGGCAGTGCTCTGGCTACTGGATCGAGGGTGGCAGAGAAATATGCACAAGGGCGTTGTTTTTGACCAATTGATTGTGTTAGGACAGACAATGCACATCCTTCCCTCCCGTGCGTGTAGAGGAAGAATGGTTTGGAGTAATCCGGGGTTCCTAGGACAGGTGCTGAACAAAGGGCATTGCGTAGTTCTTTAAAGGCTGACTGGCATTCGGGGGTCCAGGGGAGAGGTGAGGGGATGTCTTTAGCTAGGAGGGAGAGAAGGGGTTTGACAATGAGGCTAAAGTTCGGTAACCACTGTCGGCAAAATGAGGTGAGACCTATCAAAGAGCGGACTTGTTTCTGATCTTTGGGGACAGGGGTGTCTAGAATTGTCTGGATCCTGTCAGGCGTGAGTTTCCTCCCTTCTTTGGATAAAAGGTGACCCAAATAGGTCACTTGTGATTTACAGAACTGCAATTTCTTTCGGGAGACCTTGTGACCATTCTCAGCAAGAAAATGGAGTAGTTTGATGGTGGCTGTGACGGCTATTGGTATGGTGTCCGCTGCTAGAAGGATGTCGTCTACATATTGTATTAGTGCCACTCCATCTGGCAATTGTATGGCGTCCAACTGTCTTTTAAGCGCCTGGCTAGAGATGCTTGGGCTCTCAGTGTACCCCTGAGGTGCTCTGCAAAATCTGTACGAACGGGAGTTTAGGGTGAATCCAAATAGATAGCGGCTGTCCTTGTGTATAGGTATGGAAAAGAATGCGTTTTTGAGGTCAATTACAGTGAAGGTGGTGGCAGTGGAGGGGATTAAGGTCAAAACTGTCGTGATGTCGGAAACTACTGGGTATTGTGGCACTACGATTTTGTTTATCTCCCGCAGGTCAATGATGAAGCAGTAGGCTTTTCCGTCTCCCTCTCCCTGTCTCTTTACAATCGGTAGTATGGGACTATTACAAACGTTGCTCACTACTTCCTCTACCACCCCTGCCTCTACCAAAGAGTGTATGATCTCGGTCAGTGCCTTCTCACCCTCTGGCGATATTTTGTACTGCGGTACTTTCGGTAGGGTTGCGTCCTGTCGTATTGTTACGTGTACTGGGTCAATCATCATTCGTCCCACGCCTGAATCAGCCCTAGCCCATAAGTGTGATGGCAAAGTGTCCAGTAGGGATGCGTCAGCCTCGGAGATGGGAAACATGTGCTGATTAGGGTTCTCTCTATGGCGCTGGGGTTGTCATACAGGACGACACGCACTCCGTCTGGTGAGCATCTGATAGTCGCATGGAAGTGTTTCAAAAGGTAATGGCGTCTGGGGTGTTGGAAGAGAGGAGGAATGTTGTTTCAACGCTATTGTTGTCAAGGTTAAAAGGGATCGGTCGGGACAAAGGGTTGGTGGAGGGCGTACCGTCAAATCCTATTGAGGTCACATGTGAGCCTGACAAGGGTGCCCTTGGAATCAGTCGTTTGGATAGTGCACTACGTGTTGCTCCCGTGTCTACCAGAAATGGCGACTTTGTGCCCAGGACCTCAGCGGTAACATAAGGGCCTTGCTGATCAACATAGAGCTCGACTGGATCCCTCCCTTGCCTCTGGCTGTCCTATGCAAAGTCGTACGCATTGTCATAATCTGTCTGTTGGTACTGATTCTGTTTGGGATGGTCAAATGTGTTCACTCTTCCTGGCCTTTCCTCGCTTGCTTCACTCGCGTACCCTCTCCCACGTCCTCTTCCTCTCTGTCCACTTGCTATTTCCCTCGCCTCTCTGCCCCTACCAGCTCCTAACAAAGCCGGGCATTGGGTTTTCCAGTGTCCATATTCTTTGCAAAATGCACATTGATCCGGTCCTAGGTCTTGGCGTCCTACATATGATGTCGATGAATTGTTTCTAGGTGGCTGTACTCTAGGGGTATTCTGCTGGTATCCTCCCCTATATTGCTCCCTTCCTGTATTCGCCCCTGGAGTTGTGCTACCATTACCCTTTCCTTCAAGTCCTTCTTTTTCCTTTCTGTAGCCCTGTCATTTTCGTTTCTCTGATGCTCATAGTACTGGGCCATTTGGAGAATGGCCGCCTGTTTAGATGCTGCCCAACTACTTTCGCTGGCTTGTAATTTCTGGGATACATCTGGCAGTAGTCCTTTGACATAGTTCTGCACAAATAAGTGGTGTCCGGTTGCGGTGGACATGTCTTGTCCACTGTAATCGGAGAACACCGTTTCAAATCTGGAGAAATACTCCGAGACATCCTCTTGTGGTTTCTAGCGGCACGCGGTTACTATGGACCAGTCTATCTTTTCTCTGGGATCAGCGTTTTCACTTTCTGCACTATTTTGTCAGGGAGGTCCAATATTGCTTTAACCGGTTTTTGACCAGGGTTCTGCTGTTTATCTAGTGTGTTTAAGTTGTTCCCAGGTATGACCAAGCAGTTCGTTATGGTCTATTTTCCTAATCTGTTTCCACACATCTGCTGGCAAACATAACCCGAAGAACAAGTCTATGTCGGCAAGTGTCATTATTGTTGATCCCAGAGCGGTACCTAGCTCGGTGTAAAAGGCGGTGGGGTTCTTTCGCAAATCCGTAAAGATTTACGGAACGTCAAAATGTCCCGCTGTCCCATGGTTGATACACCCAATTGTAGACCACCCTTCCTCTAGCGTCTTGATGGTTCATATCGTCATGAGTCCCTTGTCCTCTAGGAGGTACCCAATAAGGGGCAGCTTCTTTATCGGCATCATGCTATCTGGTTTTTCCACCGGGGTCCTGCTATCTTAGATGTCCTGTCCTTATCTATCCGTCCTTGTTCCACGAGGTGACGGAATACCTCCAGTGTGGATGAAAAGAGTTCTGTAACATCGTTGTCGCCTTCATCTCCGGTGTCTACCTTCCTATAGAGAGCCACTAGTCGCTCGGGCCCTACATCTTGGTACTTCTCTTCATATGCAGTAAGAGTGTGGGAACAGAGACGTACAATAAAGTATCGTTTGCGGTTTTCAACATAGGAGTTGCATATGTCAGTTACATGCTCTTCTGTCTCCTTCCTATCTATGAGGGATTTAACTACTTTATCAATGCCTGCTCGCTCATTTTTACTTAATCGCGGGACCCTGGGCGCTCCTGTTTCTTTTGATCCTACCTCTACTACTGTATCCTTTGATGAGGCATTTGGTGTGGGTGACTCGGTGGGAGCAGAGGCGGTGGAGACTGAGGCGATCGTGCCATCTCCGGCTATACTTTGGTGGTCCTGTCGTTGTACTCACGGGATGAGTAGGGGCGTAAGGGGGTGGCATGTATATGATTGGGGGACCTAACAATAAATCATCATCTACCCTTTGTTTTGCTGGTAACTTGGGGTAAAGAGTCGAGGGCGTTCTAACAGGGCATTGATCTGATATTTTTGATTCCTGTTCCTTTTTATCGATTTCCTTTTCTTTAGTTTTTCTTCTAATCTTTTACAGGCTTGGTAAGCTGATTTTCGCGTTTCTTTATCTTGTCTAGCTTCGTCCCTTTTCTTTCTTTGAGCTGCCTCTTTTCGCCATAAGCCAAAACTGTCAAACATGGCTGGTCTAGTTTTCTTTTGTGGAGAGCTAATTCTAACGTTTCTATTTTAGCGGGATCGAAAGATCCCGTCAGTGGCCACTGATTTACCCGGTCCTTCCTAGTGTATTTATGCCATAGTTTGCTATAAGCTACGCTGGCTAATCCATACTTTACGTACATGTCCTTGTTAGGGGTGCCTTCCGGCGGTGCCGGCTGACTGACCTCTAACGAACGGTCTGGTCCAAAACAATTACAATCAAAACAATCTAGAGAAAACCGGCATGACGTATTTATCGGTCAAAATGAATATCTCAATCAATCAATTTAGACAAAAAGTCTGCACTACCTGTCCTTCGCTGCCTGCAAAGAGAGAGAATATTCCTATTCTTTGTTGTTTGCAAGCAGGGAAATGTCGCAAATAACTCCATATCAAAAAAAGGAATACTAGTATTTCAATCAAACTATTCAATCAATCAATCAATTTAAGTCATTTTTTGACGACCTTACCCGGACCGTATGGACAGTTCTTCGTCTTCCCCTTCCAGCGCCTGGTTGTCCTCTCACTCCAACAATGAATGCGGCGTTCCTCTAAGGTCCCAGTCAGGACCGCAGGTCACTCGAGAGAGGTCCGTTCGGAACCGGTGAAGTTCAGTCGATCGGCAGCCAGACAAGGGTCTTCTCAGGCAGGTATACCCCAATCGTTTAGTTGTTCACTCCGTCGTTAGGACCCTCTCTACCAGACCCACGCATCGCTGATGGGCCCCTACGCTTGGGCGCCACTTTGTGAAAGGCAGCGAGTCTTCTAAGACTCTCAATGCTGCCCGGTGCAGGGTTCCACCTCTAATTCACTTTGGGTTCGCTATCAAAATAATGAGGCAAGCGCTGGAAACTGGAAGAGAAGAAAATGGTTTATTTCTCATGAGGAGATCACGTCAACTGAGACACCGGGATGTCTGAGGGAAGTGTTCTGCTGACAACTCCCTTGGCTCTTCCTTTTATACAGGTTTGACACAATGCATTTGTTTGATCAACATGGTTACAAAAGCTTGGGGTCCCCGCCCGGGCAGGTTGTCACACAAGCCCAACAGTAATTCTCTTCCCACCCAGGTCAAACAGACAATCTTATCTTGCAGCTGGACCTTGCTTCAGGGTCTAAAACATGTGAGACCGGTCAGATCTAAGAGTCCGTTCTGTTGATAAACACAGGTCCCATTGTTGGTAACAACAAGTCTTGCTGTTTGCAGTGCAATAAATCATTTTGCAAGAGTCTTTTGGTGTTTGGAACCTGTTTGTGTAACTAGGTGTAGTGAAGGGTAGAGCGTCCAAAGGCTTGTCTGAAAACAGGGATGAGAGGAAAAACGAGTTTGTGGCAGCAAGTGGCGCTGAGGTTTGTTGTGGCAATAGAGTTTATAGCCCCCAGCACACATACCAGGTCGGTCAGAGGGTCAGAGGGATGCTAGTAAGGGCAGGGTGAAACAAAGGTGACCAACAGAGTACAAAATGGCTGTGATAGATCAAAATGACTGCAACTTATGTGCACATAGAATTCCACCAGACAAGATGGCGCAGGTAATGTTCATAATTGTCATTTTGCTTTTAACACACACACACACACACACACACACACACACACACGCATATACATATATACAGGCATACATTTACAATTCTATATTCACTTAAGATTACCAATGGCAGGACCTCCACCCTATACCCCTGACCTTCTCTCCATTCTGCCTCCCCTCCGCTGGGAGCATGCAGCCAAACTCCTCCTGTGCTGCCTAACGGAAACTGAATACATTGCTTAATTCTTTCATTCTTCTGAAGCGCCTGTGCAAGGAGATCATGCCTTCCACTTCTCCTTAAAATTGCTATTACCTGACCTTTGTCCCAAAAAACGGGACATTTATGAAAATGAAGGAATGTGCTTGGACACGGGACAGTCCACCGAAAACCAGGACTGTCCGGGGAAAACCAGGACGCCTGGTCACCCTAGCTACCAAGCCATCTCCGCCACTCCTGCAGCAGGCCCCATCTCATGGTCATGCCTTCGATGTATTCCCCCTTGCCCATGGAGACGACATCAATGCGAAAGGAAGGAGATAGACACCAGAATGGGGGAAGAAAGACCTAATGAGGAGGACCGGATATAAAGGATGAACAATAAAAAAAACGCAGTGAGTGAGGTCCGAAACACTGAGTCTGTGCTGTCACTCTTATGCTCCTGTAATCTAAGGTGATCCCAACACCCAAAAATATGTTAAAACAGCAAATCTTAACCTGTTGTTCTCGGACCTCTGGGGGTGCGTGTCTGTATAGAAAATTAAATTACATTACCAGATTAATAAAGTTCATGTGCATAAAAAGCAACACTGAAAATAGGATTTTTTTTAAATGCTCTGTAAATGTGAAGGTATTTGGAAGTGGAAGCTAAGCATTACGTTATCTTGATTCTTGGGAGAAACACAAGTATATGGATGACCAATAATGCTTTCAAAGCCCATAGATATTGCATGCTTTAGGTGCTGTGGTTCAGATGTCACAAGATTTCCAGTTTTGCTCTGAGTTATTGATTTCTTCTGCTTGCTAGTGTCTGTCCCTGTTCTCTTAAACTTCATGTAGTCTCAGCTCGCTTGTTGGGCTAGTTCTCAGGGGTCTGTAGAGCTAAAGGGCAAAAAGCCAGTGCGTTTGACAAAATGGCATTGGTACCCAGGACCAGAAAAAGTATATGCTACTGTGAGCTCACTTGCGTGCCAAGTACCTCCTTCCTAGGCTTTGACTTCCAAGGGGTAGCAACACTAAACACTCCGTTAGTGATTACCCTGTAACTAGCTTTGTGCTCTAGCAGGTCTTGCATCTGTACGTTGCATGAATACAAGCTGAACTCTACAGCCAAAAGGGAGTGTCTGGTTTTGCAAGGCACAGTCTCACAGTTCATTATTTGCCTCGGTTATTGCGTGGATGGAGTGCTCGTGAACACAGACCACGTCAGGAAACCACATTACATCAACGCCAAGCACGCTGGGCAGCAGTCTCTTTTGGCTTATCTGTAAGAAGCTCCAGTGGAAGTTCTTGGTGGGAGGAACATTTAGCCATCCTTGCATGGAAGTGGAGGGGCGGGATCCAGCGCAGGGTTCTGTTTCAGAAGCAGGATTCTTGTTAATTGTTGCAGACGGGAAGTGGGCACTGAGACGCACAGGCCATTACACGCTGATCAGCATTTTCCCTACACCTCCAAGTCAACCGCCTACATTTCCTGGCTCTGATCTCAGCCTTTGCTCAGATGTAGAGAGCTGTTCCAAGTAAGAAGGTGACCCTAAATAAGGAGTTGGTAACCAGCCAACTGGCCACAAAATTCAAAACTTCTGCAGGGAGTTTGAAAGTACGTTTCCTTCAGGTGTGACACAGGTTTATCAACACACTAGTTTCCAAGGTGAGCCGTCAAGCTGATTTTGTAGATTGAAACCAGGCGTAATGTGGTATCATCAAGCGTTGTCGGGTGTAATCTGCGGTGGAATGGTTGAAAGGGAAATCTGTGTGGGAATCTGATGTGTCAGATTGTCCTTTTAACCTGGGCCTCTCTGTTGATCTCCTGCTCTTCAGTCCTAGATCAATCAATATTTAGAAAACTACACTGAACTAAACTGTTAAGATCTCTACACGTCCACTGTTCTTTTAAGGGCCATTGCCATTATATTCAACGAAACAGAGGCCTTCTTGCACAAGTGCCTATTAATGCACTGGCATTATTCCCAAAAGCTGCTCTTGTCAAAGTAAACTTCAAATGTACAAAGCGCCCCATAGTTACTGCTCTCAAAACATATATAAAACATATGCAGATGTACAGAGCCTTATATGGTGTTTATTCCCAATATTGATAGTGGGAGGAAGGAGCCATGGCTCACAAGATGTGCAGCTTCAAGTGAGTGTTGATGCTCCACCCCTCCCTCAACAGTGGTAGTAAATAGATTGCACCTAGTGGGTAAGTATGGTTTATGCCATACTGTTTATTCATGTGCACTAGTTTGAAAAGCACATATCCAGAACACAAGGGACAAATCCATGCAGGGAGACTGTATCATTACAATCTAGTTTTGTGTTTATGGCCGAATTGTTTAATTGTTTGGCTTTAAGGCATAGCTGACCATCTCTCTGTGGTGGTTGTGTAAGGCCTTAGTTATGGCACCGGCCAGTCTTGTTTTGATGTTGATCCGGTGTGTTTTTGAGGTATGCTCTAAAGGTACATAGCTCCTGACTGACTGCTGAGCAGCAAGAAGGAGGGCGAGAATGCTTTGTTGCCTTTACTGTGACGCCGTCTCCTTCCACAGGCTGACACGTTGAACGAAGCCAGTGGAAGGGTGATCTGCCCTAAGCCAGACCTTACTGCATTCTCCTGATTTCTTTCATTTGCAAGGCCTAATATGTGGCCTAATGGCGGTGGAAGAACATGACAGACAAGGAGACACAATAACAAAAAATAAAGAAATGTGGTAACAGCCCCACACCGGAATTGAGGTTATAATTCGAGTTAGAACACAAATTGCGCTGCCTGGGATTGTCTCCTGGTGTCTTCTGCCACATAATTCTCAAGGATCTTTGTTTTAAACTTGAAGCAGACAGTTGCGAACAAATGTCAAAACTTTTCGATGTGGAAATGAGAGACTCCGAAATCGTAATAGTGGCTCCCAAACAGATCCTGTTAAAATCACTTAATCTTTCCCGGCCTCAAATCCCATATCTGCCAGAACAGTTTATACTTTAAGCCAGTGCTTAAAGGCTGTGTGAAAACAAATCTTAGGTTTCTCACTCGACGCAAATTGCACCAGATACAAATGACTAAAACCACACCTATGAAATGTGAAGTAACCATGTTTACATATGCAAGTGCAACCTTTCTTCTATTGCACAGTACGCCCTTTCGAATGCCAAGGAACATAAATATGCCCCATGCATCCCAGAGGCCTTCTTGCCCAGGTTTCTTCCAAAAGTGTTATCATCAAAATAAACTTCAAATGTACAAAGTGGTGTGCCATAGTACTGCTCTCAAGACATATATAAAACATATGCGGATGCACAGAGCTTAATATGCTGTTTATTACCATTGTTGATAGTGGGGATGAAGGAGCCATGACTCACAAGATGTTCAATAACCACACGCCATGTTATTCCTTTTAGTGTAAAAGGCCATCTATTAGGACAGGGTAGCAAACATTTATTTAACTTTATTAACATTTAACAAGAACATCAATGCTTCATAAACGACACACCCATTCGTGCCCGAACCATTCACACCAGCTTTCCTCCCAAAGCTGTCATGCCTTGCTTCATTGTTCCACCTTCCACTCACTGACATCCTTCCATTTACCTAGTCACTCCTTCACTTGCCTTATCAAATATCCTTCAATCAAAACTGATGTGCGCATCCGCTAACAGTCTTCTGTCACCTATGCTCCCTCCCCACCCCTGAGGGGTGGATATGCCTGCATGTGACTCTCCACCCCCCAAAATACCACCTATGCCCTGCAACCTACCCTATATTCGCAAAAATGCTGTAACATGTGCACCACACTACCCCTATAAACTGTAGGGTGGGTGGGTGGACCTTTTTCCTCTCTAACCCTCCCTGTGGTACAAGGTGTCAGGAAGAGGCTGGACACGCCCTTCCAGATACCTTTTATCCTACCAATAAGCTACCTGCCCCTTACTTTATCCCTGACCTATCCTAACCTGCCCTGTCTGTAAATCACGAAGCACCCAGGGGGAAGACTAGTGTGCGACTGTTACTTCCCCCAGGGGCCAACATTGTGCAATAACCATACACTGTGTCATTCCTTTTAGCATAAAAGGCCATTTATTAGTACAGGGTTGCATACATTTATTTAACTTTATTAACATTTAACAATAACATTAATGCTTCATAAACGACATTCCCATTCCTTCCCGAACCACTCACACCAGCTTTCATCCCAAAGCCGTCATGCCTTGCTTTATTCTTCCCCTTTCTACACACTGATGTATTTCCACATACGCAGTCAATCCTTTACTTGCCTTACCAAACATCCTCCAATGAAAACTCTTTGTCCCCATGAGCGCATCCACTCACCGTCTTCTGTCAACTCTGCTCCCCCCGAGGGGGGTATACGCCCGCATATGACTCTCCACCCCCCAAAATATCACCAACCTTTAAAAACCTTGTAGGACGCTTTACTGGCCCACCCCCTGCATAGCCATTTACTGGTTTGTTCTGTAACAGACTTTTTCGTTCAACAATTTGCTCACCACATCCCTCAATTCCCTCATATAATGTGCATTCCCCCATTGTGAAAGATGCACCCCATCATCTCGGAAAAGGCACTGCTCCCCTTCCTGAATGCCCTCAAGTGATATTACTTTGATGTTTTTTGCCATGCAGAACACCCTCATGGCCCTGTTAAGCTTCCGCCGAGGTTTGTAGGTTGCCACATGCTTTACCGCCCCCCTCTCAACCCTGCGTTGCACAAATTCAGTCCAGACCAAGCATGTCCCTGAAAATAGATTACACCCAGTGGATATGTATGGTTTGTGCCATACTGTTTATTCATGTGCACTAGTTTAAAAAATACTTATCCAGAACACAAGGTATAAATCCATGTAATGAGTCTGTATCATTACAGCTAAGTTTTGTACTTATGGCCCAATTGTTTAATTGTTTTCTTCTGTCAATTGATTCTAGAATGGAATTTAGGAGTCGGTAAGCATTTTTTCTCAACTCTGTTCCACTGCCCTGTGGTAACAATGAAGATTTTGACCTTTGTGCTGCAGTAATAAATGAGAGAAAATGTGTTTATTACAACACTTATTATAAATAACGTGTTTATTTGGGCATTTATATTTTAACTGATACATAGGTTCAGCAGAATACTTGACCAACTGCAGACCTGCCACCTCAAACTGTGCCACTGTGTGACACACTATATCGGCTCCCATCACAATGTCACCCAGTGAGGAGCCGATACCACACTGTGGCAGGGAAAACGAGCTGAAAACTACTGTAAACAGTGGTTTTCAGCTCGCTTTCTGAGGCTTTCAACTGCCAACGTCCTTTAATGGGTGTGAAAACACCCCAGGACATCGGAAAAAGTCTCAGCAAACTTGTATTTATTTATTTATAGAGGAGGGGACATGAGGCTAGGTTTGGGGCAAAAGTGCCTCTTAGGTACTTCTCAGCACGAGGCCCTGCCCTCTCCAAGGCCTTCCCCCTCCTCACACTGTGAGGTTTGTGTTGAAGTTGGCAGGTCTGCAGCTGTTCAGTACACAGTTGAATACTAAATATACCTTTTGTGACAACCCTCTTTGTTCTTCAGTTTGTGCACTCTGCACAACTTTTAACTTATGTCTCCACCTTTTCTGACGATATCCACTATACAAAGGCTGATCCATGGTTATAGTTTTTTGATAACTAAAATACCGGCTTTATAATTATCATTTTTTTGTTGGAGTGGAGATTAGTTGCAGCGGCTCACCTCAGAGGAGGGGGCACAAAATCCGTCATGTGGTGTTTAATCAACCAATTGTAGGAGACAGTGTTTGCGGCTTGTTCCTTGAATACCGACATTGGAAAAGGCAGACGGTGACAGAGCGCTTTTTGTTTTTGTTTAAAGAGACAACGGAGTGCCAGCTGAAAAACTGCCTGGTAAATTTGTCTGCTTTGTTTTTCTAAGCCTAAGGCTTTCATGTTGACTACTGATAAAATGCTGACAATAACCTGCTTAGCCACCCTCTACCAATAACCCTGTGTGAATAGTAGGTCATGAATTTAAATCATTACATGGTCAACTGAGAAATTCATTCTTTCGAGTGTCATTTTGAATCTAAAAAATCTTCCATGAGATTTTTTGAAGTTGACCACTGAAGTATGTTGCTCATCTCTTGGTCCAGCTTGAACATGATTGGGTGTAAATGGGAAGGGGGCATGAAAAAGATGCCAAAAGTTTTATATGCATTTTATGTGCAATTCTTAGTGGATCGATAAATGAAATTAGCTAAACATTTTGTCTACGATAGTGTTCTGTTGAAAGTAGTCAGTTATAGTGGGTGGTTACATTGTATAGTGTCCCTAAAACTAGACTATCTCTGGCTGCTGGTTACACAAGTTAAATATTGAGGTGTGTAGAAGAGAGAGTGGATAGTTAGGCTGACATAAGAAAACTTTTTGGCAATGTGGAAAGTATTTATGCAGTACCAAAACAGTAATATGGTCGAATTGCAAAACAATAAAAATTCCAAAATGAATTAGAAAAATATACAATTTTACAAACAAAATGACACCAAATTGACTAAAATGCAATAAAGGGAACCAGAGATGAATTTTACATTTGTTTAGTAAAAATGGCATCAAGAAGCATAAAGTGTCAATGATCGCGTTAGACTGGGACTTAAGCGCAATTTGACACTGACAGCAATGGAGTGTTTGTTCCTTACACAAACCAGGTCCATCCTGGTCAAAACTTTTATATTCTGACTTCAGTCCTTTAAGTCCCAACCCACCACTAGAGAATACTAAAACTCCCCAGGACCTATGGGGAGGTACTTGGAGACTTACAGGGTCTCAGGTATAGAGCAACGGTAGGGTCCAGTCCAGGTCCAGTTGCCACTGATCAGCTAGGCTTTTGCAGTGCAGGAAAGTCCTCTTGTAGCTCGTTGTAACCTTGTAGCATTAACAGGAGGGTAGTCTAATGACCCTTGAAATCCAATTCTTTGTCCTGGGTACAAGAGAGAGCAGGTTCAATCCTTCAGACAGCAGTACTCTTCTGATTTTACTCAGGTCTAGGATTGTTCTGAAGTGGGTGCCTGGAGATTACACATTTATACCTGGCACAAGCAAGTGGGTGGGAATGACTCCTGGGCATCCCCTAACCGATGGGGAAAACTTTTCTGTAACCAACCCTACCCATTTTGGCCATTGTCAAGATGGTGAAAGTCTTCAGCCACACTAAACATGGGCTCAGAGGGCTGGAGATGTGAGTGCTGAGTGTACTATGGTACTATAGTAATCCCAGTGTCCTCCACACCTTACTCCAAAATCCAATTTGGGGCAGCCGCTGCACCCACAATAAACCAAGAGACAGAAGTCTGATAGAACAAAAGTAGGGCTTTACAGCAACAGCACTGGAGATGCACAAGAATACTTGTTCTGGTATTTTGTTTCCCTTCCTTTCAAGTGTTCCCCCAAGTGTTATACATAAACCCAGCAGACCTACCAAGCAAGATTTGACATTCAAGCAGGATGTGAAAAAGGATGCTCACACTCCCACACTGTATATTTTGGGAGGTTCAGAGTAGGCATGCAGGTCAGCATATTGTTTGCTCCTGGGAACCACTTCACAACTTTTCAAATGCTAATCCCAGGCTGGCAGAAGTAGAAGAGCAAATGCAAATTTAGCTTCTAAGAACTTCAGGCAGGGAAAAGATCTCTTTATAAAAGTTACTTTTCCATAGTATTTTTTTAAAGATCAGACTTCACCATTCAAGGCCTACATGGGAAAGACTTATTAATATTTAAAATGGAGATTTTGACCTTTTAAAATGTTTTTGTGACAGGTCGAATTGATGTTTTTACACAGCTTCAGGTCTACCAGTGTAGCCCAACTGCAGCGATGTCTACACTGCCACTGTAGTGGATGGCACAATAGGTGCTGCTGTCGTATGATTCCTACTATTTTAGTTAGACTGTGCTTGTGGGCAACATAAGTGTCAAAACTATATGGGTCTTAGTCTGCGCATACCACCAGAATATGTTGACCTAATTACCGGCTAGCTCACAGTGCGCCATCTGTAATTGTAATTGAAATCTGGACCTCTAAATCTTACAAGGTACCAGATGGTGTCTGCAACCCACAGAACATGACAATCCTAATTCCTCAAGGAAACCATGGAAACATATCCACCCTTTTGTTTGTTAACTCAGGCATGCTCAAAGGGAGATACAAGAATTGCACACATTGGCATTTCAAATATTTATTGAAGCAATTTGACTCTTGTGTAAGATGCATGCACTGCAATGATTAATAGAAGGAAGCAAAACAATGTTACCAGTGTTACACAATGGTGAACAGAATAAACAATTCAACCATTGTGCATTTGCGTTAATTATATGAATACATATAATTGCACTGCTACCTAGCGCTCCCTATCATGCAAGGTAGAGAGTGTGCGGGTCTGCTGGAATAACTTAGAGTGGTCTAACTCCCTAATTGCCTGTGGGTGTCTGTCAGCTGGTAGCCAGTCATATTTAGAACAGGCCGCCGTCCTTCTCAGGATGGTGAATGGATTCAGCTGGGCTAGAATTCCGACATAGGACGACCACGACAACCCACCGAAATGCTCCTCTGTCTAAACTAAGGCTTGGTGCAATTTATATAATACACTGGACTCATTCGTTCTGTGCCTGAGCTCTGGTCCGGCTGTCATTGTTGAATCTACCGACCCAGAGCTGTCACCAAACAGACAACAAACAACAAAATTTTGCACAGTGTACCTAGTCCTTGTACAGAATGTTCCAAGGCTTGATAATGTGCCTACGAAGAACTAAATGTAAGCAAACCATTTTCTGAGAACATTATTCCATACAGGTGTACACGCAAATGTGTGTTAAAAGTCATTTTTTAAAAAGATGTCAACCTTAAACGTGATCATGTAAATTGGAGATGTTTGTGCCCGGGGCCTATGTAACCTCAGGACACTGCAGTCCACTAGTGGCATTTAACTTACAGGCCCGGGGTTCACTTTGTACCATATATTAAGGAACTTATGGGTAAGTTAGATATTCCAATTAGGAGTATGCCAATTCGACCATGTTTAAAATGGGAGTGTAGGCACTTTACTACTGGTGAGCAGAGGTATGCAGGTAGATCTCGAGTCAAGCATAGAAAAGACTAAATTGGGACTAGAGAAAGTAATTCTTGCCTGCCTGCCAGCCAGAGCAGACATTACCTGTCTTCTTTATCATTATCAACTTTGCTCATCCTTCTGCCAAATCTAAACACTACATTCTGAACTTTGTCGTTTTAAAAACAGTTCTTTAGACAGGTCTTAAAATATTGCATTGCAACAGGGGGTCTGTAATCAATCATTGCTCCTGTGCCTGTTGCTAAAAGACTTTTCGGGGTGAAGGGGAAAACTGTTTTGTTTTTCTTTATAAATGAATTAAAAAATGTAGCCACTTGATTTACTTAGGAACCCAATGCTATTTAACATGGAGAGCATTGCCTTTTCCTGTAAATGTAATCTCCTCTTTGAGAATAGGTTTGGGGGTCACTGTGTCCTTCAAAGCCTTTTGAATTATGGTTGGCACTCAGAAGGCTTGCCTTACTCTGGATTTATTTGGCTTGAGCCAGATATCCAATGATTTGTGAGCTTTAACGATTTAGTTTAATTGTCTGCTTTGGGGTATTTGCAATAGGACTATAGGTTGATGTCTTAGCTTTTGAACTTATGAATTAATGGCTTCATGTAAATATTGACCAGAGATGGGGACATAGAATATCTCGAGGCACCCGCACAATGATAACCATTAGTTGTGATTGTTTACTGATGACCCAAGCCAGTTCTGCCCAACTTTCACTCATGGAGACAAACTGGACAAAATGCACTTGTGTTCAGCTGTATCAAAAGCCACTGACAGTTCCAGTAACACTACTCATGAGCCCTGACCTTAGCAGCCTCCTGAAGCTCAGTCATACCAAAATGTAAATAAATATGCCTCTCTGCCTTGCTTAGGTCAGAAACTGGTTTACAAAAGAGATAAAACATGAGTAGCATCCAAAAGATGCACAAATCCATTTCTCAGGCACCTTTACCACTTTAGATAGTTGTGCAGTAGTCGAAAAGGTGGCTACTTCCCCAGATCTAAGTTATTCTTTTTAACATTGGTGAGATAATGTCATCAAGATGCCCTGCGACCAGGTCAAGGATGGGTTCACCTTTATGTTCTGACTGCATAGTTTAGCAATAGTTACCTAGGGATGAGAAGCGACAGTAAGCGTACATCTTTTTAGGTCAAGCCTGGGCAGCGCATGTGCTGCTCTGCGAGCCATGCTATATTGGTGTATGTACTTGAAGCCCCGCCCACTCTCCCCTCATATTTGTCATTGGCTTGTGTCACTGTCCTTTGTAAATGCTGGCTTCTGATTTGTTATTAGGCCAGTTCGTCCCTCCTTAGTACCGCCTTATCTTCATTTGTAACCTCCCATGAGGACTGGCTCTTTTACTTCGGTTGTTCTTTAGTCTGTAAGCACTATTTTCTTTAATGAGTTTTTCTTACTGCAGGAGGGTCTCTCATGCGAAGTGGTGACCACCGGCTTGTTTATTTAACTCGTAGCAAACGGGGAGCTCTTCAGGGGCCATGGGAGACAGAAGGGGGCAACTCAGTGATGCCTTCAACCATTTGGAATGCAATAAGTCTTGCATTTGCGAGAGTATAAGCTATTGGCATTGTAAATGACAATGCCTTTTATTTATGTTTTAAAACCCAAAACATAAATAAAAGGCATTGTCATTTACAATGCCAATAGCTCAAACTCGCGTAAATGCGACACCTATTGCATTGCAGATGCTTGTTTGGTTTAGCAGGATAGTAATGGACTCTATTTAAGGTATGTTAGATTAAACAAGCCATTCAGGCCCTCTGAACTGCAGTTTATCCCTAAAGGTAGAAAACCTTGAAAAGCTTGGCAGTGCTTCAGATATAAGGCTGATTTTATCTCCGAGTAGGCACATTAGGGGCAACTAGGCTGCACTTTCACCAACATTGTTTCCCATATGGTATGTCGTAATCACAGTCCGAAAAAGTTCATGTGTAAAGTCACTGACTTCTGTGATCTTTTTTTATCCTTAACGATGGCTTTATGATAACAAACATCTGTGTCCTCTTAGGATAACAGGACCAATACTTCAATACGAAGTCTTCAATTTTGCTTCATACATTGGTGCAATTTACTCCCATTTTTAGGTCTCGCCTAAGCAGCGCACATGCGCTGCATAGGAGGGCCTTTAGCCGTCGCTCTGCTCATTTTCAAGCACTGCACTCGTGCTTGTGGCGGCATCCACCTTGCGGGAGCGAGCAGGGGCGAGCCACAAGCACGAGTGCAGTGCTTGAAAAGTGAAGACTCTCCCTAGCGCGCGCGCGCACCACTCGCGGGCTCACCTCCTGCTCCCCCTCTCTCTCACAACAATTAACTTTCGCGGCCGCGCTTGTGTTTTAGCGCTTGTTAAAATGTAGTACCGTTTTTTAAAAATGTTCTCTGTGCATTTCAGTTAGGCTTTTTAACTCCTTTGCGTGTTTTTCCAACATTACATTAAAATCGTTTTGATTTTCCAAACCGTTTCTGCAAATGCCTTGTTTGGTGGATGTAAACTTATCTTTTGGAACTTGGAAGTGAAAAGTTAAACTGTTTTTCATTTCTGGCTCATAGCATGGTTTTCTTACACCGGTTATCTGTCCCTCTTCAGAATTAACACTGCCCATTCTTTCTGAAGGAGTGCACGTCTGTAAATTTATATTTTACGTCTGTCAGTTTGATAAAATGCAGTTTGACATCTCGGTGCCCTTGTGGGGAAATCTTGGCGGGTTTCATGCACATACTTGCAAATTACACTTTGGCTTCCTGCTGGGATGTGTTTTGTAAGATAAGAAATATCTGTGATTTCTCATGGACATTGAACACTAAATGGGTGGTACTGAGTTATGATAAATTTAGAAGTGATGTAGAGAAGACCAGGCTGGGTTCTCATATTACTGTATAGCTATTGCTTGGCTACTACTTGTTCGGCCCTGTCTTGATCAATGGTTTGATGAACCACTGAACTGCTGTATGGTCACGAAATTAATTGCCGGTGAAGGGGAATAACAGACATAATAATAGTAAATGGCTGTTGCTACTTTATTATCTTCTTAAATTGATTGGCTATTGGAAAGTGTGGGGCAGCTTTGGTAAACTTACTTTTTAGCATTAATTAATTGAAATGCAATGATTTTTGTGGTGTAGGGAGACATTTAAGATCCCATTTCCCATACTGAACTTTGTTTTCTTTTGTCGTGTGTACATTTAAGCAACTTTATTGGCATTTGAGTTAGTAACAGGCGTTACAAGTAAATAGAAAAAAATTGGCATTATCCCGATTAGCATGCAACTTCCCTTCATATAAATCCTTACACAATCACCATTGGCTTTTTTCTTGTGTATTATGTGGTATTGTGCTTTTTTCTTTATGTACTCATTATTCTATGTGTTCTGAGTCTCCTGCGTACTAAAATAGAAACTTGTGTTTCTGTTGCTTATGTGTGACGTTAACAAAGGTCTTTACAGTCCTAAACACCTACTTAAGCACACATTTCCTTTACCACCCTCAAGTATAGGTTGGACTTAACTTCCTCACAAAGCTGGCAGCTCTTCCTGTTTCAAGCTCTAGTTACTGGTCAGGCTTCATAGATTGCGACCCCAACAACGTGGTGGCTACTACTACCTTTGCATATGAGAACGACCAACTCACAACCCCAGAGATTTTGTGGGGTTTCCTGAAAACTCTTAAATGACATTTACAAAGATATTATACCCCAAAACATCAGTGCTGGGTCATATGAGAACAGATATTCACCAGCCAATGTGCATTGTCTTCTCAGTACTGGGCACCCTGTGATCTGCCATTTGACATAACGTCTCTGTCTGTGCTATTACAAAGAATATCATGACAGCAAATTGTCATGATAGAGAATCCTTGCCACAAAAAAAAGCTCTGCAACAAATTTCAGTTTGACATTATTGGTGTACCTAAGGGTATCTGATGGTTATCAGGCAAATCAGGGACATCCTCGACTTCCATATCATCTGCTGGGTAAGCATAACTTGCAGTTTCTGCCAATTTCTATCTTGGTGATTTTGCCCTCCATTAGTAACGGAAAATCAGGCCAAATGGTACAGATAAAAGCACACATGGCAATAAAAGGTAGATTTTTTTAGGTTTCTCAAGGAGATTTTACAATTTAATTTAAATAGGTCAGCTTTAACACTCACATATCCAACAATGTTTTCATCTGTTTGGCCTTAATGAGTTAAAACATGGAAAGGGGTAAATGCGCTCTTGTGACCAACATTCATACTTATTCATGAGTAGACATGTTTGACTCCTGGCATTCCTCTTTGATTAAGTGAGTGATTGTGGGCAAACCAATTTAAGTGATCTTGAATAAATCAGTTTGTGTTTTTGTGCCTAGTGTCTCTTGTTTTATTGGTAGCACCTAGAGGTGATTCCATTCACAGAGTGCACTATAACAACCCAAAAAAATTAATTATGAAACATTTTTACAGAAGCAGCCAGTATAACGTGCAAGCACATGTACAAAAAGAATGTCACCAGACAAATTTGTCACTGGTTCGTCATTGTTACACTGCACTGATATCTTGTATCTCTACTGCTAGTGTGTCTATTTGACATCGTCATTTTCAGGTTGCATTTTATGTAGTAATCACACCGCACATACGTTGCAAGAATACAGGTTTATTCTGTAACAAGAGACTGCACAGGAGAAGCAACTGGAATCAGCCACAACTCAAGTTTAACTGCCATTCTCCAGTCAAAACACTCCCTGCGTTCCACCTAAGAACCAAATAACATCATAAACACATACAAGTAATACTGAATACCAATGAGATGTCTAGTGCGACAGCACAGCACTAACTACTACATTTTAGTAATATTAAAACTGAGAAAATGGCTCGAAATGTGGGTTGACATTCTTTTCTACTCACTTTTAAATACACTTGGAAACAAAATGTCCACCTTTTTTGAATTCCAAGTAAACAATTCTTCTTTGTACTTGGAGATGGGGACTGTAAAGCATTGTGCTGAATTTCAAAGGAGGGATTTCTTTTTAATATTGTGATGGGTTACTGCTGTCAAAAATGTTTAAATGTAAGCTACATTGCTGTATATTTCTAGAAGAACTGCATTCATTTGATGGGGCATCTTCTAAAAGCTGCAGCAGAGAAGTATTTGAAACTGGACATTTCATTGTCTACCTCAAGGGGAGTAATGGACAGCTCCATTCAACTGGACATTATAGATTGGTGTCTTAGAAAGCAGCTCTGAAGAGGTATATATTTTCCGCCAAAGGAATTTTGCCAAGAACATTAGCTGCTGAAAGAAATCAAAACATTTACTTTTTTAAAGCATTTACTTTCGATGCTAAAAATACAAATGTACTGCCACTCTGTGGTGTCTGTTATGTGCAAAGACTTAGGCTTAAGAACTGTAATAGTTTTTATTTTTGATCTAAGGTAACATCAATTAATTTTTGTTGGAACATTTGCTTAGAGCTGCGTGTAATCGAATAATCTTTTCTGGTGAAACTTTGGAAAACATATGTGAAAATACTCTTTCAGCTTGCCGGTAACCGGGGCCTGTGTGTGTTTTTATTTTTTACGGGAAAAATGCTTTGCGTGAAAAAAGTCAGAAAAGATGTCAGCAGGAACTGGTTCAAGCAGGAAAATGTCTCTTAGCAAGGCATTTTCTTAACGAACCAGTCTCTTGCAGGTCACTGAGCTATCCTGCTCTCCCTGCATAACTTGAATAACGTCTGTACTTCGAAGCCTACAAGCGCATCCACAGAAATCAGTTTTTCCTTTCCATACAGTCCTTGCTACCAAGGCCGATCCTATCGCTACACGATACAAATGAAAGGACAAATCGTGCCACCCTGGGAAACAAAACCAATCCGGCGGTGTAAAATATTGCCAAATCAAGGCCCCTAATAAGTAGCATTATGCCCAGAATGTAGCAACCAGAGCAGGCCTTTACTTTACATTTTAAGCCACTACAAGCACTGCGTTCCTTAGGCAGGCTGCTGTTAATAATGTAAACAGATGGCTTAGGGTCACGCTTGCGCACCTGAAGCTGTGACTACATCATGGAAGTGATTTACACAGATGCCAGAGGCAGGGGTGCAAGCCTGGGCCCCAGGGCTACTGATTTACTAAGGCAAAAACAAAATAATGGCACTCACATGATGGAAGGAAACTCAAATCCCCGAAGCCTGGTGTTTCATCCTCATTAGGTGGGAAAGTATCTACACCTGCCTCAGGCAAATACGAGGAACTTAATGCTTTTTCTCAAAATTGCGAATTTCACCAAATTCTGTTTATGCGGGCCTGATTCAAAATCTGCCCACCCCTAACTGCAAACTTAAACACAGATAATGCTCTTTTCATGTTTCCTGTCAAGAAAGACAAACATTTTCTTTAACAAGCATTGGCATAGCCAATAGGTCTCGCCTTTGGGACCTTATAAGTAGTTATCCAGCACAATATCCTTGGTGCAACAACAATAACTGTTGCATGGCTAAACACTTATAAGGTCCCAAAGGCGAGACCTATTGGCTATGCCAATGCTTGTTGTTAGTGCGTTGGAGGATCTGTGCAGATACATAGGGGAATGAGTGTAACTCTTCATGCAATTGCTACATCTACATGTTTCAGTGTATAGTGAAGCCCAGTAGGGGAAAGGGAATCCTTCAGAACTGATGATCCGCCAGTGCTCCAGATGTGGGTTGCCAGTCTCCTTTCCCTGTCTCTGCCGCGGAATTGCCAGACGCTAGCTAGTCCCGAAAGACTCCCCAGCAGGTGAGCAACTGTCTTGACAGAAAGGTGCCAAGAGAAGTGAACAATCTCCTGAGGTTTACATAGTTCATGAGTGGCCAACCTGACACTCCTATATCCTTTTCTAAAACTAAAAGAAAATTAAATATTTCACCATGTATTACCCTGTCTAGTAGGCACATGTTCTAGGGTATCAAGATTAACAGGTCCTGATGAGTGTACTTAACCTTCGTCATCTTCACTAGAAACGAAATTGGGTCAGAGTAGCTCTGACATAAAAGGGTATGCTCATTCCCATTTTTGCTTTTAATCTTCTGCTGGGGGCTTATTAAAGTTCTTATATCTCATTCTAAGTGCATTTCACTTTAGGGTCTATTTAGTGAGAAGCAGGCACCAAACAAAGCAGGGTACCCTAGGACAACACATTTCAATTTGTCTAACTATAAGACACTGGTAAAATATCTTGGCAGTATATGTCGACTCTACCCACACAGGAGTGGGCCAAATGATGAAACATGCTACGTGATGTGGCTATTGGAGTGATGTAGTAATAATATCTCGACACCTGTGATCACCCTGGGCACACTGAATACAACGCACTATCAGCCCTGGCTACTTTTGAACAGGCTTAAGGTTTTACACCTTCTTGGTGTGTTAGTGTAATTACAGGAAGGAATGTAATACCACATAGTTTCCTCTCGCTGCCCACATGATAAAATGAGGTGCTTAGGCTGCCATACTCGCCAACAAGTAAATTATCTCTCTACTGAACTCGAACTTTTTCCATGGGTGCCTTTGTTGTGTTCATGGAACAAGCCACTGCATGATTACCCACTGTAATAACACACAGTCCAGGCCTTGTGTTAGAACAATTTCGTTTGACTGCATCTGGTCAATGCTCCACTGGGCTCTGAGTGTCTCCCTTCGCTCCTTTCCTCTACCCGTGAGGTAATCCAGCTGGATGAAAACATTCATTAGTTTAGTGCCTTGAACGAAACACCGCTTGGATGAGTACATAATTCAGTTTCTTCTGAAATGCTCTTTAAAAGCAGATATTTTAGCAGTTTGGCCTGTTTCCAGATCACAAACACGTTCTTCAAATGTATTCTTGAAACCAAAAAAACCTCAAGATTCTGGTTTTATTTCCCTGACAGACTGTTCTTAAGTCACTAAAACATGACTATAAACCAATCTGTGAAAGTGTTAGAATTGTCAATCAGGTCTCAAAGTAGAGAGACCCAAGCTAACACATGACCACTGAAGACCTGACTGGGTCCACTGACCTGCTCAGATTCCCTCAGGAGTGATGCATACTTTGTTTCTCACTGCCTTCACCAATGACCACGTACATAGGGATACGAGGGTCAATGGTGGAAACTGGGAAAGAAGAATGAGATACAAGAGAAAATAGAAACACAGACTGTACCGCTGTAATTTATCACTTCTGATGGTCACTGATGTCTATAGGGCAGGGGTCTCCAACGAGTAGCTCGGGAGCTACTGGTAGCTCGCCAGCACCCTCAAAGTAGCTCTGAGAGGTGAAGACAAGACAAGCCAATCTCATAGAGTCTAGGGTGTAGTGAGTGTCTAAAGACAAAAACAGCTTTAGAATTTGCCATGAAAATTCTGCACTTAACTGTAACAGTGAATTGATACATTTTAGCGGTAGCAGAGAGTACATTGCAGTGAAAATGGTAATCCTGTAAACTACACTGACACTTCTCTCTCCTTCCGTCAAATAACTGTCTCGTGCTTTGAGCTATGCAGTCTCTCTGGAAGAGGACTCTTTTTTATTTTTTTATTTGCCTCTTTTATCACTGCAGAGTAATTAATTACCAAACATTAGTATTCTGCAATTCCTATCTTATCAACTGGTGTAAGCATACTAACATTCCAATACCGTATGATTTGACATGTATACATAACATGAGCAACATAGTTCTGACTTTAAAATTCTTTTTGTTCCGTCACAGGAAAAACCTCAAATGTAATGGGATAACTCTGCAGTCTTTAGGAGAGTTCATATTACATTCTCAAATAGTTTAAAGTTCATTTCCACCATAGAACTTGACTTTCAGAAATACTTTTCCCCATTTCCTTCAAACCAGTCCAAAAGAAGGAACTCTTCTCTGCAAAGGAAATGTGGGATTTGCATAGCAAGGTCCTCGCTGATGCAACCTTATGTAATGACTGTCTAGCAAAGATGCCATGGGCCGTGAGGAAAGTTATACCCAGATCTCCGAGATGGCCACTGTGTCTCCAGGGTATGCTAGAGTTGTGGCTTGCTAAGAAATATGTTTGGTGTCCAGATGCTGATGCTTTTTGCATTTTCCATGCATATGAAAGCTCACTCTGGATAGCGCTGACACTGCAGATATTGCCACCATTTCCTTCCCTGAGAGGGTTCAGTGTGAGCCTGTTTAATGTATATTCCCCTGCTCTCGCTGAGTCTTAAGGGGTAAACAATACCTCCAGCCCTGCTTTCTGACGAGATCATGAAACAGTCAACAAAAGTCCTTATTGTCTCAGCATCAAGCCATACAGTAACATATAAGACTATTATACCCAATTAAATTTAGTGCGTCTATAACATTATGTAAGACATGTAATTTTCCAAATAAAAGTTGATTCTATAAGCAGACGTGCACAATTCCTACTAGAAAAATGTAAAAGTGCACAATAACTACTAGAAAAATGTAAAAGTTGCAACAGCCTACCTCTATGTCCATATTAAGACTACATCTAACCTCTGTTAATACAATTTCATCATCCATCATTAGATTGTACAGTCCCTCAAACAACTTATGCCCTACTGCCCTGCTTACAATACTTGTATACAATTAATTTAATTTGAGTATGCATAATGAAAGGAATCTAGGTTCATCAGTTTTACCATAATTGGCTTTACACATCTAGTCCATCTAACGAAAGCAAAAAAGAATGTGCACATACACAGTACAGATCACGTCCTATTAATACTAATAGTAGATTTAAAATACTGGCGACCATTCTATCATTAAAAGCAGTACGCATCCAATATATATTAGTATTTCAAAGTGCAGGTGCATATACTATACAGATCACAACCTAACAAATCTAGGTACTGACACCCAAGCACCCCAAAACAGTCTCTCGACCCCAAGGATTACTTTAAGACTGACTAAAAACCTCTCTTACTCATAACCAGACTGCCCAGAGATATGAAGCTACAGAGTTAAAATGATTTCATCATCTGTCCTAAGATAAAAAGCTAGGACAGTTCTGGTGGAGCCAGCCTCATAATGCCCAAATAAAGGTGACAGCCATCTTTTTGGCAATAAAATAATGTGTGCAAAAGGTGCAAAGTATTGACATCCCCCCCCGAACATGCAATCACAAACTTCACTTCCTCTTTAAAGCCTTGCACATCTAACAGGATAATCCCTAGAGGGGAACATCCCCAATCTAAGCTTCATATATAGTGTGTGTTTCAATTCTGGATTAATCCGGTCCAGGTAAGTCTTATCAGCCAGAACCTGCTCTTCTAGCAAGTCAACGCTCAACTTGCTCCCTGGTCTTATCACATCGAGCTTCTCACCTAAGCTCGTAGTAGCGTTCTTTTACAAGTTCTGTGGTGTCACACCCTACCTTTCTCAGGTCTATTTATAGCCCGTTCCAATTGCAATTCATTTAGCATGTTCCTCAAATACACCAGCCAATTTCCTCGACCTGCACTGCCACACCTATAGGCGTCCTCCCATGAACATAAATATACTATGGTATTTTGATTCCTTACCAGCCTGATCCAATACAGCATTGGTTTTATTGCTGCCAGATCAGAAATAGGTGTTCGGCCAAGTTCTGTATGAAGTGCGAACAAGGGGGTAATAGGTCCCAACCTTAGCAGTGCCCTCAATAAATGTTCTGCCACTAGCAGCGGGTCTAGGCTACCGTACCACCAGAGCTCATCCCCATAAATCACAGCTGGTACCGCTTTATGCTTATATATGTAGAGAATGGTACTAATACTTTGAGCACCTGCTTTTTGCCTCAATTTATAATACCGCCCCGGAAGACTGGAGTAAAGCTGTTCTGGCTTTCAATATCTAGGCCTTCCAGCTAAGTTTCCCGGTAAATTGTATCCCCAGGTAATCGTAGAGCTTTACACTCTTGATGCGGGAACCAAAAACCACCTAGGCCTTCCCTTCATCATCACTGTAAATATAGGATCAACAGGTTACTTTGATTCTGGCCAGTAGGAAACCCAGAACCATAAAGAATTCTGAGTTTTTAGAAGAAGTTTATGACCATTCATATGCCGGAAATATTCTGTCTAAAGGCACTTCGCAGTTGTAGGCGATTCAAAAAGTGAATTTTGCATTCTTTAGTTGGTCCTATGTATCGAGTGGGCATAAGCAGTTTAGAAATTTGAACTCTAATTCTCAGAAAAATTGACAAGGGAAAAGGAGCTCTCTTCCGAAAACTGATTGAATCAACTGGTGATGCGATGATGGGTTGTACTATTCAATGCTTTCAGGGCAGTGAGTTTAATTGAATCAACTAGACTGACCCGGTACTACAAGTTCCAGTATTATTTTGGTTGTTAGATGAAAACCCAGAACAGGAGTACACTGTCTTTATTAATGTGCAGTAGTTCAGCAACATTATACATTGGGGCATGAATCTTGTTCACTTTACCTCCTGTGTCATAATTTTAAATTGCCAGATATGTGTCTTGGGTTTGAGTGGTGTCTGATATTTCATTGAGCACTTTCTCCACATTGTTGACTGCCCAGCAGTAATAGTGAGTTTTTACTAGCAGTTGTTCAAATTCTGGAGAAATATGAGGGCTGGAGCTTGGAAACTAGCCTTTACAGTGGCAGACAAGGTTACCAGATGAACCCATGTCATCGGGGATTTGCTGGTCATGGGCCTTCCAACCCCCTTAATATTTATTCTTAGCATTGTCCTGCTTCACTTCAACCGAACCAATTTGTCTGGTGCCACACCAGAAAGTACTTATTGGTAAAAGGAAAGCCCTGGACTAGAACCTGGTGACCCTGTTGCCATTGAGCCATCTAGACAGCTTTGTTGTGCACCCCCCCACCACCACCCAGCCACTAGAATTCTCTCCTTTATTCTAACGAACCAACATTAGGCGAGTAGACTTGCCGGGTGTGCAGAAGGAAGCCGGGGAAAAAGCAGAGCAGTTAGAACAACTTCCGGATCTCTGCAGTACACCCCTCTAGAAAGAGGAAGGAAACGCAAAGAAACGTCAGGAAGTTGTAGTTCCCCTGAGACAGTTGATAGTGCTGTGGCTGGAAGATAAAAAACAAAGAATAAGATTAGGATGCAACAATCTCGGAACCACCAGACTTCAGCCAGAAGTCAGGTGGTAAAACACCCGAGGCGCCTCAGCAGACGCTCCCATCCTTTGGTATCACTCCATACAGGGACGCAGGTCGCCTCACACCAGAGCAGGCCGCTTGCTGCTTTCAAAGGCCTCGCGCCCTATTGCTCGTACGTGCCGTGGGACAACCACACTTGCTTCAACAGCCGTGTGCCCTTGACGAGCGAGGAACGGGTTCTCTCGCGTCGAGTATTGGCGGATATCGCCCCGGGCTGGCCGTGCTGGCTGAAACTCGTCTGGCCGGCTTGGCAGAAACTGCGACCGGTCACGGCGCGGCTTCCTGAGTGCCGAGTGCATTCTCCGGTCGAGGGGATTTCTCAACAAGGCCTCCCGCCCCCGGTGACGCAGGGCCCCGTGTTTGAAACGACTTCCCCAACCTTGCCAGCTGTTAGCAGAAACATAACATCGAAACAGGCCTCAGTCGTGTAAAGGAGGGAGATGAAAAGGGGTGGGGAAGGGAACCGCTGGAAACAGAGGGAACACCTCCGGGTACCAGGTTCGGACAGGGGACCAAAAGCAGCCCCCAGGGAGTCCACAATTTGGAGAAACGGGGGCTTCAGCAGTAAGGTGCGGGGTCTTGACGAACGCTTCAATGACAGTCGTCCTTTGGATTATGTTGTTAAAACTCCAACCCCAAATTAGCAAAATGAGAGTGATAGTACAACTATTCTGCCTGACTTTGTGACAGACAGACTGTACTTTAAATTAGTTAAGGGGGGGAGGGGGTTATGTACCCTGCTACAGAGATCGCAAGCCAAGTCAAGAAAATGTTTATTTAGACCATAAGTCTTTAAACAATAAACAACATACAACATCACATCTTTAGATAAAAACATACATTAAAAAGGCCTAAAAAATCTTAAAATATTAAAACATCAACCATATGTACAACCATTTACCCAATAATGTAAAACAGCAAGAGCTAGAGGGTCTTGGACAAAGCCTAATATAAGATTAATACCACAAATCTTCTTACAAACTACTTGGCCTGCTCACAATCCCCTAAAAACGTTTTAATAGGTGACCTGAATCACGTAATAACACATGCTACATCGAAAAAGCGCATTTCAGTTAACAAGGCTACGGCTTGCGCATAATTGCTACTGTCATAGTTTAAAAACAATGGGCGTAAAATACTCCTCCGTAACGGCAAGAATTTTAAAAAATCTATAAGAATGTGTGAAATATTGCATACAGTGTTCAGGCTACAAGTACAGTTACCCACTGAATCTATCATTAACTTTTTATCTTTTTCACCCGAGTAACATGGATTGATTGATTCCAGTCCTTAGCCTTAATAACTCACATCTAAGCCAACGCTTAGGTAATACATCCACACATGGGAACCATTCTTCATTATGGCAGGAGACAATCATACACTGGACTGAGCGTTTTCCCTTTAGGTATTGCCAATCCCATTCACTAGACAGTACTTTTATTTGGGACCGCAGTTCACTCCATGAAGTCTCAATTTCCAGCCTCCGAGGGCACATATTAACCTTCATTTCTCTGCATATGCCCCCCAGATTTTTCCTCAACTCCCTGGTCCATTTCAGTTCACTTTGCAATATCTCATTTTTACACTAAAGGGAGACCTTTTGCCAATCAACGGCGTCCATGCGTTGCCAGATTCAAATTGCTGCTGAAAAGGCCAAACCACCGCATGACACCGTGGCTGTCTTCAACCTTATTGCCTGTATCATGGCCGAACCTGGCAAGGAGAGTAAACTTTTCTAGCATTTCCCCTCTTCAAGATCCCAACTACTTTTACCACTCATACCTATTAATTCATCCCCATACTGGAATTGAGGGCGTGTCATTGCTGCATAACCTTTTAAAATGGGCCTATGGGACATCTCACCATAATCCCTATTACATTTTTTCAGCCCGCTGATTGAAGTAAGGGCTCTTGCTTTTAGGGATTCTAGATACACATCCCACTTTAAGGCTCTCACAAACCAAACTCCAAGATACTTATATTCCCTAACAGATTCCAGTGTTGTAGGGCCTTTATGCTACATAACTTTACAGGTTTTTTAACCAAAGCTCAGTACCTTAATTTTCTCCAAGTTTACAACCAGTTTTTTATTATTACAATAATCCCTAAACAGATCCAGCTTTCTTTGCAGGCCTATCTCCATTAGATCGAAGATCACAAGGTCGTCTGCAAATAGAAGACATGTTATGTGTTTCCCATACATTTTGGGGCAAACGCCCCTAGCTGCAATAAGGGATGTAGGCAGATTGGCTATAAACAAGGAGAAAAGTAAAGGGGCAAGGACGCAACCCTTCCTTAACCCATTATTGATCAGTATTTTCTCGGTCAGGATCCCCTCCATGTCCCTTATTTTCTGCGCCCAATTTCGGGAATGTAGTTCCTGGATAAGACACAGCAAGCTCTTGGGGATGCCTTGTTCTGTCAGGGTTTCCCATAAACGGCTCTGGTCCATCAAAACAAACGCGGCACAGAAGTCTACGAAGCAACAGAACAAACTGCCCCTTTGCTCCACAGACTTCCATGCCAACGGCCAAAGACAGAAGCAGTAGTCGATCATGGAGTGGCCTTTCCTAAAAAAAAACCCTGTTCTGGAAGTACAATATGGTTTAACTCCGCCCACTCCTTCAGTCACCCCAATATGATCTTCGCAAATAGTTTTTCTCTCACGTCCAGCAAATTTATCAGCCTATAATTCTTTGGGGCATTTATATTCCCTCTCTTATGTATAGGTCTAATTATTGCACCTCTCCAATTATTTGGGAAACAACTTGTACTTAATACATCCTGAAACATCTGGGGGAAAAATTCTGCCCACCAATCCGGTCTAGTTTTTATTATCGCGGCCGACAAATTATCCGACCCTGCAGCTTCGGTTAAGATCAGAGACATAATGGTTCTTTTAATATTACTTAACGTGTACAGCGACATAATATCTTCGTCCCCCCGACTCATGGGGAGACACTCTTGCCCTCAGGCTCAGACCTTTCACCATATATCTGCTTAAGATATTCCACCCACACATCTTCCACCACACCATCCATTGCCCCCGGTACCTTTCCTGAACCTTATGTACTAATCTCCAGAACTTTTTTGCATCTTTTAGTTCAATTACCTCCGACAGATTTCCCAACATTTCATCTTGTGGGCAATTTTCTGCTCTTTTATTAACTTTCTATATGATTTCTTAGTCTTCACCAGGCTGTTTACTAACTCCTCGTAATAATTTGAGCCTCTTTCCGATCGGGGCCTTTCATTTCTTGCATTCTCCATTAAACCAATCATTATCTTTCTTCAGGTTCCCCTGCTTCTTATTTACTGCTCCTCCCTTGTGCTACAGAAGTCTATATTGCAGGGTGTAGTAGTACGATACTCAGGGCGTTAATGCAAATGCTGGAGAGGCCTGAATGTAATCTATGATTGTACGATTGAATAATTAAATAAGCAGGAGGGGTGAAGTGTCGGTTGTAGATTATAATATAAAATATGTATGTGTCAGACTTCGTTTTTGCATAAAAGAGCCCTGTGTGTCAATGCGTATTTTTTGCAGCGATCCTTATTTAGTCAGCTGGTCATGAGTTGGGTAAAAGGGCTCAGTGAGTTATGCACCCACTGCAAACATTTGCATTTAAACTGCACACCATTTTTAGAATTTTTGCAGATTTCAACTCACGAGTTATTTATTTAAGTTATAAAGGGGGTCTCCTTGGGAAATAAATTGTGTGAAAACCATTAATTGTATTTTGTGTACTATGTAAATGATTGTAATTGTACTTAAAAAACAAACAATGTTTTTAGAACAGAAAAAAACAGTTACAACAAATTAAAAAATAACGGGACAGGTATACATAATATCTTAATTAAGATTGGAGACAGGTTGATCATACTTATAGTTAACACTCGGGCAGGCCAGTTGAATGTGTGAGTGCTATGTAGTTATCCATTTAGTATTGCAGCATTCAAGCAGAACTAAGGCACACCACTTAGAATATCCACCTCTATTCATTGCTTATTATTGGGAAGATCCAATACTCTTCTCCGTGCATCAGCCAGTTGTATAGATTGTATGTGTACTTACACACCCGAGGACACACATGGGTGAGGAAGGTCTCGAAGTCCTAATGCACATCATGGTTGATAATGTGACAATTCTGTTGTAAGGAATTTACGTAACGTAGGACATGTTAAACACTAGTGAATTAAAGTTTATGATGTACTGTGAATTTTATACACATATGTTTATCATGCCCAAGTTGAGGATAAGCTAAAGTTTGCAAATGGTTTTCTTGATACTTCTCGGGTTCACTTTTTGAAAAAATAAAATCAGCAGTGACCACTTTAAAATCAGAAATGTGGTCCTGTGTAGAGTAAGAGGCGCACAGGTGTGTTAAACTGCATGCGATGCTGGAAGTCAACGAAGTTAATGGCCTTCAGCTGGCACCCATCCTTAGAAAACCAAAACAACCTGGAATCATTCACACCGGGTTTACTTGCAATATAATTTTATTTACAATTAATTTGTCTTTACCTGCACTTCAACAGGATAGTAAATTGTTTAAGACACGTGTCACTAAGCCACTCCGCTGGAGCTTTGTGTTTTAAGTGTCCCTAAAAGGCTTATATGGGACTCTGCGACATTCCATCTGGAGGGCCACCGTAGCGATGCTTTGGTGCCCAAGGAATAACCTTGTAGCTAATACCGAATTGCTCTTCATAGTACTCTTCATGGGTTACTTTTTATGTTCCACATATTCTAGGATCACCTTGTAACTCCAACTTGACACTCTGTTAAGAGAAAACAGGTAGCATGTTAGCATATCAGTCAAACAATAGTCCTAGATTGTGATTGATATATTTCTTTTTTTCTTAGGTCTCCTCTACAGACCGCTTTTAGCTGTCTGCAGTTGAAAGACCTGTTGTGGACCATACCAAAACTTACAGGGCTCTGTAGGCCAGCCTATTGCTTACCATGGGTTGGCTTTCTTGTAGCTTTCAGTTTCTTGTTTCCTATTTGATGGTTTTTCTTTTTCTTTTGCGTTTGTCCCTCTCCATAGCATAGCTTCTTTACCGTCCCTTTGTGTGGATGACTTGTGTTCTTCCATTGCTCCCATTCAAGGAATTACTTTTTTTCTTTTTCTTTCAGCACTCCATGAGAGTGCATGCTTTCTTGCTTTATTCCTTGTGTGCGGTTTCCCCCCCTTATATCCCGCTACCCCCCAGCTCATCAATTGCTTTCCCCTCTCATCCCTGGATTTTTTTACAGCTTTTTAAATGTATTTTTTCCTCTTGCCGCCGCCCCTCAAGTGCCCCTGTTGCTCCTCTACGCCCACTCCCCGGTGCATCTCCCCCAGTCCACGATGACGTGTGTGTGCGCTATCTCTCCCTAGGTTAAAATAAAAGAGAACTACTCTAGCTGGGGTGCACAAGGGCCCATAAACAAATGGTCCAGATTGTAATGAAGCATTTAGCACTCTGGTAAGTACTGATACTCTGGGGTGCAGTATTTACGTATGCATTAAATATCTCTTATTCTGAATTTTTCTGAGGAAAGAATTGCTTTCCTTTTTTTTTTTTTTTTCATAGCATGCGTGTTTATTTGCATGATGAATAAATAGAGAGAAATACAAGTTTCAAACAAGATGATCAGACATTTGTCGATTTAGATGTGATACTGGACTGAACATGAGAAAAAGCTTGCTCCGTTTATAGCGGTTTCGTTCGTAATCCCGCTGTTTTCGGCTGAAATTGATGTACGTCATCGGAAATAGAGAAGTTCAGTGCTTTAAGTGGACAGGTACTGTCCGGTACGGAGTACCTACACTTCTTTAATTTAAAAGGGAGAGTGTCTGCACTTTTCAGCTCGGTTGCAATCCATCTAATGGGAGAGTACCAGCACTTCTCAGGAGAAAACAAGTGCTCTAAAGGGTGGTACCTGCACTTCTGTATTTCCATTTAAAGCACTGGACAATGTCCTATGAGCTTCTTGATCACTGGGGAAAGTCCTTTTTTTTTATTTTTATTGGTGCATGATTATATTGAAACCGGTTACACTTCATTTTTTCACTCACTTTGCGAATAGTTTATAAATACAAAACATGCATATATTATAGCTCCATAAGTAGGTTGCATATATATTAGATAAGTTACTTATCGTAAATAACGTAAATAAATAATATAAATCAGCATTTGTCCATCATGCACACATTTTATAAACATTTAACCCCCCACTCCCCGCCCCTCCCACCCCGGGGTTGGCACAACTTTATATGATAAAAAAAAAAAAATGCAGAAAAAGAAGATGGAGAAGAGAAAAAAAAAAAGGAAAGAAATTATTCAAGTAAACAAAGAATTGTATTATCTAAATCATCTCTCAAGCCATTTGGTCAGAGGTTCCCATATCTTTAATCCCTTCTTACAGGACCGTACTCCTCTTTTCCCATAGATGGCTCTTTCAAAGTTATAATTTGCCACCAGTCTCGTTAACATTGATGGTACACGGGGGGAGATGGATCCAGCCAGGCTGAAGCAAGGCAAAGCCGATAAACTGCCATGGCTATGAAAATCAGATACTCTCCTGGTTTGCCTTGCATTTCCTGATCCACCCCTAGACAGATCAGGGAGGGAGAAAGGAAAATATCCCTCCCTAGCATTTCTTTAAAAAAATTCGTAATCTCAAGTTTTAATTTACTTATTACATCACAAGAGGCAAACATATGGTTAAGATCAGCCTGAAAAAACAAACATCGTGGGCAAAAGGTCCCTCTTCCCGTCCCCCATTTTGCGATCTTTTTTGGAGTAAAATACAGTGAAAAGCAAGATTTATAGTACTGGGCTTGAAGTCGCGCTGGAATTAACAAATTTTGTGCTAACTCTACTGAGTGAAGAAATAAATCTTGTGATATATCAATCTCCTCTTTCCACTTCCTGGCTCGTAATGTTAAATCATCCGGCATTAATATATTAAGAGAGTTATACACAGTTCCAATAGATGGATGATTCATCCTTACATTATCAATAATAGGATTGTTAATAAATCCTGCTGGCCCGCCACACTTTTTCCTTAAAAAGTCACGTACTTGCAGGTATTTATAAAAATCTTTCCAATCCAGTTTAAATCTTTCTTTGAGACTCTCAGAGGCTATGTCAGAGAGAGAATATAAATCCCCCAGTGTCAACAGACCCTTCTTTTGCCACTTTTTTAGTAATGCGTCTCTAAAAATGTCAGGCAGATTTGGATTGTTATATATTGGTATATAATAATTCAGGCGGCCCAGTCCAAGCATTTTACGAACTGACTTCATACATTTAAACCCGGGCACCAATGTTTTAAAGCGTACCTTCTTGTAGTGGGAATCGTTTAAAAACCGCCAGATCCAACCCCATGCATCTTTACCCATTATAAGTTCTATAGGCGTAGGTATGTCTCTCAAAGGACTATCTGTAACATTTTCTGATAAAAGAATAAGATTATGCAGGAGAGTAGTTGCCCAATAGTAAAGCCTTATATTTGGGAGAGCCAGCCCTCCCTTATCCTTTGGTAGAGACAGAAATTTGTAAGCTCTTCTCGGTTTTGCATATGCCCATATAAATCGTGAGAACAAATCTTCAATCTTTTTTAAACACATATTACTAAATTCTAACGGAATAGCTCTCATAAAATATAAAAGTTTGGGGAAAAAAAAGCATTTTAATTAGGTTACATCTCCCTATTATTGAAAGATGCAATTTGTGTAGTCGAAATAAATCTGGTTTAATTTTATCAATCAAGGGATCAATATTGCACTCGACTATCTTCTCAACGGTTGCCATGACTTCCACTCCGAGATACGTAGCTTTTTCTACCTGTCTTATGTCTTGACTCATATCCACATTTTTACAAATTATCTGGGTTTTGGATCTATTAAGGGAATATCCCGACAGGCTTCCAAACCTAGCCGCCTCTAATTCAACCTCAGCCATAGATTTTTCGGGATTAGCAGTCACCAAGGCGATGTCGTCGGCATAGGCCAGGACTTTCGTCTCCCACCCATGTGAAACTATAGGACTAATTTTCTGGTTGCTTTCCAGTAAACGTAAAAAAGGGTCTATATACAGTGCGAACAGGAGGGGTGAGCTTGGGCATCCCTGGCGAGTCCCCCTTTTTATTTTAAACTTATCGGTTAGTGCGCCGTTTAAAAATAATCCAGCTGTAGGTTGATAATACAACATCTTAAAGGCTTGAATACATCCATGACCTATCCCGACCCTTGACAGAGTCTCCCATAAAAATGGCCAGGAGACCCTGTCAAAAGCCTTCTCAGCATCAAGAAGAATAAGTGCCATTGGATCTCCTGAGATATGTACTGCATCAAACAGGGAAATGATCCTCCTAACATGATCTACTGTGCCTCGTCCCGGTATAAATCCGTGCTGTCTTGGGGATATAACTGTATGTATTACCCCTGCTAATCGAACTGCCAGACTTTTCGAGTAGATTTTACTATCCGCATTTGTCAGGGTTATAGGGCGGTACGAGGCAGGATCCAGTGCCGATTTATGCTTTTTCAAGAATATAATGATTTTAGCTTGTGACCATGACTCTGGTGGTTTTCCCCACTGAACACATGAGTAAATAGCAGAAACATAATCTCTTTTAATTCCGTGGAGAACCTTTTATAAAATTCCCCTGGAATATTATCCAACCCAGTGGCTTTATTATTAGGAAGACAGTTAATACAGAGCAGTATGTCAATCCATTGGGGGGGCTCATCAAGTTAGACCCTGGTCGTCATGCGATAATTGCACCGCTGGGATTTGATTTAGATAATTAGCAATATCGTCTGCCTGGGCGGTGGTCGTCTCATGATATAGATCCAGATAATAAGCAAGGAACTCCTTGCGAATGCCCTCTACGTCTGAGACAACTTCTTGCGCAGCATTTTTAACGGCTGTGATGATATTCCTGGTGGCTTTCTGTCTTGCCCTAATCGCAAGATGATGTCCAACCTGCTCACTACATTCATATGCCTCCCTCTTCCAAATTTCTAATCTATCTGCTGCTCTTTTAGCAATTACCCCCATGGCAGCCGATTTTGCTGATATTATTCTTGCTTGTGCATCAGCCGAGTCCTCCCCATCCCTAAGAACGGTAATTAAGTTCTCTTCTGCCTCAGCCAGTTGAGATTGAAGTTTATCCCATTGTCGACGCTTTTCTTTATTTAAAGTGAGTGAAAAGCTAAGTGTCTCTCCCCTGATTGCTGCTTTTAGTGTATCCCAAACCACCCCAATCCCTGTACTATCTAAATTGTCCTTAATAAATTGTACCATCCAGCGTTTCATATGTTTGCAGTACTCATCATTTAAAAGGAGGGATCGCTAAAAGGTCCAGTTAGCAACATCTCTATTGACCACCATTACCCCCTTATTTCCATAACTAAGGGATTATGGTCTGCCACTATACGCGGATATTTTTCTATTAAGCTCTCTAAAAGAATAGACTGAGATGCAAAGATGTAGTCTAGTCTCACCATTTTATTGTGCGGAAAAGAATAGAAGGTATAACCAGAATCCGTGGAGTGTTGTGAATGCCAGATATCGGTGAGTGCTTGCTCCCTACATAAATCCTTGAGGGCTTTAAAAACTTTTGGTTTTTGTCCATTGTATATCCAGTTTCTATCACCGGTTATGCTCTTGTCTGCTGGCAGATTGATATTAAAATCGCCGCAGATGATTAAAGGTAGTGGCCATTCGGCCAACTCATTATTCAAAAAATCAAAAATTGCTGAATCATCTGCGGTGCTGCCATAAATGGTACATATCGTAAGTAAATTCCCATTTTCCCTTCGACATACTGTAATAACCCACCTTCCATTTGAGTCGGTTAGTGTGCGTATAAATTGAAGTGACCGTTTTGCTGATAAAATTGCCACCCCTCGTATCCTAGCATTTTGGGTAGTAGCCCCAACTACAGTAAAACCAAGTGAATCTAACAGGTGAATTTGTGTCCTTTCTATGTGTGTTTCCTGTAAACATAAAATATCTGCCTTAAGTAACCTAAGTGCTACAGCCGTATTACGCCGTTTCTTAATATCGTTAAGGCCACACACATTGATTGTTGCTATGCGTAATTTACTCATCTAAAGTAACGAAGTTTTTCCCCCCCCCTTTTTTTCCCCCCCCAAAGCGGCAACATACGCACACAAACAAAATTAAAATAAAACATGCAAGAAAAGGGAGAAAAAATTCCCCGAACAAAGCTCGACCCTCCTAGTGCCAGCCCCCTCCCCTGCCCCTAGCCCATCCCCTGTGAACCCCGCCCGCCTCCCTCCACCACCCACTGAGGTTACCTGGTTCTGGAAGAACCAGGATGAGGACATCTGGGCAATCAGGGCCCCATGCCCACCTCCCCCACTCCGACCCCCAAAATGACAGTCCAATCAATTCATAGTCATTGACCTCGCTTAATTGTCCCCTGCCTCATTTATAACCCAAGTTTTTAGGTATTTTAATCCGTTAAAGCATCAAATTGAATAAATCACTTCTTGGTCCTGTCGCTTCTAGTCTCTGTAATCTCCTGCAGATAAGCCTGGGCCTGGATTTCGGAGATGAAGCTGCGTGTAGTCCCATTAAAGATAATTTTAAGACGTGCTGGGTTTTGCAGATATACTGTTGCCCCAATTTGTTGAAAGGGGGCAAAAAGTTGCCTCATCCTCCATCTTCGCTCAACTGTGGCATGGGCAAAATCTGGCCGACTAACAAAATTAAAACCATTGAACTCCCTTTTACTGGTGGGCCTTGCTAAGTCAAAAAGCTTCTGACGTAGGAGAAAGTTGCCGAAATATACTATCATTGCGCGCGGATATTGCGCCGGAGACTGAGGACGTTTGGAAGGAGTTAATGGGAAGCGATGAGCGCGTTGTATCTCTCTATCCCAATCCCAGATTTGCAACTCTGGAAATGCTCCTTTAAAAAGTGTAATCATGTAAGCCATTGGATCACTTCCTTCCGCTCCTTCGGGAACCCCCAAAATGCGAAGATTATTGCGTCGTGATCTGTTCTCCTGCTCCTCGATCTTCAGCATTAAGTCCTTTATGATCCCATCATGCTCAGCCCCTTGTACCCGGAGAGAGGTAACATCTTTTTCCAGATTTTCGGTGCGCACCTCTACTGATGACATTCTATCGGCTATCTCCACGCAGGTTCGACCAACTTTCCTTATCACGCCCTGTAATTTCTGAGTGGCATGACGGTTTTTTCGGTTGTCGATCTTAACCTCCTCCTGAAAACTTTTGATTGAGTGGAGGACTTCAGCAAGGGTAGGCTCATCTTTATCTCTGGGGGTTCTTCTCCAATCTTCCAAGGTTGAAGGATTGCCGCCTGAAAATACTGTTTGATCTGAAGGAGTCGCAAACTGAGGATGAGTAGTCCCATCTGAGCTCGGCTTTACTCCCTTGGTCAATGGTCGCCCCACTCTTGTGTCTAATTCGTTTTTTTCTCCTTTTCTTTTCCAACTTCTTTTTTTGTATAGCATCTTCCCGAGAGTCCTCTGAGCCCATTGAGCTCGTACTTCCCCAGTCTTGCCTTTCACAATCGCTGGATATCGATTTGCCGGTCTCATATCTCTCTGACTCATCTGTGACAGAGTGGGATTTTTCAATGCTGTGGCGGTTTTCCAACCGTTGAGTGACAGTATTTGTTGGGTTAGCTGAAGCCTTCTGTGACACAGTTTCCGTATTTGTACAGTCTTTACCCCGTTCTCTGTCCCAGATATCCTTGTGTCCAATTTCTGAAGGAGGGCCACCGGGGCATTTAGAGGATCAATCTGAATCTCCTCATAGTTTGTACAGCTATCTGCCTCTGTGGTAGGGATAACTCCTGTGTTTTCCATAGGTTTTAATAGAGCCGGTGTTACTAAGTTTACCGCCAAAGGTCCCTGTGAGGTTTCTCCATCTAGTACAGAAGTGATTTGTTCGATCTGCCCCTCAGGTGTCCCCACCATGGCCGGTTCATTATGCATTTTTGACACCACTGTTGGGCAAAACATATTAGATATTAGTGGCTGAGAATCAGGAATCTGTACGTTATCCGTGAGCTTAATGTTCCTTTTAGCTTGTATCCTTTTTGCCTGTTTGGTCGTCTGTTCAGATTTCTCAATAGAGCTCAAATTATCCAGGTTTTCTCTTTTTTTAACCCCGCGTACCTGGGCGTCTTGTTTGGGGGTCTAAATGCGTTTGCTGCACCGTTTCAGTCATTACAGGCACTGTTGTCTGATTATCTTTAACTTTAGCGGGTTTCCCTCCACCTCGCCCTGCCATCCTTACTTGCTTCTCTTTAGTCTTTGAGGAGCCCTGGAAACAAAGTAGCACCACTTTTCGTGGAAGTCCGTTACAGTTGCTGTCTCCGATCACGGCGTCTGGCAGAACAGTCAGGAATCCCCTGATTGCCGATAGAGCTGCACCAGGCTGCCACGTCCCTGCGGGCAGCCGCAGGGCGATGTGAAGCGATGATGTGGGAGATGCTGGAGCGGCACAACACACAGTTCGTATCACCGGAGCCGGGCGTCTCTTCACTCCTCGACGCTCCCTCTGATCTCCTGCCCGCGCGAAGATAACGGCCGAAATACGATGCCAGCCCATACGGTCAGACTTGCCTGCTGAAATATTATATTTTAGCGAGGATTTGCTATGTTAGGGGTCAGACTGACGGAGCGGCATTGGGTAGCTGCTACTCAGACGCCATCTTGCCTCCCGTACCGGAAAGAATTGCTTTCCACACAAAATTCTTATTGGATGTAGTCTCTGCACAGCATTGTCTGGTGCTGTGTATTCTCAGCAGCACAGCTGTGATCTAGTTTGAGTATTATCAGAACAAATCTCAGTGTATGTTGTTATTCTCATGGATCTGCTCTGATTAAGCCTATGTTTTATCATGTGCAATGTAGTGGATGGTTTAGTGCATTATCAAGAGCAGAATTCTGTATAAATCTGGTTGTTAGTGGTTGTTTAGCTCTTGGTGAGTCCCTATATTACCAAGAGTAAGGCTCTGAGAGATGGCTAGGTATTTTCAGGTGCAGAATTCCGAGTGAGTCTAGGGCCCTGATTACAAGTTATGGAATAGATTCCAGTTACTGTGTAAATACCAGTTTACGTAGTGATTATGAGATGTGGTATTTACAGCACCAGTGCATTTCTTCTGGGAACTTAAAGCAGGTCAGGCCAACTCTGTTGCAGCGTACTAGTTAGAAATGTGGGGTGAATTCCGAGATATGCAGACTTGGGTATGAAATTATAGAAAGCCCCGATTTCACATGGTATTCCTTATTTTAATTAGGAAAACTCAGAATTGGAGGTAATTAGGGCATCTGGTATATACCACATCCTTGGGTATGAGTATTTACCAGGTTCCATAAATAGCTTTCACCATTTTGGCCAACTTGTGATGAGGGCCTAGGAGCAGAGCAGGGATAGAAGTCTAGTTATCATTAGTAGAGATCTGAGTGAATTTTGATAGTACCAGGAGCTAACAGAACTGTCCAAACACAGATAATATCAAGAGCCCAATTCCAAAGAAGAATTGAGGCGCTTTCAACACTGGCATTGCTTTTAAGAGGGAAGGTGAGGCAACATATTTTCTGCCCGAAGACCTAGGAGATTTCGTTTTTCATGCCGGCTTTTCTATTTAATGGGTGCTCTTGAGCGCTTAATTAAATTTTCGTCCGTCACGCCTCTAAGAGTGCATATTGGAAATTGGTGTACTGTATTTTACTTATGAGTGTTCCAGATTTTAGCAGCGTATTTTCTTGCTTGAATACAGTTTTACACGACGGGTTTAGGTACATTTATTTTGTTTAGCGAAATTTCAAATGCTGTCATGCATGGGCACCGGAGATCAAGTTCTGTGAGCATTTAGAGCTGCAGTTTGTAGAATACACTGGTGTTTATTGGTATGAATACTGACTGCCTCCTAGGTTTGGTGGGCCTCGTTTGGCAATAATGAAAGTGATTATCGATCTTGCCTTCAATATTTTCACAACCTGGTTCTTTAAAGCTAGAAAGTTCTGCTTATGTGTGAAATGGGTAACTAATCTATCACTAACATTAGTTGAGATTTAGTTATGTTTGATGGGACGTGAAAGGTGCCTACAGCCTGAAATATCAAAATACAGAAAAAACAACTGTTAAGGGTAATAAATTAATCTTGACTCCTACAGCTCCATCATGTTTGAAAGATAGAAAGCATGTAGCCCACTGTGTGAGAATGTCCTAATGTGTAACAGTTTCAATGTATCACGAGTTATGTGGTGAGTGATAAATAAATGTAACGGTAATTGCATTTTTGTTCTTAATATATATTGTTCACTCCACAGTAATTATGCCCGGGTTTCTTTGTATGCTGATGACAACCCATCTTGGGTTATTAATTATGCCTTACATAACGCTGTATGGATACAGCTGGGGCATTGTTTGCTGCTGTTTCACATTTCATCAGTTTTTATGTGTCATTCTTTCCATTTGTAAAGATCAGTCACGTCACCTTACTGATACTGTACACGACGTACTGTAGTATTTGATGTGTGGTGTAATGTGTGAGGTTATAAATATGACTTGGCCGGGTATTAAGGTGAACTTACAACCTTAATTGTTATATTTCCTGTCTTTCGAAGTTTTGTGTTGTAGGCACTATTCACCTCCTGTCCAATTTAACTCCAGCTCACCTATAGTTTCTTAGGGTGAATTTTATTTATTTATTTTGTTTGTGGTTCATACTCAGTCACGTAGCGTCAATGACCCTGGCATGCACGAAGATCAGAGTCCCCCTGGATGAATGCTCCTTAAAGTCCCATGTATATGAGCACTAATGGCCCCTTGGAATTATAAAAATCAGTGGTGCCAGTCAGTGTCCTCAGGGAGAAATAGACTTGGGCCATAATGAGTGTCAGTGGTTACAGGCATTAATGATCACCGAAGGTCCCATGCTGTACTGAATAACAGTGGTTTCAAGCAGTATTCATACTCCATGTCAGCAACACACTGAGCTTCAGTGGTCTCAGCTTAGTGGACTTTAAACGCTGAAAGCGGCAAGGAGCAAACTTTGATCCACTGAGTGATGAATATCCGTTGTACCAGCCATTAATGAGACAGAATGGGTCAGCACTATCGAGATCAATGGTCCCAGCATGAGTGCGCCCCCATGGCCCCAAGCAGAAATCCGGAATCGATTGACTCGGGCAATTGGGTCCATCAATAGAGACAGGCATTTATGAGCATCAGGGACACAATGAAATATCCTCTCGACCTTGTCCAGGGTCTGGAAGGGCTTATGGCACAGTTGTATGATAGAGGCATGCATGGCTAAACCATGCATGCCTCTTCCACGAATGCGTCTTAACCACGCATTCCTTTACCACGTAATTTCGTGGTAAAGGCGTATGCGAGGCTACGGTCGCGACCCACCCTCAGCTACAAACTCCCCCCTCCCCGCCCTGAGGTCCAAATTTCCCGACCCCCCCTCCCAACTAGGCCTGGGCGTAGTTTGCGGAGTTTTGCTACGCAGAACTCCGCAAAGTTACAAAAAACCTCTGCGAAGTTCCGCGAGTGGTGGAGTGCAGAACGAACTGCAGTTTGTGCTGGTATTCCTGCCGCTCGGGTAGAAATTCTACCCAAGCGGCAGCTCGCGCTCGCGAACTTACCATTCACGATCGCAAACTTATCGTTCGCAATCGCAAGCGGGGAAAAAACTCCGCTGCACATCGCGAAGCGGAGTTTTCTGCACTCTGCGAGCTCCGCGGAGTGCAGAAAACTCCGCAAACTCCACGAACGGAGCGAAGTTCACCACCCAGGCCTACTCCCAACCCCCATGATATCCCTAACCCTTAAAAAACACTACCTCGACCCCCCTCTGACCCCCTTGCGCTGTCCCTAAAACTACCTCAACCCCTGCCACTGCCCTTAAGCCTGAAATCCAAACCTCTATTTTAAAAATCTACCCAACCCTCCCCCCCCCTCCCGCAGCCCTAAAAACTGCTCCGCTCTCGCCTAAGCCCTAAAAACTACCCTGACTACCCATTCCCCTCCCCCGAGGCCTAAAACGCTGTCCCTTAACAAACCCTATCCAAACCCCCCCTCCCACCCCCGCGCTGTCCCTAAAACTACCCCAACCCCTTTTACTGCCCTTAGGCCTAATACCCTAACCCCTAATCAAAAAAACGACCCGACCCTCCCCCAGCCCTGAAAACAACTCCAACCCTCCCTAGCCCTGAAAATTACCCCGACCACCCCCAGCCCTGAAAACTACCTCTGACCCCCAAAGCCCTGAAAACTACCTCTGACCCCCCCATCTCTGAAAACTGGCACAAACCCCGAGCCCAAAAACCTACCCCTAACCCCCCCCAGCCCACAAAAACTACCCTCGACCCCCCCCCAGCCCAGAAAACTACCCCCGACACCCCCCAGCCCAGAAACCTACCCCGACACCCCCAGCCCAGAAAACTAACCCCGACCCCCAGCCCAAAAAACTACCCTGACACCCTTAGCTCAGAAAACTGCCCAGCCCCACTTACCTCACCATGGCTCTCTTCCTGGCAAGGTCTTCCTGCTTCAGTCCCTGCTGCCTACAGCAGTCAGCAGCTAGACCGCGCACTGCCTTAACCACGCATATGCCTGGTTAAGGCAAGCGTGGTTGAGCTTGCATAGTCGGAACACGTGTGGTTAAGACCGCGGTGTTCCGACTGTTTCCCTTTTGGCACCCATAGCCTTTCCTGCTCAGAGTCAAATGTGGAGGTTGCTACTTTTTTTTGTTCCCTTGCCCCTGCCCAACAAGGGGTGGGTTGTTGGCATGTTTAATTTTTGTGACCTAGTAGGATGATTGATTGTTGCAACTTTTCCAGTGGCTGCTGGTGGAATTTGAAACTGGTGGGGCGTATGCAGAACGAATCAACGTATGCGAGCGAGCGCAGCGAGCGAGCACAACGGCAATCAGGAGGGTGCGGGGGGGTTCTCCCCCCGCGAAGAATTTTTTAAAAAATTGGCATCTTTTTGGTGTGATTTTCAGCACTATTTCTGTGATAAATGGACTAAAAATTCAGTTCTTCTAGGCATTCATAAAAGAAAACTCATACATTATTTCAGAGAATTTCTGGGTTGCCAAGCAAGTCTGACTTCTGAAGAGGGCTAGGGTACTAAGCAAGACTGCTTTGGCTCTACCCTTTCCAATAGAAAACACTAGTTAGCGATGTGAACAAGTTCAATGGACAAACCTGGGGTCTAGGGAGAGTCCCTCTCCTGAGAAAGAAATTTAAAAAGATTGGCAAATGGTGCATTTTAAAGCAAATGAATGCAGCGATAAAGCAAGGCTTATTAAGCAGTGGGAACGTATAGTCTTGAAATATTAAACACATTAAAAACTGCCCCGTATCTTCTTGCATTAATTTGTTCAACAGTTACTGGAATATGTAAATTGTTCTGCATGACAACCTTAGCCCTTTAAAATGTATGCTTGCCCAGTGTCTTGCACTGCATGCAGCATTAACTTTGGAAAAATATGCTCTAACCAGACTTCGGGAAGCACCCACTGCTGCTGGCTGTAACCAGTCATATAGAAATATGTGCAGACAGGTCTTTAAGTGAGATGAAAAAATTGGGTGCTCCCTATAAAGGAACATGCCAAATACATTTCTGTGATTCCCATAGTGTGCCATCAGACCTGTATTTTGGTTTCTCGCTGAGAAGTAATTTTATCCAGATAAATGGCACAGCAACTGACATACGCCTAAAGCCTGTCAGTATGATTGGCTTTGTCACTGGGTGTTAGCTGTTTAACATAAATGAGTAACAACAATGAGTTCTTATAAATAATTAACATTGAAAATGTTTAAATTCTGAAATAGTGAGTCTGTGAATTAAATAGCATTGAGGCCTGTGGAAGGAGTTTTGGACTTCAGTTATGTGTGCTTTATGTTGGATATGTATCCTCTTTTTCTCTCCATATCTTGTCCATCTGCACTTCTTCAACCACCTCTCTTTCCTCTTCAACATCCTCTTTACACTCTTCCCCGAATGTCCTTCCTCGCATCTGTCACTTCACCCCCCAAGATGCACTGCACTCCCTCAAATTTAAGCACTTTAATTTCTCTTACTTTTGCCTTGCAAATATTTTGACATCAGTGTACCCCTTCACACACACACATCCACAGAATTTCAGTTGCAAATGGAATACACAAACATTGTTCCTTCTGTGTGTTTTCCAGAGAGGCCAACCCAGTGACCGGCACTTTGTTTGGCTTCAGCCTTAGCGCCTGAGCGCTCAATCAAAGCCCCTCATCAACACCTGGCATGGCTCAAGCTTCAAAGCATACACAGAAAAAAATACAGATAAACAACAAAATTATAAAATAGCTAATTCGTGGGGAATGCAAGATTAAGTAAAGCATGTAAGATAAGAGAGGAACTAAATCGCTGAAATGTATTCCCTCGACGTTTTTAACATTCATTGTTTGCAAGTCAATTGATGTTTTTGGCATCACTGTTAACTCAGGGGCATGTACACAGGGCCAGTTTTAATGCCATACATCAGAGAACTGGCCACTGTAAGCACATGTTACACAGAAAGCACATATCTCTCGTTTCGGGCCTGACTCGGATATTTGGATCCATTTCACAAGGGAGCAAATGCCGCAGCTCCACTTCTAATGGAGCCAGCAATCTTCAGCAGGGGCCTGGGGTGTCAGTGGGGGAGGTTAGAGTGATGAGGGGTCTCGGCACAATATACAGAACACAGCATTAGTTTGCAATCACTTACCATTACCGAGAACGAGGCACCAGATCAGACGTGCTTGCATCCACTCGAATGTACAGACTGCACGTGCATTTTTAACTAAATCCTCTCCGTAGAACGCGCCGCCTCGGGTCCGTTCTGGCGCCTAGGAACAGCCGCATCACTTCTGGAAAGTGGCAAACCCCTGTCAGCCAATCCTGGCGCTGCTGGCAGCGCCAGGATTGACTGAGGGCATGGTTACTCTCCGCCCGCCTGCCCATTAGGAGAGCGAGGTTTGAGCCTTTGCTCAACCCTCGCTCTCCTAATGGGCATGCGCCAGCCACAGCAGACACCAGTGCGCATGACTGGTCACGGGCGAAAAATTCGCTGACCTGCCCCACTCATGCGCACTTGTGCTGCTGCCCCTGGTCTGACTATCATGTCAGTCAACATGACACCGGACCGCCCACCCCCTTCAGACTCTGAAGGGGGTGGGCGGTCCGACGTCATGCTGACTGACATGATTGTCAGTTCTCCCTCGGCGTCTCTGAACTTAAGTTAACTGAGAGTTTACTTAAGTTCAGAGACGCCGAGGGAGCAGCTGCGGGCGGGGGGGGCAACGTCCCAACGCCCCAATGGACACACCGCCCCTGAACTTTTCTGCCTTTGAAAATACCGTACTTGCCTACAAAACCACACCTAATAATAACCTTTTTGGTTGGTGCCCTTTTCTACAGCAACATATTTATGACAACTCTGTAATGGTACCAAATTTTGTTTCATCCTTTTCATAGTGACAAATGTGAGAGACTGGCCTGGGGTCTTAGATCTTTTACCTACCCCTGTTTGCTTCAGTTTATTTTTTAATGTATTTTTTCCGCTTGCTAATGCTAATCAGTACAGCTATTCAGTATTTAGCCACTGCGCTGTGTCGTGCAAGTTCACTTTCTATTCAGGCTTTCTGAAATATAAAAACACTTGGGACACACAGCCATTGCAAAGAAAGTTAACAGGTCTGCTGAAGTCATAGTGCCCGATTCAGAGATAGTCAGTACCCACGTCTGGTCCAATGCACATACTATTTAATTAGTATTCTATTTCATTCACAGGATTGTTTGGGCACCATATTATCACCATTACAAAATTACTTCTATTGCTCATGCCTATTATATCAGATAGCAAGATGGCAGTTTGTGTAAAATCTGCTATGCTGTATTTTGCTTTGCATGCCTTTTAAGTTCACCACTGTTGGGCCTGGCCCTCACTGCAGGGTCGTCCACTAACTTTTTGCCTTCACCCTCCTGGTTTCTGAACCCGTTTTTATTGGCTTTTAGGACTCTGTGCACGCTACCACTCCTAACCAATGCCAAAGTGCTTCTTCTATCTCCTTTAAACAAGTTAAAATTGGCTTATACTCAATTAACACATTTAATTCACTTGTAAGACCCTAGTAAAGTGGTGCTACATGTACCCAGGGATCTGTAAATTAAATGCTGCTAGTGGGCCTGCAGCACTATTTGTGCCACCCACTTAAGTAGCCTTTTAAACATATCTCAGGCCTGCCACTGCAGGCTGTGTATGCAGTTTTAAACTACCATTTCGACCTGGCAAAATAAACCTTTTGAAAGGCATAAACGTTCCTTTTTATTACATTTAAGTCAACCATAGAGTAGGCTCTAAACAGCTCATAGGGCAGGGTGTGTTGTATTTAAAAAGTTGGAGATGTATTTTTAAGTTTTACATGTCCTGGTAGTGAAAAACTCTCAAATTCGTTTTTCACTATTGCAAGGCCTACCTCTCTCAAAAGATAACATTGGGTTACCTTATTACATTTAATAAGTGATAACTTTTGATTGGAAGTTGGTAGGAATGTTAAGTAGTCTGATCTCTAAATATTTGTGATTTAAAACCTTTTTTAATGGTAAAGTTGGATTCTAAGTCACAATTCTGAACATGCTACTTTTAGATTTAGAAAGTTGGCATTTTCTTGTCCTAACCATTTGGTGCCTATAGTCTGTTCCTGGGTCACATGACTAGGTATTGTTGACAGTTGGCCTTTGTGTATTCCTCCCTGACAGTATCAGAATAGAGGGTCTGGGTGTTGGCAAGATGAGCCAGCTTGGCTTAATGAGGGGTTGGAGCTGTCACCTTTAACACTTTCTCTTCAAAGGCACTGGCCCAACACTCTCTCAAAGGACTTCACAGTAGCCTATTGTGCCCCCAGACAGACTAGGACCAGGGCAGGGAGGCAGGAAATTCCAGACAGCTCTGTAGGGGGCAACTCCAGAAGCTTCTTTCACTTCAAAGTGGGCACCAGTTATACATTTTGGAGCTTCAGGCCCAGATCTTCAGAGCACTTCTGAACCTGTGGAAGACTCAGAAGAAGGACTGTTCTGCTGCAAGATGGACTGCTCAGCTGCTCTGCTGCCCTGCCACAAGAAAGAGTGCGCAGCTGCTCTGCCTGCAAAAAGGACCGCTCTGCTGCCCTGCTACCTGAGGAAGAAGGACTGGACCTGCACCCTGAGCCAGGGCCATCACAAGGACTCCAACACCCTTGAACCCTGCACCTGAACTCTGGCTACTGTATGTCCAAATTACCAAGCAGTGCGTCCCCCAGTTCTGGGCCCTTGGAAGTTGGGATAAAGGTGCTCTGCCATCCCAGCTGTGGTCCCCATCAAAGCAGCGCGATTCAACTCAACATCTCGCATTGCAGCCCTTGCAGCTCCCCATCGGAACCGACGCGATGTGACTCAATTTATTTTTACACATTTATGATTTGGCCAAATACATTTGGATAAGCACACAATTTTACATTTCTTCTCACTTTTTTATGGCTTGTAAATATAATAACTTTTATGTCATACAAAGAAATTTTATTATAATGTTTGGGAGTGTTTGAGTATCATTCAATGGCTTATCATACAGATCTGCAAGTCTTTCCAAATGAGCTTAAATTGCTGTGCTTGATGTTTTAGGTTAAATTATATTTTTTACTTGTGTGATAATTTGCCATGTTGAGCTTTCACAAGGTTTAACAATGGATTTCCAGTTTTTATAGCACTATTTTTTTGGCCACCATAATTCCCCATTGCATCCACATTCCTAGGCTTTTCTCAAAGTGTGGCCAATTGCTTATATCACAAAAAAAATATTCCTGGCTGTCAGCTCTGTGCTTTTTAGTGCAAGTTTGCGGCTGCATTGAGGACCGGGGTCCGAATGATGGAAAGGGCGCACTGTACTTGTTTGTGCCTAGGAGGCACACCTTTAAACATGTCCACTGGGTGCAATCGGGGACAGTGCGCACTATTACAATGAATGCGCTGCAAACTTGTGCTGCTTCCAGGGCAGCACATTCAGTGAAATACCCAGTGGCTGCTTCAAAGCCGCTCTGTGGTTCACAGTACAGGGGGCAAGCCCGTCTGTGCTTTCAAGAAGGGAGAGTTTGAGTGAGTGATTGCACCTGCCTGCAGGGGGATGTCTGGGGGTGTTCATGGGACCCTCTTTCCCTCCTCCAGAGAGCTGTCTTCAGGAGGCAAACCAACACTGCACCACCTTCTTGTGGCGCAGGGTGAGAGCGCCTCCAAAGGGCCAGTTTGTGTCGGTGCCCATGTCTATAATATGGCACAGGTGCAGTGGCAAAGTTTTCCTCTTTAGCATGGGACCATACCTTCATGCAAATGAAGGAACACTCTCTCATGATGGGGCTGGCCCTACATGTGCACCAGCGCTATCAGAATTACACTAGGGGACGCACAATCTTCTGCGGACTCTTTGGTAATACAATCGTGTCTTGGGAGCGCACAAAGTGGGCTTACACACTCTTTGCATCCCCGGGGCACAATGTGCAATGCAGGCCCAGTAATTTTATATGCATTATGGCGTACTGTCCCCGTCTGTGCATGGCATAACCAGTAACAGGTGAGTGTGATGTAGGCAGGGACAGTGCACCATGTGTCCTGTATGCCGCTTTCAGCATGTGGCAGTGCTGCAGTCCATGCATCCTGTGCCCCAAAGGAATGATTGGGAAAGGACAGCTCGGACCCAGGCACCTGAGCGAGGCATCAACAAGTGCCAGCTCCAGTTCTCAAACAACTCTTATGTTTTGAATATTATCAACCCACGTCCAGAAACAAAAAATTGTATCAAATGTGTGTCTGCTTTTATGGAAGGTAAGTTTTTTTTTTTCTGATCAAGTCAACCTTTCCAGAGAGCTTTCAGTCTGCAAAAGCTCTTTTATCATATAAGCAGACCATTTCTGCTGGCTGGAATATCACTGCTTGGCATTCGGAGTGGGGTAGCTATCGAGGCACAGAATAAGCACATGCAGGAATTCATTAGCAGTCCGCACCACTCAATTCGAATCCATGCAGTTTGAGATTAAAGCTTAATTTTGGAGATTGCAAGTGAGGGTAGCGGAGAGGCCCATATTTTGGTTGTTCAAATGGAGCAGACTGGACAGGATGGTAGCTTGGATTACATGGGGTTTAAATGTGGTAAACAAGGAATGTACGGGGTGAGGGTCTTGCTCAGATTTAGGTGGCTGTGGCGTACTGATCCAAGGTTGTTGATTTGGTGATAAAGATTTGCTAGGTGATTGGGATGATGCAACAAGTGTTGCCAAGCAGGAGCTATGTCAGCTGAGGGTGCTAGCCAAGAGTATCTCTTTTTATTCCATCACTGCGGGAGAGTCTGTCCCTGTTCATCTAACCCTGAATAGTTTTGAGGCAGGCTGAGATTACGGACCAGTCGCTGACTTTCATTGGGTTGGATGTGCAATTCAGAAGCCTTTAATGATCTTTGTAACTGGATGTGTGTTGGAGTGTAGACAAGAGGTAGCAGCGCAGAGACACACAAAACTCTGTATTTTAAAATTTAGCTAGTGGAGAGGTATGATGGTCAAAAATCTGACTTTGGTTGTGAAGTACATGCTCGTCTAGATGAGTGTAAATGCGAGGTCAGTTCCCAGCTTCCTGTATGATTCAGTCAGGCAATTTATGAAACCAGTATTGCTGCTGTCCTTTGAAAGACAGGAAGCACATACTACTGCAAACTTACCGGATTGCCAATTACCTCCCCCTTAGGCTTTGACCTATTGGAGTAGGGAGTTCAAACAGTCCTGGCTTACTCCTGGACTGTGGTGTGGGGTAGAATAAGTAGTTTAGACTGCACATGTATCACACACAGTAAATGGTATGTAGTTATCATTTATGCAGCAGTTGCAGTGGAACCGAAGCCCTAAGGTGTCTTTTCCTAAACCTGGGGGGAAAAGGGATTCATTGTTGTTTGCTTTAGAGCCCATATCTGTTTTGCTACACTACTGATCCAAGCAGGGGTATTCTTTTAAGAAACGATATGCCATTCAATAATATTCATTCAATATGCTAATAACTTTAAGAAGTGTTGCAATATTTATATATTTTGCATAATCACAGTCTATGTATACAATGACCTCTTTGCATCTAAAAAAGATGGGGGGCATGGGGAATAAAGGCTTACAATCACATTTGTATTGAACCTAAATTAGTCAAGCACAGCATTTGTTCATAGAGCATGTTGTGTGCAATAAATGAATGTTCATGTAAGACCATCTAGGGGTATGCCCAAATTACCCCAGTATGACTGGGCATAGAACAAACTCAGCAAAACTGAGTAGCCGTACCAGGAAAAGGTCATGTGTGATAATGGGAGAACCATCCTGCTTCTGATGCCGGTGTTAACAGCTGTGATAGACCACCAACTTGGGTTGACTTGTGCTAGTCACAGGACTGGCACATAACTCTAGGATTGCCTATTCGAGAGGGATGCTAGAGTCTTTCACTTGCTTTACTCTGGGCAATGTAGTATTGGCTAAGATCTTGATCCCACCCAATGCCAATATGTACTGTAGTAAACAAAGCTTTCTGGCTCCCCCTCTCGTTCAGCAATACGACTCTGCTCTGGCTACCCGTACCTAATTATCACATTGTTTAACAAGTTACATAAGTGTATGCCAAATCAGGCCTAGACTGGACCCTGCAAGGCCTAGCATCATTTAAGATGGCACAAGGGTGCAATGTCTCAATTATATATCGATGTGCAGCAACGTGCTTGCCATGTGAAGGCCCTATTTGGTATGACCTAGGTGCTTCCATCCCCTTGACTCTGTCCCTTGTTTTTGATCTGCCAGTACTGCTCTTCCAGAAGATCGAGAATGAGGATATGGAGAACAAGACCCTGAAAATCACGGACTTCGGCCTGGCTCGTGAGTGGCACAAAACTACGAAGATGAGTACAGCTGGTACTTATGCCTGGATGGCGCCTGAGGTCATCAAGTCCTCTACCTTCTCCAAGGGCAGTGATGTTTGGAGGTAAGATCCAGGGGATGGTGGGAAGAGGTCAAAGGGGGTGCAGGTAGAAAAGAGCACAGGGGTAGGAGCCCTTGGTGAGCCACTGGAGGAGGAATCTGGATAGACATGGTAGAGGAGCCAGAGTGAGGATTCAGTGGCAATATAGGTCTTCTGAGTTTGGGAACTGAGCAGTAAAATGAGGCTTTTGAGGGCTGAGTGTTTGAGGTAGGAGGTTGAGGGATTTTGGAGTAGGGTAACAGGGTGATAAAAAGATACCAATGAGGCTGTTTATTGAGCCATATGAATTTTCGAAAAATAGTATCAAGTTCTTTGGAGTATGAAACAGGAATTTTTTAAGGTTAGATTTGAAAAAAGAAATGGAAGTAATGGGAGGATAGGCATTTTTGATTATTGCTACTCTTCCAATCAATACCAGCGGCAGAAGCGTCCACCTTTCAAATAGTGCTTTAATCTTGCTGAGTGTTACGCGTAATTCAAATGAAAAAGTTGAGAAAAATTGCTAGTAAGGTGAATTCCTAGATAACGGATGTGGCGCTGGGGAACTGACTGTAAGCTAGATGGAAGATCCATCCTTAATGCATTAAACAATAAAAGTTCAGCTTTTGCTTGGTTTATTTTTTATCCTCCTATGCCCGTAAAATCTGCAATTTCATTTAAAACTCGCTGCATATTCACACTATCGGCTCTCAGATATAAAATGATGTAATCTGCAAATAAATTTAAATTGATTTTTGACATCCCTACTATAAGTGGCAAAATTGATTCGTTATTCCAAAACCTAGTCACCAGGGTTTCTATAAAAAAGGTAAAAAGAATCAGGGACAGATGACAGCCCTGCCGGGTGCCTCAATTAATTTTCACTATCCCCTTTTCCCTGGTGTTTACTGTTATCTTTGCTTCTGCCTCATCATAAAGGTTCTTAAGCATGGTTAAAAATTGAACAGGAAATCCAAATTTCTCTAAAATATAGAACAATGCTTTCTAATTTACTAAATCAAATGCCTTTTTAGCATCCATTATTAAAATGCCGCTTTTTAATTTTTTTTTGAAGTGGCATAATCAAGTTGAGCTGGGGCCCTCTCAATGTTTTTTGCAATCTGGGAAGCTTGGAAGGATCTTGAGTTTTCCCCCTGAGGATGTCTGCATTCTTTGGGTTTAGCGTTGGGGCATTTTAGCTATTAGACTATTAACAAAGATATTTAGTTTTAACATATGCTATATTAACTAATTAATGTGTAGCTGAATCGTTGAGGTTCCTTGATAAAAGATTTATCCCTTGGCTGACTTTAAGAAAGATAAAACGTGACTTTTTGCTCTACTAACAAGGAGGTATTTGAGGTTTGAGATGCCACTCTTTTTTATTCCTGTATCGGGGTAATGAAAAATGGAGTAGGAATTGAATCTTGGCTTGAATTGATTTGGTTTTCTAAAATTGTGGCTATTGAGAGATTCCGATGCTAGGTGTAAAAGAGCGTCCGACTCTTATCAAATGGTTTATCCTGAATGTAAAACAGTTGAAATGATTTGACTAATTTTGTATTCCCATTGAACTGTTGGGTATTTTTAATATCAATGGCTTGATTTTGCACTATTTGCACTGATGCGCATTGGGTTCTAGATTCATATTGAATTCTGGTAAAGCAATACTGTTCTCAGAAGTAAAGTTTGCCCGTACCAATTTACGGGCGATGTATTGAAAGCAAGATGTTTAGAGGCGCTTAATTTTTTTAATAGAGGAATACGGGGATTGAGATATTTTGTAATATTTGCTGCACTAGGACACTTAATTGCTTCCCAATGTCTATTACTGTTTCTTCTGTATTCCTCTCCTGCAGTGTCTTATGTGGTGTATCCTGCTCAATAAAAAAATTAAAAAAAATACCAAAGATGGCGGGTAAAAAGCTCTCACATTTCTCCCACCATTAAATCTAAGCTCTGGCTGCAAAGTAGGTGGATAAAACATGTGAGGTAGGAGGCTGATCTAAGGGTTAGAAATAGAAAGTCTCAGAGAAGTGGGTAAAGAGACCCGTTATTGAGATGGTGTACAAGTGAATAACCGCAGATTAAGAAAGGTCTAAGTGTATCACAGACCTCCATTCAATGTTATTCTTCCTCTTCACCCACCAAGAGACGCATCTAGATTTCATATCTGTGGGCAAGGAATCCACTTCTGACACCTCTTCCCAGTGTCACTCCCAGAAGGTTGTTTTAATTTATATTGTGTAACAGAAAAATAGACACCGACCTTAAATCCTTACATAAGACAAGGAGATCACAAACCTCATCTTTTTTTCTCACAGTTATGGTGTGCTGCTCTGGGAGCTGCTGACCGGAGAGGTGCCGTACCGTGGCATTGATGGCCTGGCAGTGGCCTATGGTGTAGCAGTGAATAAGCTAACGCTCCCAATTCCCTCCACCTGCCCAGAGCCCTTCACACAGCTCATGTCAGGTGAGTATGGCAGGGCATACTCTGTGCCGTCCATCAGTTCACATTTTACTGCACAGCGTGTGATTTGCTACGTGCTGTGTTGACTCTTGCATAACTCCTTTTTCCTAATTTTGCCATTTACGGTGCCAAAATCTTTTTGTCTGAATGAAAGCCAATCTGGAGGGAAAGCATTTGGAAAGCTGTTGGAAACCCAGATTTTAGTGCCCACGGTGAAGCAATATGAAGCCTCTTGATCTCTGAAGCACATCTAAAACAAGATTGAGGGTATTGTAGGGTCAAGCCTTTAAGATTCTAGTATAGCAAAATAAAGAAACTCAACATCTTGAACCTCAAATACCATGTTACAACCATCTTGAACCTTAGACAACATGTTACCGAACCAATTCGCACTAAACCTTGTCTTCTCCTTCAAGGAGACCATCAGCTGCAACCCCAGATTCCACTGTGCTGAAATGAGCCTGTTGCTATTCCGATCCTCGTACACTATACGCTAGCCACCCACCACAGCTTATCTAAACCCACCAAACCCTGCGGCTCTTTCAGTGTCCTCTGCATTAACTTCTTCCAGTAAGCGGTCTCAATGCTGGCACCTTAAAAGAGCCCAAAGGTGATGTCAGCTTCCTAATTGACTCGCACAAAATGCACCCTAAAGGACATGATTTAAATCCTGCCTCCCCTCCACCCGCATGAGGTATGCACAATAAAACCAAAACCCAGCTCACCCTGATTAACCAAATACCTTACCAACAGCAAATCCACCATCGGCATACAGTAAAAGAAGTAGTGAAAAACCTCACTGCAAGAAATCCTCAGAAAACTGAAATCCCTATGGTCTGTACAAAAAAACCACATCATTATGACCAAAGGGCGCTATTATCCCTAAATCAACATCAAAGACTCGCCCTGATGCTGAGCCTACTTGAAGAGCTCAGACACACCATCAAACCAAGCTGAAACTCCCAATATATCTCTTCACAGATATCTGCCTCACCATCAACCAATTCTTCATGGAGAACATTGACAAAATGATGCCGCACATTTACAACACTAAGCAAGCAGCCATTGTTTCCAAATATCTCCACACAACATGCAGACTAGGACCGTTCAAATAAAAGTTCTGAAAATTGGAGTTGTGGGTCTTCCAAGATTCTTCCTTCAGCGCTGCACTATTTAACATGCACACTTACCGCCTAGCTAGCTGTTCCTTTGGTCAGTCTTTTAAAACTTATGCAGATGATACACAGATTTTGTTCAATCCCTGACTCTTCTGATAAGGCCTGCACCAAACTTCCAAAACGGACTCTTGCCTATTGTCAATTGAATGAACAACAACTTCCTGGAGATCAATATGGACATAACAAATTCTTCTTCTATGGAAGTCAACCACACCCTGATCCTCTGGCTGGTGGCCAGCAGCCTTGAGTCCCCCCTCCACTCAAGTAACTGATGTCAGAAACCTAAGCGTCTGGCTGGATCACAACCTTACCGTATCCCCTCAAGTCAGTAAGCTGTCCTCCCAGTTGTTTTCAACATCTTCTTTTGCTTTGACAATATGTCCATTCCTATCTTTAACAGACAAACACTTAGTTGTCAGTACTGGGATTTTTATCAAAGTTGGGGAACTGCAAGACACTTTACCTGGGACTCCCTCATAAATCAATGTTCTTTCTTCAACGAATTCAAAACGTAGGAATTTCCTTCATATTCAGTTTACCTGGGCTGCTCACATTTCCGCTTCCAGGATTTCTCTTCACTGGTTATCCATCCCAAAATGCATTCTCTTCAACATGCTATGCATTGCGCATTATGCAATTAATGGGACTGGTCTTTTTTTGTACCTTTGCTCCAAGTTGACTCTCTATGAACCCCTGAGACCTCTTAGATCCTCATATACTCTTCAATTCTCAGTTCCTCGAATTTGCCATCAAAAAATAGATGGTTGCAACTTTTCCTATCTAACATCCAAACACTGGAATTCATAATCTACATATATTCTGTTAATTTCTGATTAAGTAACCCTCCCAAAAAAAAACAAGACCTGACTTTTCTCACATGACCTTTAATAACAAGGGCTTCTCTGCTCCTGCAGGTGAGTTCAACTTCCGCCCAGTGCTAGGGCACCCATCAGGGTAACGCTTGCACTTTATAAACCCTTTTAGATTAGATTAGGCCAGAGGCCCTGTTTAAATGGATACCCTCTGTAAAATACTCCATGTCCTCCATGATACCACTTATAAAGAAGATGTAACCACATCCATGATCATAACATCCTTCCTCGAAGCTCTCAGCCCCCCTGAATATAGTCAGTGCCTCACTCATGCCCATCTATCGACTAGTAGCCAACTCTCTATCAGGCTTCCAATCATGCTGCAGTAAATTGATAGTGTTGTGGATGACACCTTTAAATAAAGACCCAAGGGATTCCCTGCTTCCCTGTCTACCTCATATTGCCAGCAGTCTTTGACATTGTGAACCTTCAAATTCTGATAAACATCTTGTCAACATGCATTGAAGTTAAAGACTATATGGTGCATCAGTTCTTCCTTTGCCAACTGGCATCACCTCTCCCAGATGAAGACTTCCATATAACAGTGACATGTTGTGGAGTACTTCAAGCATCAATCTTCTCTTTCGTGATCTTCAGCCGATATACATCTTCGAAGTGTGCATGTCAAGTTTCTACTTTACTCTGAACTCCCCAGAGACCACTTTCATCCTCCTAGCCTACACCTTCAAATTAATCTAAATCCAGCAGTCTCTCTCTCATATGAACTCTAATGGATTCACACTTCAGCTTGTCACAAAACTAAAATTAGTGGATTAATCACAACTGCAAATTTATATTATCAGTGCTTATCTGTAGGAAATCTGAGCTAGCCTAGTGTCAGCTATCACTTTCCTACCGACCTTCCACAAGTGGACTTGGCAGTCATTTTACAAGCCTTGTCATCTCCCTTCTGGGTGACACAACTCTTTGCTCACCAGAATTCCAGATGCTCCTCTGACACCTCTCGAGAGTTTCCTACCCATAGCTGCCCTTCTAAGTGTGACCACATCACCCCTCCATTGACTGTCACTGCAGGCCCACATCATTTTCAAGATGTTCTGTGACATCCACAAGACAGTAACAGCAAATGCACCTTGTTATCTCCAAAAATGATATACCATTTCTGGAAGCCAAGGTGACCCACAAAGCCATGACGTTGACAGAGTAGAAACCAAGCATTACTAAAAAGTTTAGATCTTAATACTTCTTAAACTATGCACCCAGAATCTGGAATGACCCCTTCAGAAGAAAGCTGAAAACACAAATCTTTAAGAAGCATTTCTTTTACTATAGTTAAGGTACCTCCAGGCTCCACTTGTCCCTAAGCTGAATGTGGTGCGAAACACCCCTCCCCCCCTGCCACTCACTTACTCCCCCTCCCCGTCACTGCACATAACTGATAAGATCCCATACCCCGGCATACGCAACACTCCATTGCTTTCCTGCTTTGTTTGTGCTACATAGGCACACATCAAGAAGAGCTAGATTTTAAGAGGACCCAGTGGAACAAGACGAAGGATCTTGTAAACTCAATTCTTAGCAGTCCTCTAATGTACAACGGAGCGCTTCAAGCAGAAGAGTTTGATCGGGTTCTATATAGGAGTGCTGTGCTCACAACCTGAGCTGCTACTTTAGATATAAAGGCAAGTGTGTGGCTGTTTTGACAACTGAGGCTGTATCTAAAGAAAATAAAGACAACAGTGGAGAATCTGATGATGATTGAAAAGGTCACCCAGTTTTGTGGGCACTGCTAGAGCGAATGCAGAAGTCGGCATAGCTGTAGAGAGGAAACTCTGATCCAAATGGACAGGTGAGCTCAGATGTGGGCGATGGAGAGAGTACACCAACAGCTATAGTGGGAGGATGGATTGTGAGACTCAGATGTTGGGATTGTTAAAGAAAAGTTACCCTTCACAACTGATTTAGATGGAGAGATGGGGTTTAATGAGGAAAGACTGGGAAACTTGGGCATTTATTTTTGGGAAAATTACGAAGACACGACCAGGTATAACCAATGTCGATGGGGAGCTGGTCTGTCTCCGGGATCAACTGGGAGACGCTGATATGTGTGTGGGGACAGTCACACTGAACATATATGCTGTAGAGGAGGGAACCTACTTATAGAATAAAGTGGGATACGAGAAGTCGTGTGAACGGTAAAGGAGAATGCACAGGCGGCAACAACTACCACATATGTAATCTGAAGGGATAGACTAGGAGCCTGGAATATGAAGCGACAGATGCAGGGAATGTACATATCACTGTAGACACAGATGGAGAATTTGATGCAGTTAAACTGGTAGATTCTACAATGTGTGACAGATGAGGCAGAAGTCATCACAGCGGTCAGCATGGGAATCTGAACGACACATATTGGGAGATTATGGAGACAGGATAAAGGACATGAAATCAGCCTTAGCTATAGCGATGGAAAGAGGTGGTGGTAGGAGGCCGGTAGAGTAGAGGTGATCTGAAGTAGGTAGCCGTGGGCGCATTCGTCATGCAAGTTATTCCGAAGTCACACAGTATTGATCAGTGTATTGAGTTGCCGTGCTGGTTGAAAGCCATGGCTCGCTCCACTTGTATGTAGAGTGTGTTATGCACATGAGGCAGTTTGTGGTGTATGTCCTTTATCACAATTCTACACCTTTTGCTTCTCTTTCCAATATTCCTTCCAGAGTGCTGGGCTCAGGACCCCCACAAGCGGCCGAGCTTCGTCTCCATCCTAGAGCAGCTGACGGCTCTGGAAGTGCAGGTGCTGGAGGAGATGCCTCAAGACTCCTTCCACTCCATGCAGGACGACTGGAAGCTGGAAATCCAGAGCATGTTTGATGAGCTCCGAACCAAGGAAAAGGTAGCTTATTTTTCCCCATTTTCCAAGTCGCAGAGGAAGGTTGCTGGTTGTATGGAGAGCTGTAAGCTGCTACACACTGGATAGGATGCAATAGTGGATTTAGGAAAAGCAAGCCATGATACACAAGACAGTTGAGGGATTGCGCTGGGGAAATGGAAAAGGAAAACATGCACACGGGTGGTCGTAGCAGAGATGGAGATTAACGGGACCAGGAAAGAAGGAATGAGCCTGCTCGGATGGTAACCTGGGCCACAGCGTATGGGAAGCTGCTGGAGAGACCATGAGGCATATGCAGTAGGCACATGTGAGAAGGAGGCACAGATAATGGTAAGACAGCTGCCTAAAGGAAGGGAAACAACATCACACACTGGTAGTAGAAAGGAGAGGTTAGAACCAATTGTTAATAAACAAATGGGGTGGAGTGGGATGAGGTGAAGCCGAGCGCGACGCATGCAAAGGTTTATGGATAAAGGGGGACACATTCCATTCCACATAGCTAGGGTGCTGTGAGGATAGCTGGGAGTGACAACACATGGGAAGGTTGCTCAGTAGGTGGTTCAAAACGTGAGAATAAGAGAAGGGAAAACAACAAACTGGAAGGAGTGCTAAAGAGATGTGGAGAAGATATGGTCACCAGATGTTGGTGACTTTTAGAAGGAAAAATGTATGGACTTGGAAGACATGAAAAATAAGGACATGTGAAAATTAGGGCACGGAATTCTGGAGGTCTTGGTCACTGTGTACCATTATTTGGAGATATGCTGGCAAGTTAAAAGCACTGGAAAAGTAGTCTAGGTTCTTGTGACAGCTTAAAGATTGGTTGTTACAGCTTAAATATCACAAAGAGAGTTTGGGGTTAGCATATTTGATGATTTCAATGTGGGTAAGCTTTGTGAACAGACTGGAGGAGAGAGACGCAGGTGTTTTGGTCACATCCTTGGTAAGGACTCGGCTGGAATAGTGCGACTGGTTCTGGAGGCCACATACCCGAGGGGAGTATGCATGTCTATCCGCAAGTCCTGTGATGACAGATGAAGAATCTGAACTTGTCTACAGTAGAAGGCAGGGAGAAGAGGAAGATGCGGGATGGATATTCAAATTCATAAATGGAATATCCTGTACAAGACGCTACCTTTTGGTACCACAGGACTCAAGGAAAAAGAGGCCGTAGCGTGAGCCGCTATGGAGTGTGGCGTCCTGCGCAGTGACAGACTTCCCCAGTCTAAAGATAATAGCACCTTGATAGATGCCCTTGGGTGAATTTTGTCATGCTTTATGCATGCCAATATCCTGGCCTTTGGAAACCTGCTTAAGGCATGACCTAATTAAAAATCAAATCTTAGTGCAGTTATTGAACATTCTGTAGGGCAGTATGTTCACAAACTACCGGCATATAGTAAAATTTGTGCCAGAAGATTAACTTTCAGCGCACAAATGTGATATTGGCATAATAAAATCTGCTGTGGCTCACGTCTTGGTTAAAAAAAAAAATGCGAAAATGCCCAATATATATGTTTAATTTGTTCTCTAAGATCTTTGATAGTCAAAGCTGCATAGTTAGTGGTATCTGAAATGACACAAACGAAGTGTAACACAATGGAATGAGAACAGGAGACATCTTTGTCACATGACACACCATCCATATACAGGTCGGGCGACAGGTTTTTTGTGTCAACACGTTTATTGCTAGAGGCACAATCCCTCACTTCCTGTCTGTATAGGTTGGTCATCATGTGACTTCCTGTTAGGGCAAGAGAGCTCCAGTCCCTCGTGTCCTGTTTGGATAAGCGTTCTAGCATTTGACTTCTTTCAGAGACGGTTCAGAAATTGAGAAACTAGGACGCCGGGACACACTACCACCTCGCGTGAAAATCCCATCTCACTCATAAAGCAGAGTTGTTAAAACCCATTCTTTTGTGTGTGTCTTTACCCAAATATGTTTTAAATGTAGGGCTCCCGGTTTTAATTTTTAGACATTGTCGCCTGTGTTTATCCATGTGTAATTTTTGCTAATTTTATCTGTTATCCAGATTACTTTGTCAGTGTAAAAGTGAAACTGCAGCTAGTATAGTTCCCCATCCATTTAGCCAATAAATGTACACTTGCATTTCGGTGCCTTATGGATTTTAGTATCCTGTCCATCATAAAGCATTACTCATAAGCAGTAAACTCATCTGAATATATTAACATAGTAGTTTAAACACACATCTGTAACTGTTTAAAGCTTCATTAGGAAACATCATCCCATTTGTGTTTTTTTGTAACACTCCTGCCTGTCACTCTGCACAGCTACTGGTCTGGCAGCCCTCATTAACAGCACTGAGAAGATTCAAAAGAATACATATATTTCGTTGTTTTTTTTACATGTTTAAGAATAAATAGAGAATGAGAAATAGATATTTCTCTGTGTGCATCTATCTGTAAAAAAACCCTGTAAAAGCAGAAGACTGAGGCCATTATATATAATGCTTCTATGCAAACTAAAGTACAAGTCGATGGAGATCTAAAAAAATTCCTTTATGCGCTCGTTTTCTTATCTCCCAGATCGGTGTGATAGAGGGTGACTGATATATTGGAAATGCGGTACAGTGGTCAGGCTGTGTCACAGCCTTTCCCATCTTAAGATCATTTTTAAGATAATTTAAAAAAAAAAAAGAATTTTATTGCACAGTTTCTTAAAATCATTGCAATTGATTGGTTTAAAATCAATTAGAGGGCAGATACCTTTACAGCATTATATGAAAACTTATTACAATTTATAGACCTATTGCTCTTAAAATTAAAAATTAGTTCACCTTTTTATCCGCTTAAAAGGAGAGAGGATTAGTACAGGTGGCTGGGCTCGTTCGTGAGCTAATTATAGATTTATGCTGTTATCAAAGTTCATCATGGATTTTACATCTGTCATGAATTTCATAAAACGTGTGGCCAATTGCACTGAATCGCCTTTCATACACTCTATCAAAGCTTCTTGACATGTCCGTACGTTTAAAATACGCCAAATGGGGCGAAGCCAGTAGATTCTCTGGGTACGCAGCTCCTCATAGATACATACTATATGAACTAGTGTTTCCTCCTCTTTCCCGCAGAGCCGGCACTGTGTGGCTATATCTTTCTTGTACCTTTGGCCAAATTTGTATGCCAGCATTGGAATTAATACGAACCGTAATCTCATTAGTTGGCGCTTCATTATTGGCTTTAAAGGGGATGACTGGTAGATTGGCAAACCCCTGCTGCTGTAAAGCTTTGATGCTCAACTGCCGTGGCTCAGAATTTTCAGGGCTTGTGCATCCCAATAGGCAGATATTAATTTTGCTTGTTTAGTTAATAATTTAGCTGCTGTAGCTGTCAGTATGGAGGTGGACCATATTTCGCGCGCATCCAGCACTTCTATGCAATGTGTTAGAAATTCATGCCAGCTTGATCCTGGGTTGTTTATCATGGTCCAAATATGCCTCTTTAGCGTGTGGTCCCGGGCTTGTTTGGCTTTCAAATAATAGGCTATAAACCTAGCTTTTAATAGCCACTTATGAGATGTTAAATTAAATTCCGTGCGGGTTTGCTCATGAGAGGTGGAAGTTGGTAGAAAAAATCCTCTGCGGAAGCAAGCTGACTGAGCTCTGTCCAACCATGTCGACATTTTGTCTTTGAAGGTTATCGCACCATAGGCCACTGATGGTAAAAATGTAGCCCCCATTGCTCGAATTAGGGGAGTTAGATCAGGTGTACTCATGGATTTCCTTACTCTGCAGAAGGCCCCCTCAAGTGAATGCGCCAACCCTTGCATTGCGGTGATATGAGTAGCCTATCTTCCTTTATGGTCAATCCAAACTCCCAGATACTTATATGCAGAGACTGTCTCAATGGGTTTTCCATCGACATGCCAAGAGCCCTTCCTCATTATTTGTCTAGTGGAGATCATCACCTTTGTTTTTAGGTCTCGCCTAGCGTTGCTGCGCACATGCGCAGCTCGCTCGGCGAGATTTAATGCAGATGAGTACTTTTAGAAAAGGGCTTTAAGCCCCGCCCCTTATTTCCATTGGCTGGCGTCACCGTTTATGCTAAACGGTGGCCAGCCATTGAAATAAGCTATCTGTGTTGCCTCCTTTGGCTTTTTGTGCCGGCCCACTTGGACTGGCTCACCTGCTTTGCGTCTGTCGTAGCGATTTCTTATCTTTATGGGGCCATGTGTTTCTAACACATGGCTCCATAAAGACAAGAGATCGGCTGCAGCGCGGTCCTCTTTCACTTTCGGGACCGCGCTTGTATAATAGTGCTGTGATCTGCATGCTTCCTAGTTAGGCTTAATAGAGGCGTGCGTGGTTATATCTTGGAAGATTCTGGTTATTTTACGCCGCCTCTGTGTTTTCATTGCAGTCCTCGTGTGTCCAATCGTTGCCAGATTCTAGTATTTCCACTTTTGTAATCTATTCTGGTTTTTTGTAAATTGAAAAAATAATGTAATCGCCCTAATCCCATCGGCGGCTCATGTGCTACCGCAGCGATTTCTTTTTGAGCCCATCGCCCAATGCCAGCCAGCCGCACCTCCTGCCCACTTCTCCTTCCCACACAATCTGGCAACTGTGCGTGACAAGTTGCTGCAGTGCCATGCTCGAACACTGACACTATTACAGTGCCCCCATCCGGAAGCTCACCAGCTGGAGGAGAGGGGGTGCCTGAAATGGACACAAACCTTACGCATTCCCCTAAAACAGTCACTACTACCGTTAGGACTCGGATGCACGCGTACTCCTAATCTCATCTTTCATCTACATGCGCGTGTCATGTACCAAACGATAAACTACCAGCGTCTGTAAAGCTGCTCTAGAGCCTAAGAACCAGGTCAGCAGAGCTGCTCTAGAGGAAGAGAACCAGGTCAGCAGAGCTGCTGTAGAGCCAGAGAACCAGGAGGGCAGAGCTGCTGTAGAGCCAGAGAACCAGGTCAGCAGAGCTGCTTTAGAGCCATAGAGCCAGGTCAGCAGAGCTGCTTTAGAGCCAGAGAACTAGGTTGGCAGAGCCGTTGTAGAGCCAGAGAACCAGGTCAGCAGAGCTGCTCTAGAGCCTAAGAACCAGGTCAGCAGAGCTGCTCTAGAGCCAGAGAACCAGGTCAGCAGAGCTGCTCTAGAGCCAGAGAACCAGGTCAGCAGAGCTGCTCTAGAGCCAGAGAACCAGGTCAGCAGAGCTGCTCTAGAGCCAGAGAACCAGGTCAGCAGAGCTGCTCAAGAGCCAGAGAACCAGGTCAGCAGAGCTGCTCTAGAGCCAGAGAACCAGGTCAGCAGAGCTGCTCTAGAGCCAGAGAACCAGGTCAGCAGAGCTGCTGTAGAGCCAGAGAACCAGGTCAGCAGAGCTGCTTTAGAGGGAGAGAACCAGGTCCGCAGAGCTGCTTTAGAGCCAGAGAACCAGGTCAGCAGAGCTGCTCTAGAGCCTAAGAACCAGGTCAGCAGAGCTGCTCTAGAGGCAGAGAACCAGGTCAGCAGAGCTGACGTAGAGCCAGAGAAACCACATCAGCAGAGCTGCTTTAGAGCCAGAGAACCAGGTCAGCAGAGCTGCTTTAGAGCCAGAGAACCAGGTCAGCAGAGCTGCTTTAGAGCCAGAGAACCAGGTCAGCAGAGGCGTTGTAAAGCCAGAGAACCAGGTCAGAAGAGCTGCTCTAGAGCCTAAGAACCAGGTCAGCAGAGCTGCTTTAGAGCCAGAGAACCAGGTCAGCAGAGCTGCTTTAGAGCCAGAGAACCAGGTCAGCAGAGCTGCTCTAGAGGCAGAGAACCAGGTCAGCAGAGCTGCTCTAGAGGCAGAGAACCAGGTCAGCAGAGCTGCTGTAGAGCCAGAGAAACCAGGTCAGCAGAGCTGATGTAGAGCCAGAGAAACCAGGTCAGCAGAGCTGCTTTAGAGCCAGAGAACCCAGGTCAGCAGAGCTGCTTTAGAGCCAGAGAACCCAGGTCAGCAGAGCTGCTTTGAGAGCCAGAGAACCAGGTCAGCAGAGCTGCTCTAGAGCCAGAGAACCAGGTCAGCAGAGCTGCTTTAGAGCCATAGAACCAGGTCAGTAGAGCTGCTTTAGAGCCAGAGAACCAGGTCAGCAGAGCCGTTGTAGAGCCAGAGAACCAGGTCAGCAGAGCTACTCTAGAGCCAGAGAACCAGGTCAGCAGAGCTGCTTTGAGAGCCATAGAACCAGGTCAGCAGAGCCGCTTTAGAGCCATAGAACCAGGTCAGCAGAGCCGCTTTAGAGCCTAAGAACCAGGTCAGCAGAGCTGCTTTAGAGCCAGAGAACCAGGTCAGCAGAGCTGCTCTAGAGCCTAAGAACCAGGTCAGCAGAGCTGCTCTAGAGGCAGAGAACCAGGTCAGCAGAGCTGCTGTAGAGCCAGAGAAACCAGGTCAGCAGAGCGGCTTTAGAGCCAGAGAACCAGGTCAGCAGAGCTGCTTTAGAGCCAGAGAACCAGGTCAGCAGAGCTGCTTTAGAGCCAGAGAACCAGATCAGCAGAGCTGCTCTAGAGCCAGAGAACCAGGTCAGCAGGGCTGCTCTAGAGCCAGAGAACCAGGTCAGCAGAGCTGCTTTAGAGCCATAGAACCAGGTCAGCAGAGCTGCTGTAGAGCCATAGAACCAGGTCAGCAGAGCTGCTGTAGAGCCAGAGAACCAGTTCAGCAGAGCCGTTGTAGAGCCAGAGAACCAGGTCAGCAGAGCTGCTCTAGAGCCAGAGAACTAGGTCAGCAGAGCTGCTGTAGAGCCAGAGAACCAGGTCAGCAGAGCCGCTCTAGAGCCACACAACCAGGTCAGCAGAGCTGCTTTAGATCCAGAGAACCAGGTCAACAGAGCCGCTGTAGAGCCAGAGAACCAGTCAGCAGAGCTGCTTTAGAGCCAGAGAACCAGGTCAGCAGGTCCGTTGTAGAGCCAGAGAACCGGGTCAGCAAAGCTGCTTTAGAGCCAGAGAAACAGGACATTGGGGCTTATTTACAAGCCCCTTGCGCCGCCGCTGCGTCACTTTTTTCCACACAAAAGTGAAGCACCGGCAGTGCAAGGGACTTGTAAATAAGCCCCATTGTGCCCATTCGAACGCAATAAAACAGTTACGTAACCTTCACACCACGGAAAAGGTGAAATAAAGCACCAGTTTCTAAAGTTATTGCTCTTTCCACAGTTACTGGTAACTCAAGTCTCCTGCCTGAGGTCTACTACATTTATTGTAACTTAAAACTTCAGGTATCAAAATGCAAAGTTGTGTGAGGTATTAGCCTTACACTGGCTGAACAACTGCCTCCTACCATAGGACTGTTACGAGTGTCTACAAATCTAAGATTGTATTTTGGGAAGTAGATGATGCACCTCATGCCTGCAACATAAAACAAGCATTTGCAATGCAATAGGGCTGGCATTACTAAAAGTTTGAGCTATTGGCGTTGCAAATGATAATGTTTGTTAGTTTTTGTAAAAAAATATTCCAGCAGTAGCATAAGTAATGAAATAAAATCCACCAGTACCACCACCACCAACACCACCAGTACCACCACCACCACTGCTACAACCACCACAAGTACCATAACCACCACTACAATTATTACTATTACTACTCTGTGGTGATAGTAATAATAATAGTGGTAGTTATGGTACTGGTGGAAAATTACTATTATAAATTACAATACCTGTTAATTTTTCAAAAGGCATTGCCATTTACAATACCAATAGCTCTAAAACTCGCAGTTACGTAGACCTATTGCATTGTAAATGCTTGTTGCTGTATTTATTTTCAAGTTGTTTGCTTTACAGTATAGTGTTATTGCAGTCAAAAGCTGCTGGAGTCCGACTTAGGTTTGGTCGAGCAATATTGTGTCTTCCCCATATTACATTGACTGAATTTTAGTTCCAGCAAGTTTATGGGGGAAAGCTCGAGCGTCTGCCAAACATTCTGGTAGAACTGCCAAATACAGGTTAAAAAGCATTGGGGCCAATATACATCCTTGCTTTAGGCCCTTGTTGGTTTTCATTTTATTGGTCGTAGACCATCCAGAAGACACTCTGATCTTAACCCGGGTTTCTGAATACATCTTAAGTGGAACTTCATGCAGTCAATGCCCCTATCTAACTGTTTGCTCCTTGTGGGATTAGTCCATAGTTCAGCTGCTACCTGTGGGGATAGTCCATTGTCCAGCTGCTATTTGTGGGGATAGTCCATAGTCCATCATCCGTGTTCATTTCAGGAAAGGAAGTCTCCTCTATTCCTATTAGGAATGGCGGTCTAGCCTCCCGCTCGATAGAGGGAAATGCATCCAAGTGTTTTCGTGTATGAATATAAGGCACAGCCTAAGACTTCCTATGGGGTCAGAAAGTCAATCCCTCACTTAATCTTGTGAATGGAGACCTATGCATCCAAGTCCCATAACAAAATGAGACCCAGAGTCCTCAGCCCAGTTCTACCCATTAGACTTGAATCCTTCATTTCGTCCAATGTCAGGCTCAGTTACTCCTCAACAGGATTATCCATTTACACCTCTCCTTCCAATCCCCCAATTCCTTGTCAACACAAGAATTAACTGCACTATGATAACAACTTACTTGTCGCTTTACCACACTACTACTACTCCCATCTGGACATAAATCATCAATTTTGCTACAGGGTTTCATTCTCTACAGTTGCACACCATCTTCACTCAAAGATGTGACTCTTAGCAAGGAGCAGCAGTCATTACAAATTTCTCACCATAGTTTGCAAAACCTCAAAACCATACCCAGCTCCTTTCCCTCATACACTGATACCCACTCTCAGCTCCTGTTTTATCACCCCATCACTAACTCCAGCTCTGCCAATCAAAATCTGAGCTGTTTTTAAGGTTTTAGTCCTTTAAATTCCTCTGACCCTCCCCTTTGGATTGCACTGTTTAGTCTGCTCTGAGATGCACTCTGACTTTTCACACATTCTCTAAAGACCCACCTTCTTAGTAAGAGAAAAGCCATCTGCCAGCTACTTCTTCTTACCACCCACCTAGCCTTCATCCCTTAACTTGCAGATGGAAATCTGTGTGTTATGCTTTGTTTTTGTATATAGAAACTCTAATGCATATATAATATGTTCTCGTTCTGTATATCTCACAACTCTACATCTTGAATGTAACCACCCGCTGACAATAGGTCTTTTTTTATTTTAACCGCTTTTATAAGGAAAGCTTTCTAGAGGGGCTTTCCATTGCTGAACATATAAAATACAAATTCAAAACTCACTGAAAGCACCTATTGCTGCCGCTAAGGCTAGTCCCCTACCTCATTCCCTAGTTATTCCTGCCACTGCCAGGTCAGTCGGCCTCCGCAGTTTCTTCCTGTGCTCCTCAATGCCATTAAACTAATTGCCCTCTCTCCGTCCACCTGCAGGAGCTGCTGAGCCGCGAGGAAGAACTGAAGCGCGCGGCGCTGGAGCAGAAGTCCCACGAGGAATTCCTGCGCCAGAGGGAGCACGAGCTGGCGCAGTGGGAGCTGGAGGTGTTCGAACGGGAACTGACGCTTCTCATCCGCCAGATGAACAAGGAGAAGCCCAACGTCAAGAAGCGCAAGGGCACCTTCAAGAGGAACAAGTTGAAGGGGCGGGATAGCGACAAGATCGGCATGCCTCTCGGTACGGCACTCTGCGCGCGCTGCTGCACAAAGGTCGCCATTGTGGAACGATGGCTCGAAAACGGAGGAAATGCTAAGCTTGAGCACCTCGCCTACTTTGTTACATAAAATAACAAATAGGGGGAGGAGAGGTGGAAGGAGTAATGCTTTTATGTTTGTTTCTTTATTGGGTTATATACTTCAACAAAATCACAACAATAATGTAAATATGTTTTGTAACACCCCACAAACGTAGGAGAAGCGATAAAAGCTTATCTGTTCAACAACCTCAACGTCCTCCCCCCATGTCCCTCTCCTCCCTCCCTTTCCCTTTGGCCATTAAGCGACCGAGCTTGTTGTCGTATCCTAAGGGACTGACTGTACCTGGTCTGTGAGAGGTAATAGTCGCAGATATTTGGGGCAGGTGAGTTCTTTAAATTCGGAGGAAAGTAGCGATAGGAAGGTTTTCCAAAGAACAGGTATTGAGGCACTCTGATTAATAAGTGAGAGGGAGATCCACTCCATGCCGAGGATGTGCCACATCCGATGCAGCCAACCCATATGGGTGGGCAGGGGGTTAGTTCCCCAATGTGCAAGAATGTTTTGGAGAGACGCCCCCAGGGCCAGAGCGATTTGACGTCCTCTGCGCGATTTGAGAGGAAACATAAGAGCGTTCGGTAGGCCTAATAGAATATACGCTGGGAACTGGAGCAATTCTGTGTTGAAATGAGTATCTATAGCCCTTGAGTACCTGCACCCAGTAGGGAGTTAATTGAGGGCAATCCCACAATATGTGTGTCAGGGTGCCTGTTGAGCCGCATCCGTGCCAGCACAGGTTTTTTTTTTGCTGGATTGCCCCTATGAAGTCTGACAAGAGTAAGATACCAGTAAGTTTTTATTTTTGTGGCGGTCTCTATACTAGAAACATTACGTGCAGTGTGTCTGGCTCTGTAATATATATCCTCCCTTTCCCGCTGTGAAAGTGTATGCTCTAATTCTAATTCCCATCTTTTTTGACTCGGTGTCTTATGGGGTGTTGGGGCTTGTCTTGTAAACAATAGATCTGTGATATAAGGTGGGCATCATCAGATTTGGATATTAGCCATTTCTCGAATGTGGTGAGATGACGCTGCACTAGCGGGTGGACACTGGGGTGCATGACCCAGTGTCTTATTTGTTGATAGCGATACGGTTCAGTTTCAGGGAGACCCTGTTGGTTTCGGAGGTCTTCAAAAGACAGCGGGCCCTCTTCATCAAAAAGGTGTCCAATCGATCTAGTCCCCTCTCTTGTCCACCATATGAAAGCCTTCGCATCCATCCTAGGGGAGAAGGAGGTGTTCTCCACAATGGGGGTCAATCGGTACGGGAAGGTGGTAAGGTCACGTTTCTCTGCTATTCTGTCCCACGCTTTTAAGGGGGCACGCGACACGAGTGAGAGATAAAGGTTCTTTGGCCTCGCAGATTTTGGCAGGAAAGGAATCTGCCATAGAGACCGCCCTGCTAGGGCCCTATCCATGAAGAGCCAATGCTTTTCGGACATTGAGCGCGACCATTCGACAAGCGCCTTAATCTGGGCAGCCCAATAATAATCCAGGAGATTGGGAATCCCAAAACCACCCCCCCCCCTGGGGGCCTGTAGCTAAGATTACGCCGCATAAGGGGTCTCTTGCCCGCCCAAACAAAGGATTCCAGTTCTTGCTGAAGAAAACGTATCGTGCCCAGGGACGGTTCCAGTGGAAGGGCCTAAAAGAAGAATATCATCTTTGGCAATATGGACATTTTAATAGCCGCAATCCAGCCTAGCCAAGAGATTGTGTGCGGGCGCCACCGGCACAGGTCCTCTCTAATGTGACGAAGTAAATTGGAATAATAATTTAACGTTATAGTGCTAGATAAGGACGCAGAGAGCTGTATCCCGAGATAGGGAATCGCTACCGGGGCCCATTGTATGAGGTGTGCGATTCTCAGGGCGTCTAGAGTGAGTGGTTTCAGGGTAAGGCTGAGGGCTTGCGATTTATGAACGTTAATTTTGAATCCTGCTGCATGGGAAAATAGCTCTAACTCAGTCAGAATAGCCGGGAGGGAGACTTGAGGATTTTCCAAGGCCACTATTACATCATCAGCGTATAGACTTAGCCTGTGTGTGTGTGTCCCCAAAGTGTATTCCTGAGACGAGTGGGTTATCACGGATGCGCTGGGCCATTGGCTCCATGTATAAGGCGAATAGCAAGGGGGAGAGGGGGCAGCCCTGGTGGGGTTAGATGTATGACCATTCACTCGGACAGTAGCAGCGGGGTTGGTATACGCGCTAAAGACCCAAGCTATGAATCTCTCAGGGAGCCCAAAGTGTTTCAAGGTCGCTTTTAAATATGGCCAATGGACTCAGTCAAACGCCTTTTCAGGGTCCATTGATGGAAGCATCCGTTCCGTGTCAAATTGTTGGGCTTTATCTATTAAGTGTAATAATCGCTTGGTGTTATCCGCGCATTGGCGGTTGGGGACAAATCCTGCTTGATCAGGGTCGATCAATCCAGGAAGGAGAGGTGACAAACGAGATGCCAGGATGCCCGTGAATAACTTAAAATCAACATTAAGGAGGGAGATAGGCCTATAAGAGGCACACTGACGTTTGTCTTTCCCAGCCTTAGGCATCACAATCACGGACGCCTCTAGCATTGTTTTAGGGAGGGCGGATGATGTCCCTATTGCGTTGTATACCCTAGTAAGGATGGGGGCCAACATGGTGCAAAGGGTTTTGTAGAACGAGGCTGAGAAACCATCCGGTCCAGGGGATTTAAGTGGTTTCTGCTTAGAGATAGCTGAAATTACCTCCTCAATTCCGATTCAATGTCCTCTGCTTGGTCTGGTGTGATCGTGGATGTGGGGACTCCCTGAAGGTACTGAGCTTGGGCCTGCGGGAAAAAGGTCCTGTGCTGTGTAGAGCCCTGCGTAATATTGTCAGAATGTTTCGGCTATTTGCTGGTCAGTAGCCACCTCATCTCCTGTGGAAGATATCACGGAAGCAACACTTGATGCTTGTCTCTGTGTTCTTAGTCTGTGAGCTAATAACCTTCCCGCTCTGTCCCCGCCTGTGTAAAAAGTGTGACGGAATCTGAGCGCTGCATATTCTGCGCTATCCATGTCTAGCGCTGCAAGTTGGGAGCGCGCGGCTTCGAGTTGTCTCCACACTCTAGGTGCCCCAGTTCTCTAGTGTATGCATTGTAGTTCCTGTGCCTGTTCTGTCGGAGCTCTCTTTTTTCCCTGCGTATCTTATTATCTGAGGCTGCTATTGCTATGAATTCTAACCCTAACTACTCCCTTTAGCACATCCCAGAGGTCATCTATAGGGGTTTCGGGGGTATCATTTATAGCCAAATAATCTTGCAGCGTGTTGGAGATCTGCTGGACCACTTCTGGGCGGTGCAGCATAGTATCGCGGAGACGCCAGGTCCGGGAGGAGGTCTGGACCTGTGGCAGGGAAAGGGCCAGGGTGACCGCCGAGTGGTCTGAGAGTGTGTGTGGCAATATCTCTATTTGTTCGACATAGTGTTTTAAACTCTGCGTACCTAAAAAATAGTCAATCCTGGCGTAGGTTTTGTGGGAGTGCGAATAGATGGTGTATTCTCTAGATGTGGGGTGTTTCTCTCTTTACACAACGAACAGACCTGCGTCGGTAAGCATCTGTTTTCCTTCTTATGAGAGAGCACCCGACTGTCCTTGTCTTTGGGCTGATCTATCTATGGCATTATCAAAGACTATGTTCAGGTCTCCGCTCAATAAAATTGTCCTGTCTGGGGAGGCGCTGATGTCGTGCACTACCTTCGAGAGATATCCCTCTTGACCTTCGTTGGGGGCGTAAACTGACCCTATTGTAAGTGTTTGCGAGCCTACCTGAAAGGAATATGCCAGCAGCCTTCCCTTCAGTTCCACCAGTTTGGGCCCCAGCCTACCCGGGAAAGTGTTGGATATGAGAAGAGCTACTCCTGCTTTCTTTATGGATGGAGAGGAAAAGCGCTGTTGTGGAAGCGCCCGAGATCGGAGTCTGTGTGCGTCACGAGGTAAGAGATGGGTCTCTTGGAGGAGGCAGATATGAGCTCCAGAGTGTTCTAGGTACGACAGAATGGCACAGCGTTTGATGGGGCTATTCAGGCCTTTAACATTCAAGGTCAGGATCTTAAGGGTCTGGGTCATGGCGATTGTCATGAGAGAAAGCTAGTGTTTCACGCTGTGTAACACCGGGATAGTGGCTAGTGGACCATATCACTATGACGGTCTGGCTTAGCCGTTGACGGGGTTCCGTACGGATTCGGAAGGTTGCGCTGGATTGTCGGAGGAGGGGTTATGAACTAAATAATAACCCCAACTGAATACAACAAACAAACAACATAACACAAAATATATTGTAAATGTTCTGGGAGTGTAGTCCCATGGGAAGGGGGTGGAAGATTTCCGGGTCTTTGGACCGCCCGGCTCCCTCCAGGCCCCGGCCAGTTGGTAAAGACATGAGATGCCAACTTGCCCACTTGTTCAAGAGGCGACTGTAGTCCCAAGCGCTGTCATGGGAATGCTCACACCGGGCCGTTGGGGTCCTCCCCCAGGGATGCCAGGACAGCTTTCCTCTCTTTAGCTATGGTCTCTGGGTCTGGGCGCAAGCGCGATGAGCCAGCGTTGATCGTGTTCCAGCTCCCCGTTTCCCGCCCTCTGCCCGAACCGGCAGTCGAAGGTGGGCTTACTTTGGGGTCTTCCTGAATGTTTAGCAGTTAAGGAGCTTCCTTGACTGAGCGAATTTGTTGAATTTTTCCATTTCATCCAGGGCTTCCAGAATCAATCGGAAGAGGCTCTCCACAAACGAGGCAATGTTCTGACCTTCTGCCCCATGCGGAATGTTACGGATACGGATATTGTTTCGCCTCGAGCGGTTCTCCAGGTCTTCCGCATGCGCAGGAGATCTAGATGTTGGTCCTTCAGGCGGATTACCTCTTGCTGCAGAAGTTCAATTTCTTCATCCCTCCTCGGGCCCCGAGTCTCCAGTGTATCCACTCTATCCCCCAGAGAGTCGACGACTTTCCTCACCTCTCTTATCTCTTGCGCTATTTCGGTCTTCATTTGCTTTAAATCATCTCGTAGGGAAGCGAATAGAGTCTCGATGAATGTCTGGGTGAGTGGAGCCTCGCTATCCCCGGGTTCCGTTGATTCCGATAGCACTGTGTTATTCTGACCGGTAGTTTTGAGTAGCATGTCTTTGACTGATCTGCCCTTTTCCCCTTATTAGCTGCAATGGTCGGAGAGCAGAGGCCCGTGTCCTTCAGCCCACCAGTGTATCCCTCCAGGTGCCACACTCGGCGAGGGTTCGCGTTCCCACAGCAGCAGGGTTTCCTCCGTGCTTTTAAATCAAGGACTCTGTGTGAGTGTTTGTTAACAGAGGTAACTGAGCGTTCGAGGCTTATTTGGGGACTCAAGAATTCACTTGCTAAAGGTCCTCAGCCGGTCCTCTGGTGGTAACATGTACATTAGTGACTGTCTATTTGTTGTGAGTCACCCCACTCACAGCCGTGTTCCCACTCTCTTACAGTCCCCAGTTTGCCTGTGGGTTGAGAACCAGTGGCAATGGGGGGTGTCCGCAGCGAAATCCGTCGCCAACTCTGAGGAGGGCTGCAAGCTGGGTTTTCCCTTGGAATGTGGGCCTCTTCCTCACCCCGACTCCTTATGGCCTTGTGCTGGAACTTGGTGAAGAAACTGGAGAGGCGGGCCTCCTTCGCACTCACCCTGGTTCCCCGCACTCTCTCAACGTTCTAAATGGTCTGGCGGCTGCAGTTTGAAGCTGGCTGTGGCATATTAAAGCTTCCTGGCCTGGATCCGTTTGGGGTCACCTCCAACGGGGCTGTGTGAGGGGGACGTGTCCTCCTCAGCCTAACCCCCCCCCCCTGACTAAAGTGTTAGGTCACCGGGGACTGGGTCTCGCTTCAGCCTCTTATGAGTCCGGTGTCTCGTGCCTTCGACTGGGGCCGCGCCTCTCCGCTTCCCGCAGGCTGGTCTTGTCTGGTGCAGGGAGGCCCCCGTGCTCCGTAGGCCTCGCTGCCGTTAGTGAGGCACCCTCAGCGCCAATGCGACCTGTCCCCTTCCCCCACGCACTGCTCTTGGGGCTCTCTGAGTGTCCGTCCCTCGGGGCCCGGCCTGCTCCGGTACCGGCACTCCGCAGTATCAATGGGGACCGCCGGCCGCTCGATTTCCGCGGGCCGAACGCACATGTTGGGAACTCGCCCCGATGTCCTCCGGACCTCACAGTCGGAAAGGGCGCTCCTCCCTCTGAGACCAGCCCGGTCTGAACTGCTCACGCAGGGCTCTAGCGCGCTCGGTCTGCTCGAGTTTCAGCGTGCGTCTCTGCTGCCTTCACTCTAACTGGCTCAGCTAGGCCGCTATTCCGTTGGGAACGGCTCTCTTTCTAGCCCACGCACTTCAGCCCTTACCGCCGGGAGCGGTCCGCTCTCTTTCACTGGCGTCCCTGGGGTTCTCTCTCTGCCACCACGCCTGGGGCGGAGCACGCCCCAGATGCTCTCTGCTCTTCCGACGCTCTTGGGCACACTTTGCGGGACGGCTCCCGTCTCTCTCCGGCATTCAATGTCGTGAAGCCGCGCCCCTTTGCCGCAGTTCCCGGACCAGCTCTGGTCACCTTCCTCTGCCTCGTAGATCATCGGCCGGGCCACGGGTTCATGTCACGAGGTCACCGGGCAGATCACCTCGGTTTCCGCTGCCGCCCCAGCGCTTCAGGCAGTTGCTGTGGCACCGCTACTCCAAGCTTAAGCCAAAGGCCCGGGCCGGGAGACGGAGCGACAAGCAGGCACGTCCTACTCGATCGCCATCTTGGCCACGCCCCAGGAGTAATGTTTTTGAAGAGAGCAGGGAATTGTATGGCCAAACAACGTCTATTCCCCATGCCTCACATCTGAATAAAACCGCTTTTTTACAGGAGTTTTTGGCCTCACTGACTATGGGGCCAACATCTGCTTTCCTCAGAGGTGTAGCGAAAAAAATGTAGGGTGAAATAAGGCGATCCCAATCCAAAGCACATATGAAGTTTAGCAAAAGTCACCCTCTTTGCCCCTTTAAGAGTGTGGATGATGGCTTCAATGGGTGCAGAACTGTATAGACCACACCATATAGACAGGCACAAAGGGGAACAGGGCCGTGTTTGCTGCGCCTCAATACTGCCATTCCATTGTGTTAATCACTAGAACCCTCTGTAAAAATAAAAGGATAGGATATATATATTTTAAGTCCGTATTTAGGAATAAAAACACACACTAATCTTATTTATGTTTAAACGCTTGCAAAGCGTGTTGCCCAGGCTCTCTTGCATGCCGAGGCTCTGATGTCATGACACTGCAACACAAACAAAGAGCAAAGATCTTTGGTTGAAGAGCCGCAAGTATTGGAAAAATGGAGGAATAATTTAGGTCAGGTGAGAGATTGTAGTTTTCATAAGGCATTTTGTCCAACATGTCGCTCAACATGCCTTGTAGAGCGTCCTTCAAAATAACATTCTGAAGCATACAGGCCTATTTTGAAGAGAAGATCTAGAGCCATCAGAAGATTCAGGAGTTTGGGATCTGTGTACCATATGGCTCAAACCTTAAAAGACTTTTACAAAAACGTGTTAAGATGATTTCAGGACGCAGTGGGAACGGGTGTTCACTGTGCTCTGAACAAAGATCTGTCCAGCTCCAACCCTAAAGTTTATCCAGACTGAACCACCAGAACCAAAACAGTTTCTATCCAAACCAGACCCTTGACAGCCATATATATGCTGTGGAGTGGGAGCCACATCAGAGTGTAGTCTAGGACTGGGTGACAGTGAGTTTAGTGGGTGAGGCATCTCACCTACATCACCATCATCATAGTAATGAGGATCATGATACACTGTTCAACAGGTTGGCCTTATTGTTGTAACAGGTATGTGTGGAATCTTTCACCCCTTAATTACTTTTTATGAAGTGTCTGTCCTTTTCTTTTTGTGATTGTCAAGCTTTAAGTTAAAAGTTTGCGCAGTTAAGTGTGAGGCAACTTGTGCAGGAAACAGGGTGGAAGTGCACCAGGAACACCAAAGAGGGCTGAGATGGAGTGGTTAGGTGTCGCCTGTCGATTTGTGGTCGCTTTTGTGGTTGGATTGTAGGCGCTTTCCGACTGTTAAGTGTTTAGTAGCTGCTGTATTTCTTCTTTAGTCGATAGTGAACTGAGCATCTTCTCCATCACTTTCAATTTTTTCAAAGCCTTTATTGTGAACGCTGGGCACACTGAGGTGACTGTTCAAGGAAGGTGGGCGTGCAAGGATGTGCACTAGAACTTGGTCCTTCTTGGATCATTCTTAGCACAACTGCCAAGCAAACATGTTCTTAAAAGATGTATAGAGTGCTATTTCGGTCTGCGGGTTTAACCATTGGCTTTCTTCAGCCAGTCTCTTGAAACTTTGGCTTGAGACTCACATCTTGCCTAAGCCCATCTCTCGCCCCATGCCTTTGGCTGTTTGGTGCATCCTTCAGACTTCTCTCCAGTGCTTGCACTGAACTGCTCGAGTTACTCCTTTACAACTAGGTAGCATTGCATTGAACTACACAAGGGACTACTTTGCAACTAGGGGGCTTTCTGTATGGTCCACCTTTAGTTTGTCTGACTTTAATGTGTTTACATTGCATGTGTTAGCACTTTAAACTCGGGCACTTTTGGCTTTGCCAGATCTTGTTCTTTCTTTTATCAAAGCATACTGTCCTTTACTATGTCGCCCTTTTTTGTTTATCTCTGTATGTTTCACTGGGTTCTTGGCGACTCCTGTATATATATTGGAACTTCTACAACACATTTCTAAATGTGGAGCCTGGAGTTGTTCATAGCACTTTATTTACTTTCAGCCTATTTTCAAGTTTTTATTTCCCTGCAGATTGATTTTCTGTTGTCCCTGTTTTTTTTAGCAGGAAGCTGACATGGCCTTTGTGACTTCCTGGCTCCAGAGTCTAGACTCCCCGCAGGGGGCAGAAAGTACTTTATTGCCCCGTATGCACATGCACTGGATCTGTTAGCAGGATTTTCTTTCTTGGTCCCACATACCTGGTGTCAGAGTAGCCTACATGGTACCGATCCTCTTTCCCATTTATCTCGAGATGGCCGTTTCGTTTTCTTTTTGTTTCCACTTTAAGGCTCTTTCTTCTAAAGGATTGATGTTGGCTTTTATTTGCGCACTCAGTTGTCTTGCTTCTTTAGGTGTTGAATGCTTCAAGAATTGACAATTGAGGCCTTCACCAAGAAGAAGGCTGCAGGCCTTGTTACTAGCTTGTGGCTACTGGGGTCTTCTTGGCAAAATTTACTGTATCAGTCTGTATGTGAGTATGGTTGTCTGTGTAATGTGCCTGTGCATTTGCCAGTGTGCGGACTTTTGTTTTTGTTCGAGTCTCCTGTCATGATTAAATGTGTTTGCCTTTTTATGTTTTTTATTGCGTCTGTTCTCTGTTTTTCACAGTTTGATTTGGTGTATGTGACAGTATGGACAGCTCGCCTATGTGTCTGTTCATCTGTTTGCACTTCTTGTTTCTGAGTCGCTGCGAGTTTGTCACCTCTGTCTTAAAGTATAATGTTCTATCATTATAGCTGTCATTTGTGTGTGTGTGCCAGTTTTGTGTTTCTGTCAGTCACTTAAGTTTTTCCTGTGCATCTGCTTGCATGTTACATAAGAACCTGTGCCTCTGTCTCTACATCGTGTTTTAAGAGTGTCTGCTCTATTGTGCTCCTGTGTGCGACTGTGGCATGTGTCTTCGTGGGTGATCTGAGTTTGGTAGACCTATTTGCCTACCATATGTTTTCGTATCTGAATGGTGTGTGTGTGTGTATTTATGTGTGTTTATTAGTCTGCTTATCTGTCTGGCATTTTGTTTGAGTCCAGAGAAACTTGAGTGTGTGCATTGTGTAGGTTTTGTCAGGCCTCACATATGTCTTTTTATGGTCTGACTTGACAGCGCAGCTGTAGCCAGACAATTATGTGAACATCACTAGAAAGGGGCATTAGCCCCGCCCACATTTTGGGAGCCAGGAGTACATGTTTTGATTGGGCAGATGTTGCGTGCTTCCATAAAAAAAGTGCTTGCCCTCTACGCAGCTGTGATCATTTTGTGTATGTGTCCAGCAGGCTGAGCTTTAACATTCAGGGGCACACACATGACAGTGTAATGCTGTAAAAGGGCCTTTGATAACTAGGGAGTTTATGGTGTTTGTGTTTCTCTGGCAGCAGCACAGGTGGGAGGAGGGCAGTCATTTACCTACATGGATTTTTAGGTCTGGCTTGACAGTGCAACTGTCGCCTGACATTTTAACCTACACCAATATTATTCTAAAGTTCTTTGCTTTCACACAAATGCACATTCATCCCCATGATATTTACTTCTAATGCTTCACATGATTACCATACACCATTTCTTAAAAGCCAGACCTATTGGCATTGCCAATGCTAGTTTGTTTTGTGTTTGGGCCTGCTTCCACATTTCTGATACATTTGTGTGTATTGTGTATCGATAAAGGTATTGGGTGTTCTTTTCCAATGTCAGTGAGTGCCCTTCTTCACGTGTTTGTGTGTGTTGGTTTGTCTGAGTCTGGTTGCTGATTAACCAGCGCTTTTATTTGTATGGCCCATTATTTTTGAGTTCCTTTCTATTTTCACCACTACAAGTTTGTATTTCTGTGCGCCTACTCCCACATGTCTGTGCTGGGAATGAAGGTTTGTAGATATCTCTTCTTTTTGAGCCTTGTGTGTGTGTGTCTGTAGCACCCCTCCCCCACGTGTGTGCGTGTGTTCTGTGCGCATTTGTAACGCGCGTGAATTGGAGGGGTGGTCGGGCATAGTAGAGATTAAAGCCCTGCTCGTCTTCCTTGCCCCCATCAGAGGCAGACTTCCTGCTGCAGCCAGGGTTTCCTCCAGCAGTCCCTCCCTGGATCCAGACAGCCTGTTGCTCCCCCTCATTCTGCTGACTCAGGCATGTGGGTGTGCAGCTTGCACACTCGAAGCCATTGTGTTGTGTCCAGGCTGGCGCTGCGTCCTTCCCCTCCCCCCCGCCACCAGCCAGGCCCGTCTCTGTGCTGTGCCGAGGCAGCTAAGCATTGAAGAAAGCATAATTAAATAAGCCGAATTAATGTCTGTCCCAGCTGACACACCGTGGCCTTCACAAGGTACCTAAACCCACGGTGGCCAATCAAAGGCCTGAGGGGGTCGCAAGGGTCAGTGGAATGCGCCTCTGGCCACCCTGCAGGCCTTCCGCAAGCATCACTGTCTTCCTATATCCACCGATCTCCTTATGGACCAATGCACCCCTCTCACTAGCCTAAGACTACAAGGCTCACAATGCACACTGCTACACAACAACAACAAACTAGCGGCCTCAATGTCTATGGCAACACCAGGAGTTCTGTTGTGTGGTCCGCGTGGCATTTTATAAAAACCTGCAAAGCTTGCGATTCACAGCTCCCTTCCAGGGCTTGCTTCTCCCTGTTCAGGGCCAGAAAGGATCAAACCGAGTGTGGCACTTCGGTAAGCATAAAGGGCACTATGTTCTTGTTGTGAGAAAGGTCTTTATCTGCACCCCATCCACAGCTTCACAATCTCCAACTGCTCTCTGTTCAAATCTCCCACCTCTCTATTCTAGGTCCTCTGCCCCCCAGGACCTTGCAATGAAACACATGTGAAGAGCTCCTCAACAATAGCCCTGCCAGCATACCCCACAGAACACCACACAAGGCCACCCTTCTATATGCTGACCGTTGTCCGGGCCTTGGTGTAAAATACCCCATTAACCAGGGACTTTATTGGCAGAAGTTAATTATGCTTGTGTTTTTGGCAAGGATATCCATGGCTTATGGGAAGTGGGCTCAACCGTTCTGACTCTGGGATCTTGCTTTTTTAGGGGGGGCAGGTGGTCTCCCATCTCTACAGGGATAGAACTAGTCTGCTTCACCTTCTTAACCTTTCAGTTGAGGCTCTCCACCATTTCATTTTCTGCACAATATCCCTTTTTCCCTTTCTTCTTGCTTTCTTGTTCTGCAAGCATATCACAAGGAACATGTATCCAAAAAAACAGCCTGTAAAGATGAAGAAAAAAACAGCTACATATTCTGATGCTTTTGATATGGGGTAACTCACAGGAAAGTGAATGTCATCTGTGTTGCCAAAAATGGTTAGTAAAGATTTAAAAAATGTAATAAATACCTCAAGCAATTTACCAGGCGATGCCTGACAAAAATTTACACCGGGAGCATACATGTCTACATTTTACAGTTAGAAAGTAAAAGATTTAAAAAAAAAAAAAAATGAAAAAATAGGGGATTGTATTTTCCCCATTGACATATATTACAGAACAGGCAATTTCAGACAGGAAAAATAAAACCATTATTGACTTCAAAAATCGTGAGTCTCCTGCCTGAATCAGATCTGTTGGCATTTATGCAGGAGATATCTTCGGAACTGCCTCAAGTGATACCTCGTTGACGCTTCTAGAAAACACTAAAAAATAAGGCTAAAAATACCTTTTGTGATATTTAAAGACCTGCATATGCCAATAAAGTACTGGCAAGGACTGTAGTTAAACGATATTTCTAAACGTCCCTCACAAGGTACATCACAATATACCTCTATGTGAGCCTCATAAGATAGTTACAAACATAAATCCTGAACTACATTAAAGACATTGTTCAAGATGTACTTCAAAAGATACTTCAAGTTAGTCTTCATAAGGTATCTGCAAAGTTCTAAACATATATCTTTCCTTCTAAATCCTCTGGCATCCTATCTTTCTTAAGAAATTACCATCTATTTCCCAGCAACCTGAAGCCTTAAGCATGTTTGGTGCTATAGAAATTCCAAATTCAGCCTCTCCACCCCATGACGTACACTCTCCGTTGTGTCTGTCTTCACTCCCAATTGTGGTTCAGTGTCCCTCCACCCAACTTGAACATAGTTATGTGCTGTGTCTGATTCTTTTATTTTCTTTCTGGCCTTTTTTCCAGATTTCAAGCACAGGATCACCGTGCAGGCCTCCCCGGGTCTGGACCAGAGGAAGAAAGTTCTAGAGAATGGTTCCGGAGGATCTCCGACGTTCCCACGCTTCAGAGCCATACAGTGTACGACTAGGGCACATGTTGGGAGGGGGGAGTCTCTCTCACAGCAGTAACTAATATAGATGGATCTCCCACTGTCCCTCACTTAGGGGGTGATTACGATGGCGGACGGACTTCAGTCCGTCCGCCGTCGTGTCGGGGAGTGGGACTGCCTGCCTACAAGGCGGCGGTCCAACCGGTGGTATTACGATGCCACCGCGGCGGTCGCATCTGCCATCTTTAACATTGCGGCGGGTGCTGCTAGCTGCAGCACCCGCCGCAATGTTAAAGATGCACTGTTTACATTTCCCTGCACTACGTGGCAGGCACCACACGGTGCCTGCCACTTAGTGCAGGGACATGTAGGGGGGTACCATGGGTACCCCCCAGTGCACCCCCCCACCCCAGGGGGGCCCTCAACGGGCCCCCAAATACAATCCCCGCCAGCCTGTGAATGGTGGTTCCACCACCATACACCGGCTGGCGGGGATGCAGCATTGTAATTTGGCGGACGGTGCCTGCTAGGCATCGCCACCATTTTACGGATGCTGGCTGCTCCGCCAGGCAATCGGACCGATTGCCTGTGGCGGATCCGTGGCGGGCGGTCTTTGCGCCCGCCACGGTCAGATTCCCCCCGCCATCCTATTTTGGCGGGGGAAAATCGCGGTCCGATGCGGTGGCGGGCGTACCGCCATCGTAATCAGCCCCTGAGTGCCTTCCTCACAGTGCTTTTAAGTATTAGTTCCTCTTTTTCACTATTCTACTTGATAGGGACCTTATTTCTCTTATTTTACCCCTACAGTAACACTGTTAGAGCTGCCATTCCCAGTAGAGACCAAAGAATGAAAGGACATAGAATTTGAGCGCCATTGTAAACCAACTAATTTGTGGTGCTTAGATTTGCATCACAGGTAACATGAGGAGAAAGTGTTGGCATGGAAAATGTAATGATCCATGTTCTAAATTCAGCCTGTTTTATTAGTGCCTTGTCAATATCCTGCTCCGCCAATTGCCTAGACATAATTTATGAAGTGTGCTAAACAGAACGCCTACTTGGAGAGAGATGAATTGTAGGTAACTTGCATAAATGTTGTATTTCTGCAGGTTACCTACAATGCATCAGTCTTGTGAAGTTCCCAAGCAACTGGGACTAAATAAAAGCAATGTAACAGGTGGGGGTCTCTAACTATCATGTTAGTTGGATCCTAGTATAGTGGACAGTAGGTGTTCACCAAGGACAGAAATCACCTTCTTTGCTGCTACTGTCTCCAGCCTACCTCCCTGCTTTAAATTTCTGGATCCAGATCACAGATTCATGCTCTATCATTTTTTATGCTCACTAGCCACGTCTTTCTCACCCTTCATACCCAATTAACAGTGGACCCCAGCGAGACCAGCCAGACGTGGGGGCGCAAGACTGCCCGTCGACAGCAGGAAAGCAACCGCAATGGTGAGAAGAAATCCGGCTGGACCTGGGGGCCCAGCTCCCCAAAACCATGGGACTCCTGTACCTCGGAGGGAAGGTACGACCACCACCTCACCCTGGTGTAACCACATAGTTCTTTGTCACAGACGGTGCACAATGTTTCGAGCCCCAACGTTCATGTTGTAATCTTGGGTGATTTGAATTGAAATTGGATAGTGACTCCCATAATACTTTCTTATCTAAAAGTGCAGGACCTGTAATATGGTGATGCGTGGAATAAAGTGACACGCTTCTGAATTCTGGGGGACAAAATGGTGGATGTGGACAAAGAACAAAATCACAAAATGTCCCTTTTCACAGAACTATATTATGGGTAAAGACTCCGTATCTAGGAGCTTTTTCAAAAATGGATCATGTGTTATATATTATTTATACCATCCAACAATTTAACTGCTGTGAGGTCGTAAACATAAACAAGTTAACAAATTCCCATATACAATTTTTTTTATTTATTTATTTTTATAAAAACTGTAAGATGCGAAGAATGACAATTCGATGACGATTCAGTTATTCAATAGGTTAAAAACATCTTCTCACAGAGAAATTGTGATCCAAATACATTAAAAATGTATTACAAATAAAAGCTTAGTACGAAAAAATGTCGACGCGGCGTTTCTGTGAACAATTATTCCTTCACCTTCAGTACAAAGTTTTTCAGATACATCTAGATAGAAAACATTTGTTAAAAACCATAAAATTGTATTCATTTCAACACAGCAGTACTTCGTTTCTAGACACCATTAATTAGAACCATATTTTTTTTTAAAACGAGCCTAGTCCAAATTTAAAAATAAATTTAAAAATAGAAGATGGAAAATAACACATGATCCATGAAATCAAAGGGGGGTATACACTTCACTAAACCCACCTAATTCAGTTGTTACAAGACCCAACATGTAAGTCGTCTTGAAGCTTTCAATGGCTTGATAACCCTTAGTCAGAAGGAAAAACTCAGCCGACAAGGTATATGTGGAGATTTATTTATCTAGAAAGATTTTTGACGCAGATACACAATGGTTGGTCACACTTGACATAGAGGCCTTGTATACAAACATACCACAGGATGATACTATCCAGATGGTGAAGGGCCTCTTTTTAAATGAGAATGGGGATTTATCTCCACACACAACATTCATTATTGAATGTGTGGAAATTATCCTTAAGAATAACATCTTTCTTTTTAATACAGAATTCTTTCGTCAAGTGAAAGGTACGAGCATGGGAGCGACCTGTGTTCCGAGCCTAGCTTGCCTTTACGTTGCCTCCTTGGAGGACAAGCATATTTTTAATGAATCAGCCCCCTTCTATGAAAATATATCAAACTGGTTCCGATATATCGATGATGTTTCTTACTTGTGGAAAGGTTCTTGAGAATCTCTACTAGAATTTATTGCATGGCTTAATGAGAACCTTAGATTCACATCATCCATCAACAAGGATGGTTGCGATTTTCTGAAAAACTTTGTCCTGAAGAAGGTGAAGGAATAATTGTTCACCGAAACGCAGTGTCGACATTTTTTCGTAATAAGCTTTTATTTGTAATACATTTTTAATGTATTTGTATCACAATTTCTCTGTGGGAAGATGTTTTTAACCTATTGAATAACTGAATTGTCATTGAATTGTCATTCTTCGCATCTTCCAGTTTTTATAATAATACATTTAAAAAAAAATTGTATATGGGAATTTGTTAACTTGTTTATGTTTACGACCTCACAGCAGATAAATTAGGTTCTGTTACATTATATTAAAAAATTGTTGGATGGTATAAATAATATATAACACATGATCCATTTTTGAAAAAGCTCTTAGATACGGAGTCTTTACCCATAATATAGTTCTGTGAAAAGGGACATTTTCTGATTTTGCTTACTTTGCTACCCTGTCCCTTTTTTCGTAGAATCAGGGTATCTCCCTTTATTATAAGACAAAGAAGAACACGCATTGGCAAAGCCATTAGGTGTGAGGTTGGCCATCTCCTGTTTGGCTTTCAGTGCTTGTTTTGTTGAGGTTTTTGCAAAACAATTATTTTGGGGAAGAATCTGCGCCCCCTTCAATCTATAAAAAAAATATTGGCTAAAAGCAAGAGTATTTATTTGGTCTCAAAAAGATCATATTCCTTTAGCAGTCACTGGCATTTAGGGTGCTGATTGGTTTGAGGCTGTGCCGTCACGCCGAGTGATGTTAACCATTTGCTCAAGTGGCCAACTTGCCTTATCCTGTATGCTGTAGCAAGTAGAATCAAAATGTGAATGACACAATAACAGAGCCATGAACGTATAGGGCTGGCTGAAGGCCCCTGTAAGTATATGATGCATATTATTTTAGTAAAATCAAGAAGTCTTGGCTAACGCCTGACCTAAAAAAAACATCTAACTTAGAGCTCTTGCTTCTTATCTGGCAGGAGGCGATCCCGACTCGAGGAAACCACCTGGTACATCGGGCCGGAAGAGCCTGAAACACTCACAGTGCCCAAAGGGGAGGATGTGAACGGTAATTATAGGGAAACATGGTGGCTACGTGAAAAGTGATACCTGCGCAGTTTAATTTGTTGAGTCTGTGCACTCCCTTGTTACTGTCACTCGTGTTCTCCTCTTGGTGGTGGTAGTGTTTTTAGCAGCAGCAAGTGTGTAAAACATGATTGAAATACTATTGGGACTTAAATACATCTCAGATTAGTCTACCTGCAACGACTTGTAATATAAACAGAAAACCTCTTTTCAGCTTATTAAATGAAAGTTTCATTATTTTCTAAGATTGTGGAGATTCTTGATAGCAATAAAGGCATCCATTTTGTTCTATGAATCACTAATGGTCCCTTTTGGACTGGTGGTGCTCTTAAATTCGGCGCTATAGCTCAAGCAGTGCCCTTATCTCAATAATTGTGCCAATTTTATGTGACAGATTGTTATTAGTAGTGGTTAGGATCCAGTGACTACTTCCCCTAGGTTGCTTGGAAAGCTAGGCCACAGCAGACACAACACACTCTCAAGTGGGTACAGGCCATGCTAGGAATAAGGAGAGCAGCCACTGAGCCAGTTTACCTCTTAGAGGCTGGCGTTAGCCATGGCCAGAGTCAGCCATGTCAGGGGAGTTGTAGTGGCCATATCCTTGAACTACCCAAACGGGACATAAACATATATTACAGTGAAAGGGCGCATGCCTCCTGAGGGAGCAAGTCACACCCAAGATCCCACTCTTTATAACTGAGGGGTTTTAAGGTTGGGAAGGGAGTGGGATGTATGGTTTGGCTTTTTATGCAGTGTGTGATGGAAATATCTGAACCCCTCACTATGTTTTGCATTATGCTTGTGTTCTGAGTGGAAAAGTTGGTTATACCTTGACCTCGTTACTAGAAAAGAGAGAGTTCTCCAACCCCTTAGCCACTAAAAATACCCTCACCCCTTCTCAGGAACCCTGCTGCTCCCTGGCGGACTTCTTTCACTACAAGATCTCCACCATCTACAAAAACTTCAAACCCCAGCCCACCACCGCTGACGCCCTCTGCCTCCTCGCTCCCACTGATGCCATCCCCGAACAGGTCTCGGACCACCTGCTCACCACCTGTGACCAGCACACAACACAGACCACCACAGCCATCATGAACTCTGTCCACTCAAGAGCACCCACAGACCCCTGTCCCCACCACATCTTTAACCTCAGAAGTAAGATAAGCAGCAGCGAGCTCACCACCATCTTCAGCTCATCCATAACCATGAAGTATGGAAACACACAGAAGTCAAACCTCTTCTCAAGAAACCTTCCGCCAACCCCAGCGAACTCCAGAACTGCTGCCCCATGTCGCTGCCCCCCTTTCCTGCCAAGATACTCGAAGAGGCCATCAACCCCCAACTCGCGCAACACCTGGAGATGAAAAACCTCCTGCACCCCTCCCAATCTGGATTCCACACCAACCACAGCACCAAGACCACCCTAATCGCTGCCACTGACGACATCAGAGCCCTCCTCGATCGGGGAGAAACAACTGCCCTGATCCTCCTCGACCTCTGAGCACCATTCAACACTGTATCACACATCCTTATCAACAGGCTGCATCACATCGGAATCCAAGGAAACACACTCCAGTGGATCTCCTCCTTCCTCACCAGAAGAACCCAGAGAATCTGCCTACCTCCTTTCACCGCGGAACCCAAGGACATCATCTGCTCCGTCCCTTAGCTCCACACTGTTCAACATCTACATGACCCCCTTGGCCAACATCGTCGGATACCACGGAATGAACATCATATCCTACACAGATGACACCCAGCTGATCCCCACCACCACTAAGGCCAGCTTCCACATGTGCATGACGGGCATCGCCGAATGGATGAAAAACAACTGCCTAAAACTCAATACAGACAAAACAGAAGTGCCTTCAGGAATCACACCTCCCTGTGGAATAACTCCTGGTGGCCTACAGAACTTGGACCAGTACCCACCCCGACAGGCCATTCTCACAACCGTGGCATCATCCTGGACAACCAGCTCACCATGAAAAACCAGATCAATGCAGCTTCTTCCGCCTGCTTTCTAACGCTTTGCATGCTCCGTAAGATCTTCAAATGGCTCCCCGTAACACCAGATGAACTGTCACTCAAGCCCTAGTCACCAGCCGACTGGACTACGGCAACACACTCTATGCAGAAATCACCACACACCTCCTGAAGAGGCTGCAGACCATACAGAACTGAGCTACCAGACTCATCCTAGACCTCCCTAAACGGACCCACATCACCCCCCCCCCCTGCCCCACCTCAGAAAACTCCGTATTCAGAAGAGATGCCAATTCAAGATGCTGATCCACACCCACATAGCCCTTTACAATTAAGGACCAGCATACATCAGCCACTGCCTGAACTTCACCAACCCTGCAGATCCCTTCTCTTCTGCCTCCCTCTCCCTCGTGCATATTCCCCGCATCCGTTCGAGCAACAGTGGAGGATGCTCCTTCTCCTACCTTGCAGCGAAATCCTGGAACAACCTTCTACTTCACCTGTGGACCTCCACCTCTTTTCTGACTGTTCGACTGACCTGGTAGCTATGCTCTCAGCGTCTGGATACCGTTGCGGGTGATTAGCTGCGCTCTATAAATCCGGCTTGATTGATTGATTGATTGAGAAAAGAACAAGGAAAACAGATGGCTGAGGAACATAGTCTTCATACATTGCCGCACAACTCGCTTTTTAGAAAAATAAATCTGTGTTTCAAGCCTTCAGCCTACCATCATTGCCCATCACTTCTCCTAAGCAATGGGGCAGACATTACAAATATTCTGGATCTTGATGATGCTCCTGGCATCTGCTGTCAGGACAAGGTGGATCTGTTTCTGTAAACTAATGGAGATACCATCTGTAGAGATTTTGTCTCGTGGAAGATGCAATGAACAGACCTGTCAGTATTGAAAAAAAGATCAGTCTGAGGCAGGAGGTGAGGACTTGGACGCGGTGGGACTTAGGCCCTTCAGTATCCGAATAGCCTTGGAGGGCCATGGGAGGTGGCAGGAGCTGGATCCCTTCGTTGCCTCAGCAGCATCTCCTTCCCTTGCCACAACACACAAACAAAACCTTGTGACTCTGCCTTCTATTTCACAGGGAGATTGCAAAACGAGTACCGGACTTCAGTGGTGTAGACCCTCCACGCATGAGCGGAAAGCATACTCTGTAAAAGGGTTTCCAGCTCACCGTGTGATATTGGCTTTTCACAGAGAGACTTTATGAAGAGAGCTGATATCATGTGACGCACAGTGGCACTCTGAGTTGGCAGACCTGGGTGAGGGAGGTATGGGACAGTATTTCTGAGGCTGATTCCAGTCTTCCTTTGATCAGTCTCTGAGAGCCGCAAGCAGGGAATTAGGAGCTTGATCTAGTGTATTGAAATAATCCAGAGTGCCCTTCTCCGCACTCTCTTTAATCACTGTGCCTGAAAGAGTAACAGTAATGGCTATTGTTAGTTGTAGTTTGTGTAGTGTGTGTCCTGGCTGGACGGCGGTGTAAGAGACCAGAGAGAGCACAGATGGATATTATCACACCGCCCACTCTCTCACCACCTTCCCTCCAGAGCCAGCAGAGCATCAGAAGAAAAAAAGGGTCTGATTCACAAAGCTATAGAGCTATAGTAGCATTTAAAATCCAATACAGAACTTGGAATGGTGGGGCTTTGCCCACTTATGTGGATATGCCTGCAGTTGAAAGTCTGCCACCGTGGCAGAATTGTGCCTGTTTGTAATTCTTCTCACAAGGGCTAGTTGTTGTTGTTTAAGGTAGGAGGTGTGACCTTATAGGAACAGCTGCCAACTTTGGAACTCGGGAACCAGTTTCTAGTACTGGTGTCCGCTCTCTATCCTCTGACTCTGGGCAAATCACATAATCTCATTGTGCCTTAAAAAAAAAAAGAATCTTCTCTTGTATAATGTCATCTAGTGCTAATGTAAAGCGCTTTGACGCCCTTGGTTCAAGTTTGTTACCTGCAAAAGAAGGTGAACACTCTCCAACTAGTAAGTAATTTGCACCCTGAAAACTGTGAGAGGTTTAAACTTGTGAAGGGCAGAAGTATATCGGTGTCTCATTTGAGAGAGGGTGGGAACACTCCCAAAATGTGTGGGTGTGTAGAGGAAGAGTATCCCACTTTCTATTTAAAACCATATCAGCATTTATTCTCATATTTATGCTGATTTAACCACACAAATAGATTGATTAAAAACACAACACAATACAATTGTCAATTCATTCTCCTTCAAAAAGTGATTGTAAAATATTTGTTCATAAATTCCTTCAAGTATAAATAATCCAAAAGCAAAGGTAGCAATACTATTGCCAATGAATCTTTATCTTTCCAGGATTGTAGGTATTCAGGACTCATTCCTCTTGCTTGCCGGCCGTAGTTTCACAATTAGCAGAAGAGTGTAGCCTGCCAGAGCCCATGTATAAAATCAACACTACTTTAAATGTGATGTGCAAGTGAATCCGTGTTTTCCCTTGTCTTTACATACAGATTCACATATAAAACTGACAGGGAAAGTAATGCAATACTCAGATGAAAAAAGATTGTGACTCTCTCGCTAATATTAAGTGTCTCACCAGCCAAGCCACTGCAGAAGGTTTTGTGAGTAGGCCTGGGTGAAATGTAAACTATTCCGGCATAATGTCCATAATTTCAAGTTTCATTTGTTACATGAAATTCCCGAAATTACGCCACTTCATGTAATTACGCACCATTTGTGGTAAAAATGTACTGTGAATGATGATGATGAGTAATTTGTATAGCACGGCAAACACCCTGGGCTGTCTAGGCGCTGCCTTTGATAAATACTGAACGGAAGTGAAGCAAAGAGATGGAATTATGCTGTAAACAGCCATGTTTTTAGGCCCTTTCTAAAATTGAGGAGATTGGATTCTCTCTTCGATGAGAAAGGCAAGGAGGTCCATAGGCTGGCAGTTGTGGCTGCGAAACTCTTTCCTCCCCATCTAACCTTGTTAACTCTAGGGACAATTACATTTCCCAGTTCTGCAGATCTAAGGGCTCTGGTTGGAAAGTATGGCTTTAGAAATTTCTTCAGCTGTGTGGGCCCATATTGTTGAGAGATTTAAACGCGATACATAGTGATTTATATTGAATCCTCTTGGCCACGGGTAGCAAGTGGAGTTGGGCCAGGACAGTGGAGACTGAATCAAATTTTGGAATGTCAAGCAGTATTCTTACTGCTGCATTCTGGGCCATTTGAAGTTTGTTAATGCTGCGCCTCGAAGCACTGGAGAAGAGGGCATTGCAATAGTCCAGTCTTGAGGAAATCAGCACTGACACCAACGTCTTCCTTAATTCCTAAGGAGAATTTTCCTCAGTATTTTCATGATGAAAAAACAAGCAGAGATAACCGAATTGATTTGTGCCTCGAAGGACAACATGGTGTCAAAAATGACACCTAGGTTTTTAGCCTTGTACACTGGGTTAGGTAAGGGGCCAAGTTGAACCGGCCACCAATTATCTGTCCAAAATGATGGCTTATTCCCCAGAAGCAAGACTTCGGTCTAGGAGGAGTTTAATTTCAGACAGTTGTCTGTCATCCATTTTGCTATGTGGCTCATACAGTTACAGAACCTTGATGCTGTCTGGCTGACAGAGCTGCTCACTGAGACGACGATCTGAGTGTCGTCCGCGTAAGACACAATGGCAAAGCCATAACTTCTTACTAAGCTAGCAAGAGGAGTAACGTAGAGGTTAAATAACGTTGGACTCAGAGAAGAGCCCTGGGGAACCCCACAAGGCAGTGTGAAAGGGGGGATACCATGTTCCCCAAAGCAACTTCCTGAGATCGCTCAGACAGAAAGGAGCCTAGAACGGACAATGCCTTGCCCTTGATACCGATGGAACTTAACCGATCCCGCAGCAGCCCATGATCAACATTATCAAAGGCTGCTGACAGGTCCAGGAGGAACAGAGCTGCGTTCCCCCCGCTGTCTAAGATCTGTCTGAGCTCCTCCGTAGCAGTCTTAAGAGCCAGCTCAGTGCTGTGTTGAGCACGGAATCCAAACTGAGAGGAATCCAGGATGGTGTTATCATTGATAAAGACTGATAGTTCGGTATTTATCGCTCTTTCAATTACTTTTGCAGGAAAAGGAAGTCTTGAGATTGGTCTGTAATTAAGGGGCTCCTTAGCGTCCAAATTCTGTTTCTTTAACAAAGGAAGTTTTCCACTCTATAGGAAAGTACCCTTTGGTGAACATTGAATTAAAAATCCTCGTCAGAGAAATAGCTATAATTTGTGGGGAAATATGAAGAATTTTTGGAGGACATGGGTCAGAGGGAGAACCAGATTTCGTAGCAGCAATAAGTTTGGTGGTTTGTTTCACTGTTAAAGTGGTGAAGAAAGAAAGGGTCTGGGGGGCTGAGTCAGAAGGATCCTGCATTTTAACAGGAAAGGTTGAAGGAGATTTTATAGACTCTGCCGATGTTTGAACCGAGTGATTGTGAATGCATGGGAACACCTGAGCGCTTGCAGCAGTTTTGCGTTTTTGCATTTTGTTTCTGTGAAATGCACCCTTGCATCAAAAACTGATGTAAGGACACATTTCGGAGTAAAATATATCTCAAAATGACAACTTTTCATTTTGCGCTATTGTTCTGACTTTTTCACATAATTATGTGAAAGCAAATAATGCAAACTTCGCACACATTGTTGAGAGGTTTGCCCTTTTATTATATTCACAAATGAATCATTAAAAGGCTGAAATATGTAGACACACCACTGGTTTCAAGGGCAAAACTGTGGAACACCCTTACCCAGAGGTTGAAGTGGGAAGGCTCTATTGGGAACAATGTCCTCAAGCTCTTTTAATTTTAGTCCAAAACAGTTCTCATACTTTTAATTAAAAACAACTATTCCTCGGTTAATGCTCATGTTGGTTTGCCTCTGCCTGAAAGGAAAGGAGGCGGTCTTCCATAAGTTGAAGTGAGAAAGGCACAGACAGCTAAAGAAGAAACAAGCCTTATCTCCAGGGTACCTGCTACCTGAAAGAAATTTAAATCTGGGCAATTAGTTAATCAACAAATCTAAAGGCTGCTTGAAGGACCTTATAGGCTTTAAACAGGGCCACTGCAATTGTGTGACAAGAGAGGAGTAAATTATGCGGCAGTGTTAACTGAATAATGTGGCAAGAAACTACAATTTATGCGGCACATTTTTTGATAGTTTCCTAAGGGTTCTCCACCGAGTCCCTTCCTATTTAACCTTTATGTGCATCCATTAGCAGACGTTGTGGTCAGCTGCGGCCTCACACTTTTCTTGTACGCTGATGACACCCAAATCATTTTTTCACTGTATTCTCATCAGAAACACCATGCTGAGACAATTAATTATGGTCTTAAGTGGATTGCCACATGGATGGATGGCAATCTGCTTAAACTGAACGGCGACAAAACTGAGGTTTTGATCATGGGTAGAAATCCATAACTGTGGGGTCCGGGAGCACTGGCCGGCCTCCTTCGGCTCGGTCCCCACTCCCTCTCCAAAAGTGTAAAGCCTGGGCTTCTGGCTAGATGAATACCGGTCTATGCATCCTCAAGCTGCCATAGTAGCATTGTCTTGCTTTGCAGTCATGAAGTGGGTGAGGAAAATTAGTTGGATTATTCCTCACTTATCAATGAGAGCGTTAATTCAGGCCCTGATTCTTTCGAGATTAGATTATGGAAATGGTTTGTACTTGGGCACGGATAAGGCGGCTACCCGTCGTCTTCAGGTGGTACAAAACTCAACGGCCAGGCTTCTCGCTTACTCCTCGAGTAGGACTGCAGCTTCCCCCATCCTTTGTGAGTTACACTGGCTATCCATTGGAAAAAGAATACAATTCAAAGCCCTCTGCTTCATGTTCAAATCTAAGGCAGGACTTGGCCCACAATTATATACAAGAGCTGTTTTCTCGGTATATTCCTTCCCGAGACTTAAGATCTGCCAACCAGGGAAGATACTGTGTACCTAGAATACACAGGGTTCTTTCGGGCGGACGCTCTTTTGCTCATGTAGGTCCAAAATTGTGGAACGCCTTGCCTCAGTGTATGAGGAATTGCACCTCACTAACGCAGTTCCACAAACTCTTAAAAACATGGCTCTTTTAATGGCAGTGTCTTCAGAAGCGCCTTGTAGTGCTTAGCGCCGGGAAACCCTATGGGTAGCTGCACGCTTTACAAATGGCAAATAATAATAATAGTTTCAGTTTATTATTTTGTCATTTCTACACGTGTGTACTGTCCGAACAAAGGTTTCACCTTTTTGATACTAGTTTAACACCCAAATACAACAATATGCAACTGGAAGTTGACCAGTCAACCTTTGCGCAGTGCGTCTGCTGCATAGGAACAAGTGTCGCTGCATTTTAATAACTTGTGATCTGTGGGAGCTAGAATATTTTTTGTTAAAATGTGCAAATTGTGCAGCAGACGATAGATTGTTGCAAATGCATCAAATCTACAATTATGCAAAAGACACTGCAGCTGCAGAATCGCATAATTCCAGTAGCCCTGCCTTTAAGTGATAGAATCGTTTGATGCGTCATTGTGACAAAGGGTTGTTCTTTTGAGCAGTATCATAAAGGTATTACCTGTTTTGAAGTTCATCCTTTTAATGGAACCCTACAAAAGAGGTTTTAACTAGGTATAATTATACGCCACCAAAAATATAACTTTTGAAAGCACTGTAAGCACTTAAACAATTAATATTTTTGCACTACTTAAGGCAGCCTATCTTAAACAGTATTGCCTTACTTATACTGTGTGTTTTACATTTTTTAATCTAATGACTTGCATATTCACAGTGCTTTCTTTCACAGGCTAGGGCCACATAGCACTATAAATACACATGTGACCATTTCCCTGTGCACCAACCAGGATTCAGATCAGTGACCCTCCAGTTAAATCTATAGACATCTGAAGTGATTACAATAACCAAATGAGCTTTCCTACCAGAACAATGCGTTTCCCACAGATTAGTTTAGCTTCCATTTATTTTTCATTTAAGGTGTGCATTTTATTTTACATGCAGTTATCTGTAGGTGAAAGACCAACAAAATAGTTACAGAATATTTTGTCCTATATATATAGTTAAGGAATATTTTGTGCGCTCTCTCTTCGAAACATGTTTACAGTTAGTGGGCTACAGCCCGTCTATAGGCTTACTATTTGTTTGCTTCAACGTTGCTCTCATATCCTTTGTTCCCGTTTGTCATGGCTTGCATGCATCATGCCTCTTCTTGTGTTTGATACAAACAACAATTGGTTCTGTCGGGTTGTGCAATTTCTTTGTGGTTTTACTCATTTAGGTAAGGTAAAGTAATGAATCTAAGAAAGGGTAATGAATCTAAGAAAGACGCTAGAACACAAACACAAAAACAGTTATTCATGATTTCAAAAAGGGAATGGAGTATTTTACTTAAATTTTCAAAGTTTTTTGGTTCACAATGCAAAATTACCATGGAAACAGGCTGTCTGGTAATTCAATTAATGGAGCGGCGCACGTGAAAGTGATTTACAGTGACATGGTGAATAAAGTGACAAGGTGGCGAAATCGGTGTATTATACATATAAGTGACACAATCAGCAATTCACATATATTTACAAGTGAGAAATTTTGAAAAAGGTCCAATTTCGTAATATAACAAAAAGTGTCTCTGGCTCAGGAATTAAACCTCATTGTTTTGTAAGCTAGGAGACCTATTGAAGTATGGACAGATAAAACCGTTGACGTTTCGACCCTGACAGGAGCATTAATGAGGTATTGTCAAAATGGGTCTTCTTCAGGACAAGAAGTTGGACCGACAGCCGGTTCTTCAGATTATTCGAAGGACACGCGTTGAGTGATGCGGTGGGCATGGAATTCCTAAAGCCTTAGGATGAGGGGCAAGCCTGGGTTGAGCTGAGTCCAACTAGGCGTGTGTGGCGGAATGATTCTGGCTCCTGGTAACGGGATAGAAACCAGGAAATCCTGCGCTCCTAGAGGTCGGAGCGGGGTCGGTTATGCCTCCTGTTTAACTGGCAACCACCGAGGAGACGAAACAATCATGAAATTTAAGGCTTAACAGAATTCTGCCGTCGGCCTACAGCTTCCAAGTAATCGTATTGCCAGGATTCATTCCTGACTCCGTGGGTTGCACACTAATCGCGCTTAACCACTAGAGCCATTATGAAATCCTATGATCGGCGTTGTTCAGCAAATAAGCCTTAAATTTCATGATTGTTTCGTGACCTCTGTGGTTGCCAGTTAAACAGGAGGCATAACCGACCCCGCTCCGACCTCTAGGAGCGCAGGATTTCCTGGTTTCCATCCCGTTACCAGGAGCCAGAATCATTCCGCCACACACGCCTAGTTGGACTCAGCTCAACCCAGGCTTGCCCCTCATCCTAAGGCTTTAGGAATTCCATGCCCACCGCATCACTCAACGTGTGTCCTTCGAATAATCTGAAGAACCGGCTGTCAGTCCAACTTCTTGTCCTGAAGAAGACCCGTTTTGACAATACCCAATTAATGCTCCTGTCCGGGTCAAAACGTCGACGGTTTTATCTGTCCATACTTCAATAGGTCTCCTAGCTTACAAAATCAATGAGGTTTAATTCCTGAGCCAGAGACACTTTTTGTTATATTACGAAATTGGACCTTTTTTCAAAATTTCTCACTTGTAAATACATGTCCATTGCTGATTGTGTCACTTATATGTATAATACACCGATTTCGCCACCTTGTCACTTTATTCACCATGTCACTGTAAATCACTTTCACGTGCGCCGCTCCATTAATTAAATTACCAGACAGCCTGTTTCCATGGTAATTTTGCATTGTGAACAAAAAAACTTTGAAAATTTAAGTAAAATACTCCCTTCCCTTTTTGAAATCATGAATAACTTTGTTTTCGTGTTTGTGTTCTAGCGCTTTTCTTAGATTCATTACTTTACCTTACCTAAATGTGTAAAACCACAAAGAAATTGCACGACCCGACAGAACCAATTGTTGTTTGTATCATATATGCCCAGGTTCTGAGGGATACTGGGTTACCCCTTTGCTCTGTATATCTTCTTGTGTTTGGCCCTCCCCTAGAGCATGGACCAAGTTTGTGTTCATCCACTGCTCCCGTTTTTGGAGCTACTTTTTTAATTGTGTATAAGCACTCCATAAGAGTGCTTGTGTTTTCACTTGCTCCTTTTCCCTCCCACCCGCCCTCCATTTGTGTTGCTTCTTTTCCCCACTGCCTCCCATCCCTGTTGCTTCTTTTCTTTCCACCCCCATGACCCGGTCTGTTTCTTTTTTACTAAAGCCCGCTCATGTTCAGCTGCTTTTTTTTATGGGCACGGGGAGATTAATTGATTTGCCCAGAATCACCGGATGTTGAGCCGACGCCAAAACTGGAACCTGGTTTCCTAGTTCCAAAGTCAGTAGCTCTGGCCACACAGTCTCCCCTTACTAAACCAAAAAGAACAGCTGCTCACAGACATAGAAGGAAGACTGCAAGCTCATGTTTATTATAGTCCTGTTTATTTCTTTATTTGGTGGTGGTACTTGTTTTGAGCTTCTTTTTGTTGTGTGCGGGCTGGTTTTTGCATCTTTTTTCAGTGAAAGTGTAGCTCTGGATTTCAGACATTATTGACTATGCTTGCTTCTCTATTTTAGCGAGCCAGCCTTTGGATTAAAGCCTCTAGTTGACCGTTTTTGGTCCAGGTTCAGCATGGCTAAGATGCTTTCACCTTGACAACGCCAATAGCTTTTCCATTGCTGAGACCTATTGGCTTTGCCAGTGCTTGTTTTGTTAGTTATGTTTCTGACCCCGCCCCTGCACTCACAAAACCACCCGTGCTGTACTCCCGATCACAGTTACCTACTTTTTTATGCACTTCACCTGCTGCCCTTTAACTACCACTTGGGAACTGAATCAAATGACAGATTTTTGGAAACTCCTGAAAACTGAACGTTTCAGGCTTGACACAGAGCAGGCTTGATGGAAGACTGTCTGACATATGAACTCTTAGATTTCACCCAGTTGGATTCCAACTATGTCTTGTAGCCTTTAATTGCAACCAACTCAGAGCTACTTTGTAGTATCCTGCTCTTGTTAATGTTCTGCAATTTTCTCCAACTGCTCAGCCAGTGTGAATGTGCTGTGTGCTGCATGGAATGTTGGAGTAATGATGTGTATTGGAATGTTGGGTGCCTGTGAGGTGAAGTTGACAGTTGAGAATGGGCTGAGCAGCAGGCAGGCAGGCTGCTCCTGGTGGGGCTGCTTTACAGAACTTAACTACCTGCTTCACTACAACTCCTCTACTTGAAACAGACTTCAATAAATCTACTTAAGCTACATCCTACCTGCGTGGACCTCATTACTACATTATTTTGGCGACTAGGATGGTGACTACCTACGTGCTACAACCAGATTTCAGGGACCTGGCGAACAAAAGAGGACCTGAAGATGGAGCAAACTACAGAGCCTACAGATGCTGCAAAAACAAAGTACAGGAGAAGGTATCCACAGGAAAGGAAAACTCCAAAGAAGATACAAGGAAGTTCTTCACAGAACAACAAAGACGTCTACATGAAAGAAAGAAGTTCCTCACAGAAAAGCAAAGAAGTCAACATGAAACCTAAGAAGATGAAGCACTACGCCACACAGCCCCACCAGTGTCATCACCATCTGACAGCCCTAGCCCAGGCGTGCTGTGCTCATCTGGATTACTTTCTTGGGACTGTGAAATTTACAAGCACTGATTCTGTCATAAAACTTACCAACCTACAGCTTGTAAATTCTTTTGACCCAGTGGACATGCAAAACATCAAGGAGCAAGGGAAAACAATTCTGTCAACAAAGATGGGAAGAATGACCTCTTCCATGTCAAGTGACACAGCGCTGAATATTTCTCACTACAATAAAATGCTTGTTACTGGCTACGACCTGCCACTACAGTGTTTCAGTATGTATGGAGACGTATAGCTTCACAGACGCTTACAGTGCAATTCTGTCTCATCCCAAGCGGAGGATCACAGTGTTTTTCTAGTGAACTCTATCTCTCACCGAGGAAATCCCAGGGGCCACTCCAGACCTAGATGGCTGTGCTCAAGTAAGCGTCAGAATCAGCCTGATTGGAGTCACGTTGTTGTTGTGGTGTAATTCTACATTTACTTGAGTTTTAACTCTCTCTCTCTCTCCACATCTTTTCCGATGTCCAAGGTAGCGGAGGACTGGGAGGACTATTTTCTATATATTTTTCACACAAACTGGGGTGAGTTTCTCGACATTTTTGTGGTCTCCTCATCTACTACTTTGTTATGCCTTAACTGTGGCCGTTAAACCGTCTCATTTTGACTGTTTAAAAGTGCGTGTGCATTTTACCTCACACTTGATGGCGCGCTAGTCACCTCTATGATCTTCGGTGACGTTGCGTTCTTCATCCGCGTCAGCATTGGATGTTTGACAGTATTTGGCGCTCGAACGTGCCGGATGCCACCCGGCACAGCGTATCGTTCGTGCCGCCATGTTTTTTTGCTGTAGACCTTCTGAGCTCCAAATATCTCTGCCAATTGAAACGGAAGCAGGCAGCGATATCGGCAGGATGCCGACGGAGAAGGCGCTGTGAGCCTTCCATATCCGAGGACTCCCACAGTATGGTATGCCCGTTCAGCAGAGGCAGCTACCTGCCTGAGTCCACCGCCACCGATTCCAAGAGGTGAGAGGAGCTGGGAACTTACTAAAAGTGAACACACGCACGTAACCTCAGCGTGGCCCGTTTGCAGGCATCCTCTCAAATCAGCCTCCACCTCCTATCCTCACCCTCATTTGCCTCTATGCACCACATGGTGCATGAAGAAGTCAGGCGGCCAGCGCAAGTAATGTCTCAAGCATGCCTTACATCGGCTGTACAGCACAACCCGTGCGACTGATAGGTATACTGCCAAGAGCTCTTGGCCGCCACGCAACTGAGCGTTCTCCCACCACAGTTGCCCGCAATATTTGAAATACACAGTCCTTATCGCTATTCCATGTTGAAGCCTATTTCATGTTTGGGTGCAAATACTCCAGATGCATTTAAGTTGTGGTTTTCGGAACACTACATCAAGGAACTGGTTTTCTCACCAGCTATACTCAATGGGATTGTCTGGTGGGATTTGTGTTCAAACATATTGCTACTTCCTGACATGCCATACACATTCATGGTTTCATTGTGTATTTCCTATGTGTTCATTACATTTTACTCTCCCTTACACTAGGGATGGGAATGGGTGTTAGCCCCACTTCCTTACAGCACTTTTCTCTTTATGGGTGTTTCTCCTACCTTTACGGGTTCACTCTGGCTACCTTTCCCTTAGGGTACCTGCTTATGGGTTTTAGTCCCATCTACATTAGCTTTCACCCTCCTATTTGGGGGTAGGCATTGGGTGTCAGTCCCATTCACGTTAGTTTTCTCCCCCACGGCTGGGGGTAGGACATGGGTGTTAGTCCCATTTACAGTAGCTACCACCCTCAGTAGCTACCACCCTTATCTCTGGGGGTACGTCATGGATTCAGCCCCATTTACAGAAGCTTCCACCCTCACGTCAGGAGTAGGTCATGGGTTCCAGTCCCATCTTTACGTACTAGTGTACATTATTACCCTTACACAGGGTGTGTATTATTGGGTGTTAGTCCCATTTTTGCTAGTGGTTATCCTCACTTGAGGGGTTTTCTCTATGAGTGTCTTTCCCATCTTACACTTTTCTTGTCACTAGCTTTACATTATTAATTCCCTGTCGGGGTACAGTTTATTTTGAGCCTATGCTAAGTCTTTGCTGTTAGTTATACCCTACGATATGCTTATAATATTATATTGTCAATTTGAAAATGGGGGAGGATGAGTTGCACTTCTTGTATGTTTACTCTTCTTCTCTGTTTTCGTGCTTGTTCAGTTTTCCTCGTGATGTTACATATTCTTTTCATCCTTGGTATCTGGACTAAAATTGATTGTTAGTCTTCCTTTGTCCCCAGCCTTTCCCTCATTGTTGTTTCATTCTATTTCTTCCTTTATTGGGAGGAGATCCGTCCTTCACTTCTCTGTGTCTCTGGGTGTAAGGCTGGTGTTTAGTTTGTGTCGTGCTGTGTGCTTCCTTCTTTGCATGCCTGTCTGGCCAGTGGGTGTGTTTGGGGGTAGTCATTGGTGCGTCTATGTCTACCTGCTAACTTGTTGTTTCTTACGCCTTATTACTGTCTTCTTCTCTTCTGTAATTCTTTGTTGGTGAGGATGTGTCAATTCTATTTGTGTATATTTACCCTTTGCTTCCTCTTCATTTTCTTCCACCTATCTCTTTGCTCTTTCCTATTTGTTCATTTCTATTACATTTATTCTGTTGCATTGGTGTTCCTCTCATTTATTCCTTACTTGCATCCTTATTGTTATATCTTATTTATGTACAAGACTTATGCTTCTGTTGTATAAGAAAGGGGGCTATGTAGTATCCTGCTCTTGTTAATGTTCTGCCATTTTCTCCACCTGCTCAGCCAGTGTGAGTGTGCTGTGTGCTGCATGGAATGTTGGAGTGATGATGCGTATTGGAATGTTGGGTGCCTGTGAGGTGAAGTGTGACAGTTGAAAATGGGCTGAGCAGCAGGCAGGCTGCTCCTGGTGGGGCTGCTTTACAGAACTTAACTACCTGCTTCACTACAACTCCTCTACTTGTAACAGACTTCAATAAATCTACTTAAACTACATCCTACCTGCGTGGACCTCATTACTACATACTTGTTTTACTGGCCTCAGAAGAATGAATGTTTGGGTGTTTGATAACCTGAAGGGATTTAAAAGTACGTTCTGCAAATGTCCTGCAACTATTTGGGGGCCATACATATCCCATTTAACTGATTTACCAAGATTTTAACCTAAATGTTACATTGTTTCGCAGCATGTACTTAACCTTACGAGCTAAATCATGAAGCACCCCGGTGCACAGCGACCAGAAGTGACCCTCTATATCAGTTGTTTTCGTCACTCGTGAAAGATCCCCCCTACAGTTTAGGCCCAACAAGTGCCTCATAGCACAGACCCGCGTTTCGTAAAGCTGTTTTCTCTGTAGCTATGGGTGAATAACGGAGTCGTCTTAACGCTCAGTCTCAGGGAAACCGTGTAAAGAACATTATAAATAACTTGGGAAGGAAGAAGCCTTGTTCATAACGTAAACATAGCTTTGCGACGCTGTGAGTGATTTGGTAGATGTATGCCTTTGTCTCTTCTTCCACCTGCTGGCGGCATCCGGAACTGCTTTTAGCAAATATAGTTTCATGGAGGTACACGTTTTGCTTCAGTTAGAAGTGTGTTTGTGCAATTACATCACTAATGACAATTTACATAACACTCAGTACAAAGTGAATTGTTTTTTTTACCCTAAATTACCGTTCTCTGTTACTATCCAATTTATCAGCTTTGGAAAAACAAAATAACAGTTAAAGTGCTCCAGCTAGTTGACGGAACTGTTCGACGGAGCTGTTTTACCAGAATTGGAATTTATGACCAGCAGCTTACACAAGGGTTTTGGCAATTACCATTTTAACCTAGGGAGCTGTCTTTGTACACAAACCTGTGGACTGCAGGATACATGTGGTGCTGTGCATCAAGACACACCTGTGGATAGTAGGTAGTGCACTGCTCTCACAGCAGATGCATTACACACTTGAGCTATCTTACCATTAGTCTACTGTGAGACTTGTTTGATGGAAACATAAAGCTCCACAGTTGGTGCCTTAACCACCTAATCTAACTGCTCATTATTATACCCTGAGGCCTACTTGATGCACTTATAAATCTCCGCAGCAAATGCATTAACCATCTGTGGTATCTTACTAATATTACCACCTGAGATTTGCTGGTTGCGCTCACAGCCTTCTGTGGCGGGCCATTTGTACACTATTTAACCCTAAATGCGGTCTTCTTCTGACAAAGTGTTACTGTGAAGAGTGGCTCGGTGATTTCAACACTTCCGCTGACAAGTGTGCTGATTAGAGATGACCGGTTAGAATCTTAGCATGACATACTTACCATTCCATGGTTGGTGTATAAAGTACCATTAAGTAGCATTAAATTGGTTAATAATCATAGCTATTGTTTACAGTGGTTAGGAAGTGCAGCAGCAGTGTGTTGAGGTTCTAATATTGTATGGATCCATATCGGTTTAATTTTGACACAGTTTTCAAAAATAATGCATAGGTATTGGAGACCATGGCTTGAAGTTTCTAGCTCTATCCGTGATGTCACCCTTCAAGGTGTAGTGTCCTGCTGGACACGTTCTAGTGTTCCACTTTGTATTACACCCACACTGTACACCCACCCATTCACCGGCGTCACCGGTCAGGTGACACTGCTAATAAAAGGGGCCAGGCGCACGTGGCCTGGGCCAGTTCCAGTACATAACTACTGCGTGTTAGTGTGTTCATTGCGCAGCATGTGGGCCTAGGGCCCACAACACTACAATGGCGAGGAGCGGGTCAGCACCCATGCATGTGCTGGCAGCTCCTTTGCTCGTCTTCAAGGGGGACAGTATAGCCCATGTCTAGGGCACCCCCTGCTGCCAGCGTAACATTTACTGAGTGCAGTGAAAAGAAAGAAAAGTGTTGCAGCACACACTGCGTTTCGAGGAGCCCCCACGCCGCCATCCTGTACCACGAGAGGCGGACACCCATTTCAGGACCTGCAACGCCCACGCGGGGCGTGCAGACTGCAGAACCCTCCGGCAGAAGGGCAGAAAAATGGCTATGCCCCGACCTGCAGAGGCGTCCGCAAGCTGTCCCACCTGCTATTGTCCGTTACAGGAGGAGCAGAGCGCCTTCCCAATGAGATGCGACAAGACAGAGCCAGCAGCGCAGTGACGCGGAAATGAGTGCTTTGGTCCAGACACCGAAGGAGAACGCGCACCGCAAGGTAAGGCAGGGCTCACTGCCTTACTGCGTTCCGTATCGCTCATAGGCTGCCAGAGTTAGGTGACCAGAATCAGTGCAGAATACTCCACACAAAGCGAGTGCAGAACGTATGAAACCCAGCAGGCCTGGATGTACTCACATTCCCTGCCTGCAAGAGTTTGCGACACCACAATAGCAGGAGAGAAAGCTGCCCTGCTGCACCACTTCGTAGCGCCTTCCGCGCCGGCATCCCCAGCCACCCACAGCTTACATTCCTAGTGTCTGCCGTGCCGAAGAAACAGCAGCCATTACGCCACAGGGCAGCCGCCTGCGTGCACCGCATGTAATGCAAGGCAGCCCCGATTAATCACACATAGAAATACATGACAAGCTGCCGCTATAAGAGCCGATCTCGCCTTGTTCTCACTGCTTGCGGCGGGGAGAGTGGCCGCTCCCCTCGTGCCCCGATGAGAGACTGAAGCGCTGGAGGTCGTGACCAGAGAGAGAGGACAAGGGTAGGCCTGACCGGCATCGCACTCTTCGAGTGGCTACCTGCCTGCAACTGCATCGTGGTGGAGGGACCTCGCATGGCAGTGCGGCTAGCCGAGAGCTGCCATCTTCTGCAGGAGTCCGAAACACGGCTCCTGCGTCGTGTCGATCCCTGCGCCTCCATCTTCAGTTCACCGTGAGGCCCGCAGCGTCATGAAAGCTGTTGCGGCCTCCTGCATTGAAGCCTGCACCACCTAGCTGTCGTTAGTATAAACCGCATCCACGAGCCTACAGTGCTAAGCGGCCCCGATGGGGCTCACAGGCTCATGAAAGTAAAACTGCCCAGGCACTAGCATACCTGCAATAACAGCTGGGATCACCCCTGCAAGCCGCATAACAGCATTAAGACGAACCGCAACATTAAAGCTGCCGGGCCTCTCAGAAATCACCTGCAGTGCCACCTAGTGACGGTGAGCGGTACTACACTCAAATAAAGAACTGCTTGTGCCTTGTACAAGCCCCCCCCCCCCCACCCCCCAAATGAGGCAGGACAAAGTCAGCAGCCATTAATGAGCGGAAAATGTGAAAAGACATAGCTAAAAAAGTGAGCTGTAACCACACATTCTGCACCACGTGAAGTAGCTGCAGCACCACTGGGTAGCCACTCCACACCCCAGACAAAGGCCACAGCTCCAAGGGAAGAGACTGCTAATCCCTGCTCAGTGCCCCTGCCAAGAGAGCGGCCAGGTGTACAGCAAGTGTCTAGTCTGCGAAGTCACATGCAGCCATGGGAAGTCTACTGTGAAAGACTGTCCAAAGAGTGCCAAACGCCCCTGCGGGCCACCCATCGTTCCGGAGGGGAGGGACTGTTAAACCCCTCACAGAGAGAGACCCCCAGGAAGCCCAAAGCTGCCTAGTCCAGAGATGTCCAGCCAGAGTAATGGAACCAAAGCCAGTCAAGCTCCAAGCAGGAAAGCCAAAAGGCGGCAAGCCCAGCCAGCAAGCGCACTCCAAGCACAAAGGAGCACTGGGCGCTACGTGCCCCCCCCCCATCCCAGTGGCTATCTGAGGCCTCCGCACCTAGAGAAGATAATGGTGCATGCCCACTAGTGGTGAACGACCACCACCATACAAGAGGGGAACGGGCATGCAAGGCGCCAATAGAGGGCGCCCAAGAAGAGGACGGAGTGCACGAGGTCAGAGGTGCGCAGAAGGCCGCACCAGCGAACCTGACAGCACGGGCAGGTGCCCAGGAGATAGAGACATCTCCAAAGAAAAGAAGCAATGGCGAAGACAGCAGAGTGTCCTCCCTCACACTACCTCAAAACTGAGTCGCCAGTGACCCAAGACAGGCAAGAGGAGAGTCGTACACTCCACATGGCAAGCTGCCACTGCAACATGTGCTCCAATGACAGGCGACACGTGGCCGGATGCCACATTCGCACAGCAAGCGAGGAGCACGTCACTCGAAGTGACTGACCCGACGAGCACGCCCGAACAGAGGCAGGATCAAGCCTTTATAGAGAAGTCAGAGTTTTTGGACCCTTGTCAGGCGGGGTTTCGACCCGCACACTCCACTGAAGCAGTGGTCACGTCTGTGATCGAAATGCGCAGGGAGGTGGACAAGGGGAACACACAAGCTCTGGTGTTACTTGACTTGTCGGCGGCCTTTGACACGGTCGACCACTCTTTGCTGGCTGACCGGGTCAGGGCCGCTGGGCTACAGGGGGTAGCATTGAGATGGATGATCTCTTTTTTGAAGGATAGATCCCAATCGGTAAGGCTATCCCCTTACACCTCTACAGAGGTCAAGTTGAGTTGTGGAGTGCCTCAGAGGTCCTCTCTTTCTCCTCATTTGTTTAATATCTATGTTCGACCTTTGGTCAACTCCCTTAAGAAGATGGGAGTGAACATCTTCAATTACGCTGACGACATGCAACTGTTGTTTACGATCAATGATAGCTTTTCAGCTAGGCAACACTTTCAAAACACCATGCTGTTCATCCGGGATTGGATGAACGGTAACCATCTGAAACTAAACTCGCATAAAACTGAGAGAGTTCTCACTAAGAATAGGATTGCTTGCTGGAATCCCACGTGGTGGCCAAGTGAGATGGGTTCTCCCCCACTCCTAAAAAGGCAGTAAAAAGCCTGGGGGTGATAATTGATGAGGATCTCTCACTTAAACAGCAGGTCAGTGCAGTGACATCGGACTGTTTTCTGCAACTGCGTCGGATAAAAAAAGATTAGAAAATTCCTTACGAGGGAGGCCCTGGTTCAAGTAATCTTGGCTTTAGTTATTTCCAGAATTGATTACGCGAACTCTCTCTATCTGGACCTCCTGAAATTTTTATTGCGCAAGCATCAGTTAATTCAAAATCAGGCCACTAGGCTGATAGTTCACCTGCCCAGAGGGGGACACATCTCGCGGGTGACCAAGGATCTCCATTGGCTGCCAGTTGCACAGAGAACCAGGTTCAAGGTATGCTGTACGGCATTTAAGGCGCTACATATGAGTTGCCCGGCCTTCGTGAAAGCTCGGATCGTGAAATACTGCCAGACAAGAGAACTGAGATCCAGCTCCCTCCACTACCTAGTTACCCCCACTTATAAGAAATACAGGATTGGAGGCCGCAGGTTCTCTGTGACGGTCCCTCGAGCTTGGAACACACTTCCCCTGGAGATTAGGCAGTCTTCCAATTACATTAAATTTAGGCAACTCTTGAAGGCTTGGCTGTTTACACAGGCTTACCAGTAACAAGGGTTTTTATGACGTATCAGTACCTAGCGCAAAAAGACCTTCCTGGTGAACGTGCGCTTTAGAAATATTCAATAACATAACATACCCGACCATTGGACTATCCACCCTTGGGGTTACACGAGGCTTGGCTGTGGCCCTGTTGGGAGTTCTGCAGCGACCCCTCAGCGCGGCCTACGAAAGGCCCGCACAGCCCACGCGGTCACGTGGCAATCCAGGGCCTCAAAGGAGTTCCTGTGAGTGGGGAATCCGAATCGGCAGCAGCTTCGCGACCGGCACCGGGAAGCATGGAGGTCGCAGATGGAGACTGGTTACCCAAAGACCATCTGAGGAAGGCATAGAACCCGAGTCCTGACGGCGAGAGCACACAGACTGAGACACCACTCTCTGCGGCTACATGAGCGATTTGGCTGTGGTCTTGTTGGCAGTTCCTCAGCGACGCCTTCACGCAGACTACACGAAGCCCGCACAGTCCACACGGTCCCATGGCAGCCCGGCAGGAAGGCTCTCCAGGAAACTCCTGTGAGAGGGGAGTCCAGGCAGGAGAGGCAAGTCTGAAGTTGCTCGGCTATCAGGAACTGGAAAGCATCATTGCCTCCAAGGAAAGCCCTCCGCCACCAAGGTCATCCTCCGTATTTGCAGGCTGGCTGCCCACCAGAGCCTGAGCGCCTGCAAGAAGATCTCCAAAGTGGACTCCATCACCGCTCCAGATGCACCGCTATTTTGAACTTTATAAATAGACTCCAACACCGCGAGACCAGGTCGATCTGAACTTCATAGCCGAGGCGGACCAACGCTTCCTGACCGTGTGGTCCAGAGCTCCAGCACCGCCCAGCAGATGGCCTGAAGAGATTCATTGGTGCTGTGTATTGTTGTTTTGTTTTCTTCATAGGTTGGACTTTTGTTTGTTTCTTTTTCATTAAAGTTTGGGAGGGATGTAGTGTCCTGCTGAACACGTTCTAGTGTTCCACTTTGTATTACAGCCACACTGTACACCCACCCATTCACAGGCGTCACCGGTCGGGTGACCCTGCTAAAACAAGGGGCAGGGCGCACGTGTCCTGGGCCAGTTCCAGTACATAACTACTGCGTGTTAGTGTGGTCATTGCGGAGCATGTGGGCCGAGGGCCCAAGAACCCACACAATGCTTCACCCTATGGGACTCCAAACCTTTCTGCCGCCGCTTTCCCATTTTGTAGGCTCATGAAAAAATGATTTTTCTATTTTTTTCTTTAAATAGTGTTATTTTTGTTTATAAGAACATAACACGTTCACTTATTTACTCATACTAACGAACAGCTCAAGAGCTGTACATTTCTAACACTTGGATTTCTCCGTGCATTAGAATTCATGTATCCTGTAAATCTTTCTAATGTACACATTGCTTCGTCACCAAAAGCCGAAACGAGGGGGGTAATCTAAGTACCGGAAATTTTCACGCAGCTGGATAACTACAGATTGTACCTTGTTTATTAGAATGCTTTATACGCTGCCCATTACTTGGACAGAAACTAACGCTTCTCCCAACTTTACTGTTTAATTTTTTTTTGTGGATCACCGAATTTGTGATAACGATGAGTAACTGAATAGTTCTTTCCATTGCTTATCTCAGATTGTGTTTTTCACTCTCTCCTTTGTCTACTTTTCTAGGCGATACCACAATAAGTATTTCCCCATCGTCGTCACTAAGCACAGGGAAGGAAGGTGGACCCCAGCCTTCCACAGAGGAGACAAGGAGGAACGAGCCCCACGGCCAGTCAACGCCGACGGCACGCACATCTCCTCACGCCAGCCGCACAACGCCAAAGCTTATCCACCGCGCACTCCTGCGCGGAGCAGCCCTGTTGGCCTCCTTGGGTCTAGGGCGGGAGCTGCAGCCGGTGGATGCGCCCAGGGAGGAGCGCGCAGAGGGCGCCTCTCCCACGCAGCTGGGCGAGGCCTGCCTCACCGGTGCAGCCCCCGTGGCTTCTCCTCACGTTACTGTTGAACTAACTCCAACCCCCGTCACGAGCGAGCCGCCCGAAATCCTCATTGACTTGAGTGATCCGGACCCTGGCGAACAGGAGGCGGCACCACTTGCAACGACAGCAGGGACCACCAGTCTGCTGAGCGAGGACCTGCTGATTGACCTGGGATATGATTCGGTGCCTAGGGGTGCTCCGTCACCATTATCAGGTCAAAGGTCGCCAAAGAGTCCGAAACTTGAAGAGAAAACAAAACTTGGTAAGACTCGGCTTTATTGTAGTCGCCATGTGAACACCCACGCAAAATCACACAATCTTTACTTTTTTTATTTTTAAGAGGTGTGGGTAGGATGTGATGAAGCATGACTTTTTTTTCCAATTTCCACCAAGGTAACAATTCCTTTGGTAAGTGCAAGGAATGTACCGGTTGGACTCGTATCACTAGACCTGAATATACCATACAGAATATACACCTGGGATTTAACTTGTCTCACCAAGTCCCTCACCACCACAGGGCTCTTCGATCGTCATAGGGAGTACCCGAATCAAGCAATATTCCAGATAAGATTTCAAAATAGAATTTCCTTGGAAAAAAAGACAGGATTGCTGAAACAGTGAGATGTCATAGGTGTGGCTGTTTTTTATGGGTATAACTAGCCTTCCTCATTTGCAAAGGTATTCATTGGTTCTCTGATGTTCAACCTCGATTAAATCAGATGATTGGGCTAGGAAAGGAATATCTTGGGATGTGATTTGGAAGCTGCATCCTCTCCTTTTAGTTTTACTGAATTTCAAAATTTATTTAGCCTTGCAAACGGATTTCTTTTGTTTTTTCCAATTTAAAGTCCTTATAAACAAACTAAGCTAGGTTTAGGTTAATACCTGTGTGTTTCCTATATCTGTACACTTGGAATCCAAAACGTATCAAATGCTCCTCTCTACCTGCTCCAGACTCCTCCATTTTAAGGTAAAATGGAATGTTCACCTTAATTCTCCATAAAGGCTCAGACCCAACCCCACTGGAGAGGTGGAACCAGATTTGGAAAATGTCAGGCATCTCTAAAAAGCTCCAACGTTATCTCAAAGGAGATCCCTTTCCGTCTACAGGTACTACTGGACCCCAGGCAGACTATTCAAACTAAGCCTGGTCACTGAGAACCTATATTGGAGCACACACGTTGTACCTTTTGTGAATTAGTTTCACCTTTATGGGAAGGAAATCATAATCTTCTTCAGATATTCCGCAAAAGTTTCAATATAGACTTTGTAACCACTACTCTGGTTATAGTCGGAGCAGATCCACTCCCAGACCTTCCGCTTTCGGATCTTATTTCAATATACCTTATGATAACGTTGTCCTCAAAGACGATCCTTTTGGGATGGAAATCAGCCCCTGTGCATGTATCCACTCACACCTGGCTGAGGGGAGCTAACTTTGTACTTGATGCAGCCAGTGTAACCCTATTTGTATCTCGGAGCACTCCGATGGACATTCCTATAATGGGCTAACCAGATCCATACTGACTAGGGCCACCGAATTCTGAGCTTCAGATTAGTGTTTGCACAAATGCTACATTTGATGTTTTCTTAGATGCTCAGTGCCAATCTTTAGGTATTTATATTTCCTTGCACTATTTAATTGCTTTCACTTGTCACTGCCTGTGGCCCCATGTAGTCGATCCACCCTTTTTTTGACCTTCTTTTCAAACCTACGTCACCCTCCAAAAAATGTATTCATTCTCCATTGGCCTTCATGGTATCTCCCTCCTAAACACATGACTTCACCTGCATTTGTAAAGCAAGAGGTTGCCTCGTGTGTGTACCACACTCCATGCTTAAGTTTGATAGCCTATAATGTCAGCGTCTTGCTTTGATTCATTTTATTGGTTGTGGTTATCTTTGCATACATCTCAGTAAAGCCTTTTGAATAGTCAAAGGTATGACTAATAAACACCCGACTTTAAGAAGCTGAGGGTGGAATGATTTTTAGTTAATGGGAAATGCAGTGACCGTTTGAAACATGTTTTTCGTTTACATAATTTCTTTGTTTGCACAGGCTTATATATTTACTTTACATTTGATCTTACAATATAGCCCTGTCCGTTAAGCTCAGTAGACCTTTGAGCCATAGAAAGGAACGTCATGGGCAGATAGAAGCCAAGTGGGAATCATAGCCATAGAAATGGGACTCACTGGGAAACCCATTGGACCATAATAGCAAACTCTAGGAAACTTAGAACCAGAAGAATACATAGCACACACAATGAGAAGATTACTTGATGGAAAGCGTAGCAAATACTACACCAGCCATAGAAATAAGATTGGCCAAACAAGATCCGCTTGGTGGGCATAGGTGGGGAAGGTCTAGCTAAGTAAACTGCTTAGAACTATAAATAGGACTAACAGTAAACTCCACTAGAGGGACGATTACAGGCATTATGGATATGGATAAGTCACCGCTTTGACGACTGTGTGGGATTCATAGAAATACAAGAACATCTTTCACAGCACGCTCCCTAAAAGCTAATGCTAAGAGAAACATGACTTGCACAATGAAGTATTTAAGAACCTTGCCTAAATAATAGGCCTTTCGTAGCGGCTTTATTAGGAAATACAAATAGAGCTAGCATAGATATCCACCAAGGAGCCATAGAAATGCGACTAGCATACCAAACTTCATAAGAAAAGTCTGCCATTAGAATTAGAAGACAAACTACAGTGTAAAACATCTTCTAAAGGAGTTGGAGTATGCAAGGACGATGGACACTCCACTGTTAGTGTCTTAAGACATGGCCACTAAAGAGCATGTCATGCATCCATTATCGAACCAGGGGATAACAGACACTGCGTAAATTAAGAGATTAATTTAATGTCTTATATCAGATGAGCGAGTAAGCAGGGAGCAAACTTTCAGGAAGTACGAAATGCCAGGTGAAGATGTGACAGTGTGCAATCGGAGCCCTGATCTAATAAAGCTTGTCTTCTCTTTTCTGTTCTAGATTTCACCACTCTGTCCCCTTCCTTCCAGAACCCAGAAGGCGTGGATACTTCTGGACATGCCTGTTTAAGGACCAGCAGCCCGAAGTTCCCACATTCTGACGTCCAGATCATTCCACGGCCAAGACCATCCCCAGTCAGGCCACGTATTGACCCTTGGAGTTTTGTTTCCACTGGTCCAAAAGCCTCTCCGGAGCCACAAGGCAAGAAGGACCATGTCCGAATATCGGAAAAGAGCCCCACATTCTCCCGAAATCCTTTCCTGAACTCTGACCCTTTTTTGTCCAGTAGATCCAGCTCCGCCCCCTTACTCCAGAGCTCAGCCTGGGTCTCCCACCCCAGCACTCCTGTACAAGATCGCAAGGCATTACCTGCTCCTCCTACACCTGTGGACGATGACCCCTTCAGCCCTTCCCTCATCAGGACCGGTGCCTCAAATACCCCTTTCTTCCCAGCCCCGCGTCCCAGCTTAAGCCCACGAACAGGGCGGCCAAGCCCAGGCACGTCACCCCAGCTTCCAGCGCGGCCTTCCAGACTGATGCTCACACCGGAAACCCAGCAAACTGGCCAAAGCCTGAACCCGTGGTGGGCTGAAACACAACAAAGTGGGCGCGGTGGGCCTTGAAGGCTCCCTCTAAGAACACTGAGAATGAAATCCGTTCCAGCTTCAAGCCCAGAAGCGTCTTGCAGGCGGAGGAGAACAGAGGGTTTGTCGTTCTCCTCCAGATACTATGCAAAAGGTCAAGAGCTTAAGAACGATGTTGGAAGATGAAAGCGGGTGTGCGTATGTGTAAAATGAATTGTTGGGTAGGTGTTTATTGTTTGGTGGCAGGGTAGTAGAAGTTATTAGTCGGGAGACCTTCTGAGGGTTTAGAATGTTTTGCCAAAGACGAGAAGCTCTGGATGAGGTCATTGATCATTAAGTGTTACTGTGATAGATGAATAAAGCTTGAACCAGAGGATAGTGGCAGGTGTGTGTACCCTCAAAAAAGAATGAAACCCATTAGCAAATACAAAGTCTGGTGCTGGCAGTGGCTTTCCTCCTATTCTGGGCTCGTGAAGGTGGATCTTCTTATCGTGCTCTCCTGTCAACTTTTGCGAGATGTGATTTGGACTCTGAAGTTCGTCCTATAACACTACCGGAGACCAAGGGTACCAGCTCAGGAAACAATGCCGCATGGGCAACAGAATAGGGGATGAGGTAGACGAAGAGCTCTAGCAGGTTTCTCTACTAATGCAGATCCCTACGTCTCCTTGAGCTTCTAAGCCATAAATACATCTAGTCAGTAATGTGTGTTGGTTTTGCAGTTTTGTCAGCCAGAGGTACGTAGGCTGCTCAGCTAACATCCTTCGTTCACACAGGGAAGTCCACCTTTACAGGAGAGAAAGATTGATTAATAACTTGTGAGGCCAGAACCATGCGGCATAAACAATTCAAACTCCCCTGAATTCCAGTGAATCCAGCCATGGTATTGGAGGAGATATATATATACATTTTGGGAGAGTGCCATGGTTGGGTGAAGTTTCTCCCTTACAAGCAGTGTGTGGGGTAAGGTTGGAGTGTGTAATCATTTGCTGGAGTGTCATACCCCAGGTGAAGCACTGAAACTTCTTTCAGCACTGGCTGTGGGGAGGCTGCAGTGTATAGCTTGCCATGACAGTGTGTCAGAGCCCCTTTGCAGTAACTTATGTCAGACTAACTTATGTGATCTACCATGGATGTTTGAAGGACCAAAGCCCCACCACAGTCATACCAGACCATAGAGTGTGTTCTGTTACTGCAGTGTTTCAGGCCCTACTGAAAGGTGTGCGGCCTACCGGAGCGTATGAAGTATTAGTTGTGTCTTGAGCCTTGCTCCATTGGAGTGTGAGAAGCCGCTGCCTAAGCAGTGTTTCAACAGACAGTGTTCCCACTGTAGCGTGAAAGATCATATTGGGTGCTTGATAATCCCCTGCAGTATGAGATCATGTTGCAGAGCATGAGCAGCAGCCAGAGAGTGCAAGAAGCTATAGACTGCAGAGTCCATGCGGAAGTCGCGCCTAGAGTGTGTTAGACCAAGGATGGGGTAGGATTACCCCAAAGACCATTAAGTGCACTGCTCTGGTACTGGATTAGAAGGAGGATAGTTGAGAGGTGCACTGTCACAGTTTGATTCGGTCTCCCGGTACTGGAATTGCAGTAGCACCTTGAGTGATCCGCAGAGCTGTAATGGATTTCGCATCTGGATGCATGCATAGAAACCACTGATGTGAAGGCCTATCTGTGTAATAAACTGTGGTTCAATTCTTGAGTAACATCAAGGTAAATTGTGGAATATTCCAAAAGCATGCTTTTTTTTCTACAAGCATTGTAGCCATCACTACCTGTACTGCCCCCTCAACTCATCCTCCTTCTCACTGATTCCAAGTGTCATATACTACTGAATGAACATTCCTGAATGTTAATAGAAGTGAAGAATCTCCTAGCCCCCTCCTTTGCTACTCTGCACATAATCCCTCTTGCCTGTCCTGCAGTCCCAAGACAATAACCATCATGGCATCCCACTGATGTTCAAGAGCAATAGATAGCTCAGTCTAAGAGTGGGGTCCCGGAACACCAAATGAGAGTAGACTCTCTGTTTAAAAAACGCCTGTTAATTAAATTTATTAATTCGCATAAAGGAGGCAGCAGAATGTGAAATTCCCTGAGAATTGTTTCATTTTAAATGAAAACATGGAAGAAAGTTGGCAGCACAACTACAAAAGGAGAAAATATATTTCCCATTCGAATAGGGTACCGCTGAGGAAGTTGGCTGGCAGTTCCTTTTATACTCAATAGAATTAGGATTCCTGAACATCTGACACTCTTGATGCTCATCATATTTGGCTAATTTTCAGTCAGGTTTTCAGAACTACACCACATGCTACATCTTTTGATGTGTGCTTTCCCCGTGTAACATTTTGTGAAAATGTTTTTCTTTCATTTTTCAGTATAACAGACACCACACCTTCTCTGTTTCTGAAGTGTGCTTTACGTCGAAATAAAAAAAAGAATCCATAAACCCTGTACAGGATGTAGCTTCCTCACTTCTTCACTATTTAAAAATGTCCAGTATGTCAATAATGACCAGTAGGATGGGATCGCAACTCGGAGTCTCCAGTTAGGGATTTTCAGTTACCAGCAAATCCTAGGTGGAGCTACTATAAAGCCTAAGAGGAGCCGCTGCAAGGCCTAGGAGGAGCTGTTACCTCCACCTCTCAGCTTTCTGAGACCAAATGTGACTCTTCACACTAGGGATCGATGAAAAGGAACACCCGTTGCAGCATTCCCACCACTCCGTTCCACAGCAAGTAATATGATGTCAAAGAACAAGGCTCATTGGCAGCTCACCATCGAGACCGTGTTGAAGTGTTCATCGTCGAAACCTTCAATGTAGCAGAAGTTTCCCCATTGATCAGCATCCAGGCACTCTTCAAGGCATATGCTGTTCGGAGGATCACTGTCGAGTAGACCCACAACATTATTCCCCTGGTGTCACTGACGATATCAGTGTTGAGATAGTCCTCACACTCTTCTGAGCGTCCATTAGAGAAAAGGTACTACCCTAATCTAGCCTCTGAGGGCAACAGCTCCAAAGAGCAAATCTATGTCACCTGCTCGGGACAGCTCCAAAAAGCAAATCTGTGTCACCACTTAGGAGACACCCAGGAAAATTAGCACATCAGATCCACCCTGCAGGCATGCTTAACTTTACACTGGTTGTCAGTGCAAGGAGACATATGGAAGGAACTCCACTTTGGAATGATTTTGAAGGTCATAGTCACCTACTTTAACTACAAAAGCCCCCCTTCCACGGAAAACGAGCTAATGACCGTTCATGAGGTTATAGAGTAAAACATCCTATTCAACATCCCTCAAGCCACGTCCTATATCGTTTTTTAAATATTGCTGCACAAAGCTCTGGCAGGGCATCTAATGACCTTGACCCCTGGGCTGATGGAATTAGCAGTGGACATGGTCAAGGCCTATGCTGAGACCAAGTCATAAACCACCCCAAATCGCCAAGAAGTATCGACTTCCGGAACAAACGGAGCCCTCCTTTTGGACCCACACAGAATTGCGTATTGTGTTGTCATGGAGAAAATGCTAGCTGGCTTCAGCATCATCCCTGTGTTCCTTGCTGATCAGATGAGCTGAAAAATGCATGTAGTTGACAAGATAGTGAAAACAACCTCCACAGCAAGAAAGGCTGCAAATTCCCCTTCCTTCAGCATGGATAAAATGCTTGACTTCCAGAAAGTTATCATTGAGGTCTTGCTGGTGGTTTGTTTGTAATCCAACTAAATAGTCAGGGCAACCGTAAATGTTGCAGACTCATCTACATACAGCTAGTCCCATGGCATCTCCATGTGCTGCATATCGTGGCTGAGGTTAACAAATCTCAAACCTGATAGGCAGCATAAAATGACGAACTTTTCTTCGTAACTAATGGAGTTCATATGCACAGGACAAAAGTAGAAGCTGTTACTGTGTAGCTCATAGGTCTGAAATTGAAGGTGTACACTAGACCAGCGGTTCTTAGCCTTTTGACTTCTGTGGCCCCCACTGAATCATTACTGGAATCTGGGGACCCCACTAAGCCATTTTTGAAAGGTGGAGGTTCCCGGCCTAAAGAATTTCTATAATCTGAACTCCAAAACTCTACACAAAAATTCCAACAACAAGCATACACCAAACAAATGCTAAAATACCGAAATATTTTGTTTAATTTGCAATCAAGTATAGAAAAGCAATTTTGCTTCTATATTTGTATATATTATATTAATTTTAATGTATTAACTTTATAAATATTTAATTTGGTAACCCAGTTGCGGGCCCCTGGGTAGACCCCGCAGACCCCCAGTAGTCCTCTGACCACAGGTTAAGAGCCACTGCTCTAGACTGTCACTCTTATTATCCTTCTTTCTAGACTGAGTCATACTGGAATTAGCGGCACTGTTCTAGAGTGAGATAGGTCATTTATTTCAGACAGACGGTATTCTCACTTCTGTCTCCTCAGTCTACAGGATAAGATACAGAGTCACACAGGAATCTGCAGTGACCTGTCTTTTAATGTTTGTTTGCGCCCTGTGGCTGTTCTTAAAAATTGTTTGGCATTGTCTTTTCAAACTAGCCTACCTGAAACTGAACCCATTCAAAACTGAGTTATTAATCCTACAAAGGACAATACAGACCTTTTTCTCAACTGGCATGTTGCCTTCCATTTAGCAAACTAAGTCAATTCACCATGTTTCTGGCGCTCTCTGACAGGTGACTGCACCATCTCAATCCATACTTTCTCGTTTTGGAATTTATTGTCCACTGGTCTGAGAGGCACATGCTGAAAATGTAACTTTACTTTGAGACGCTTTTAGATTTGTATCGTGTCAACGATAGTTCCTGGTGCTATTTGGTTAATATTACATTCCTCAATTAAGTCGAAGATGAAGGTACAAACGATCCGCCTTGGAAGGGAAGCCCCATGCTACGTCATATCAGTGACTTCCCCAGTACTCCCTCACTGTTACCTGCTCCAGTGGGGGAGCGTGTCTTTGAAGAGCAGAAAAAAAAGAAATGACAAAAGAGTAGTATGAGGTGGTGGCTAAGCTCTTAGGTTTAAACCTCCAAACGTACCACCCACAAGGTCCAAGCAATACTGCCTCAACAAATAGATACAGGATGCTGAAGCATACAAATATGTTGTGTTGTTACCTAGGCCTCAAGAAGTTACTCAAGATACTTACTGGAATCTGCCTGTTGTGAACTTAAAAACCACAAGCAAGTGGGTGAGAAAGATTCTGGGTGTAGCACTTCACCAGATGTTGTTTTCAACACCAGCAGGTTGGTTGGCTATGTGTCGTTGTCCTACACGATGCATATTTCCACATCCCAGTTGGCCAGGAGCTTAGGGCATTTCTAACCAACGGATGCTTGTAGTTCATGGTCCTACATTTAGGCCTGAAATTTGCTCCAAGAGCATTCCTCATGAGAATGGTGGTATTAACAGTATCCAACCTCAAAAGGAAAGAAGTCTTCATCTACCCTTATCAACTCGCTTTAAAAAATACTGTAGAACTTTTATATGGGGGAAATAACCATGCATATTGTGGGTCTACATATGAATTTCAACTATTAACACCTTCAGAAGAGAGAATTCAATACTTAGGAACGTTGATAGACACAAATCACTCAAGATTGTATGTCAGTCTACATGCCTGCCCTGTGAAATGGGATTGAAATGAAGTCTGGCCTTTTGGATCAGATACTTATGTGCAAATTTTCCACGCAAGACTGCATCCAACAGAACCACCTGCTCACGTTCAATTTTAAAGTCTATTAAAAAAAATTAACTTGGGCACCTCCCTTGCATTTACTTGAGAGAAAAGAATCTCTCTGATACAATATGAAAGTCCAGTTTGGGACAACTGCCTGTTTTTCATCCAATCTCAGTATAAGCCTATCTAAATCATAGCAGCGCCAGTGGCGTTCATTGTCGACCAAATTACGCAGTCAAATCATTTTATACTGTTTAAGGACCTCAGGTGGTACCTTCGTTTTACTGGAGGAACGCACACATTTATATCCTTAAAGCGCAAGGCATAGTAAAACATGCTTCCTAGCACAATTTACAGTTTCTCATCCTGTGGTATCTGCCTTCCTGAATAAGCAAGCAATCTGCACCAGGAATGCTGAGCAGGGGATAAATGCTCCTTCAAATCTGTGCAACATTTGTTATTAGAGGAAAGATTTGGGAATATTCCATTCCAAGTGCAGGGATGGGGGTTTCATTTACGGATGGGGTTCTCTCTGGTAAGTCTTCAGATTTTCATCTACACCTGTTTCAAACTTTCTTATGATTTCTGTAATGCACCAGTTTGGCTGTATAACCAGAAATTTTAGACTATTACTGTGTGTCATTGAATACACTGATAAATTATTTAATTAAATTGCTGTAGCTTCAGAGTGGATCCAACTCTTCCAGTAACGGCATGGACAAGCCATTTTTTTAATCATACATTTATCGATGAGTACCATTGCCACATAGATTGTAGGATAAGGCCTCCGCTTCGATTTTTTAATTGTTATGGAATAACTCCTTTCTATTCAAGAGTAGGATCCAGGCGGGATTAGCCTGATTAACAGTTTTGACAGTTGTCTCCACTTTTCTGCAAGTTCTTGTTTTCTCAAAAATAACCGTGAAATTAAAACAGATGTAAAGGATTTTATCACTCCGGAGGGACTGTGTCAGTGGGGGTTCGAAGTTCTACTCAAAACAACCACAGAGAAGATGGTAGCGCAGACCAGACCTGCTGCCAGAGTGCACAGTAAAATCATGTACCCCAATTTGCAGTTCTTGAACTTCATGGTCTAGTTAATACATTCTGCAAGTACCGTCATCTAAACCTACTATCAGATGGCATGCACATTTCAAAAGAGTGGTTAGAGCTTGCAGCCATGTCTTCATGCCCATCAACTGAAAGATGTTTTGCAGGTGTTGTGTGGGAAGCAACTGACACCAGTACTTGCCAAGTAAAACGGTATGACCATGCCTTCTATTTTTCCAGATTAAAAAAAAATATATATATATATATGTACTCCATGAATGTGAGCATCTATTGGAAAAGTCCGTCTAAAGTTTTTACTTCACTGTCTCATTACTTAAAGATTTTTGGGGGTCCATCAAATCAGAAAAACATCTCCTTTTTGGAATTCAACCTTGTCTTTCCTAGGCCAGTTGGTCCCTCATTTGAATCCATATACAAAGTCTATTTTCAAACACCTTTGTTGAAAGATCGCTTTCTGATTTGTGTCACGTTTAGAGTTAGTGAAAATCCAAGCCCTGCATTTTAATGAACCATACAATGTACGCCATAGGAGCAAAGCATTATGAACCCTCTCAACCTTTCACCCTAAAGTGGTATTGACTTAGTACCAGAAGTTAAAATATATCCCTCTCAGGAGGACACAGGGCTCATTTTACAAGGGAAAAGGTGGCTACCAAGGGCCAGCTATTATTTATGAGAACTACACAGCAGCAAAATGGAGAGCAGTTTGCACATTTATGCCTTCTGACTAAACCCCTAAATCCAGATCAGATGCCAAAATAGGGCAAGATGCATTGGTCAACTCAACTTGGTTGTTTAAGTGGGGTTTCTTTTCATACTCTCCACCTCGTTTTCCATTTTATTGGTTTGATGTTTTCTGCTCCTGTTGATAGGGATGAACCTCCATTCTGTTCAGAATTCATGAATACCAGTGCAAATCCAATTATAGAGAAGGAAATGGTACTTGCTTGTAATCCTAGTTCTCCATCATGGCACCCTTGGTTGAATTCGTGTACAACCCACCAGTCTCACTTGAACACCTGGAAAAGTGGGTTCAAGTGGCCAGCCATGAATTAAGATAAGAAAGGGTTAAGATCCTAATGCTTTTGAGCTTCAAATGAACTGCCAGTGAATTTCAACAGATGTTCCCTCTAGGCAACGTGAGATTTCAGGTGACCTCTTCCACTCGGGTGGAGATCCCCAAATATAATTGGTTAAAAAGTCTGCACATTTGTCACTATGCTTGGTTTTGCAACGGTCAGAGGCCTTATACACCAAAGTGCCATGTTTTCCAGCATTGATATATATATCAATTCTGGTATATATAAGGGACTTAACACATAGCACAGAATTTACACAAAAATCCACAATCTCCTTGCCTCATGCCCTCGCAAAACAACATACAGTGACTTTGTCTAAATTGAGAGATCTACTTGGACTAAACAAGGCACCACTAGCCCAACACCATGCAAATGAATGACAATCCACACACACAGACCAGCCACAAATCCACATACATATCCCTAGGGAGAAAAAGCCACAGATGGTATCCTGCATGCATACATACACGTACATGCTGAGGCAGACCAAGCAACACTTGCTCATATACTCACTCACACACACACCTTTCTCGCAACTACATTAACACGTATCTGCACAGTGCACAAACCTCATATGTACTCCCTGATGCATAGAATTGTGAAGACCACTAATCTGCTTTCTGTGTGGAGTTGCTTTCCCTGTCTAAAGAAACAGTTCAGTACTAAATCTCTCTCAATAAACCTTGTTCCAAGCGTGATAAAATCTGATGTCTTTGAAACACCCTCCTCACTGCCTGGAAAATTGGTCCCTCATACACTCTCAAACACTGATAGAAGCAGTCACCTCATAGAGACACAAATCTTGGTGTCTGGTAATATTCCACACCCAAAGTCTCACTCAGTGGACATGAGAGACTCTAGTCTTATAGTGTGACCCTCCTGTTAGCCAGACTCATTGCTCCCTTAGCCTTAAACAAAGTCAAATCCCCGGAAGGTGTCAGGTTTTTATGTTATGTTATATTTCAGCACAAACCTGTGGAATACAGATACAGGGATGAAATGCCAACAGAGACTTGTTTTCTGGCACCACACCTGGCTGTTACAGGGAACACACATTTTGCTTCATAACAATCCTTTAATGTCCTCCATTCATTCCTCGCACACATCTTATTTCTCAGAATCACCTTTTCCCCAAAGAATTCCCCACCAAACCATCTGGTCACTCAGCTGTCCAATAGACATAAACCTAATGTCTAGACAGGCAGATACATTGAGAAGTTGATAGGGCTGTGGGAGAATCAGTCAGATATACGTCAAACAGAGCATCGTGTATGACTGACTATGCCTCACTATTACCAGCTTCTCCGGCTCAGTGAACAGACTCTTGATATTTACCTATTTGTGTTAAGGCCTAATTTTCCCACTTCACCTGTATGTTGAGGGGGATCAATGGAGATATGTCCAAGACTTGAAAACACTGTATAATTCTAGACTGAGCCTTAAAGCACAAGACAATGTCAGAATTTGTTGTCCGCAACCTGTGGATCGCGATATGATAAAAAAGAGACCAAATAAAGTATATTTTGAAACCCAATGGCTGGTACTGTCATTTTTTTTTTAAAACTAAAGATGGGTTCAAGTTTCTTTCAGCTCCGAGCCAGAGACCTTATTGCTTAAAACTTTTGCATTGCTGGTTGTGACCAAGTGGGTCGAAGAGGTTAAAGAGTGTATCTGCTTCAGACGAGGCTTATGCCAACTGGTCTTCCACCTGTCTACCTTACCTTCCATGTACCAGCTCCATATTCTGCTTTCCACCCTCACATTACATATTGTCGCCCACAGTCATTCCTGTCATCGAAACAACACACAGCAGCACATGAGACCCTTACAGCACATGGACTTTTATCTAAACAAAATAAAGGAGCAATTTGAACACATCCCACTGACGACGTTTCCCACAACACTCTTTCACAATGTTTTGTAGGTTGTCTCTGTCAAACTTTTGCTTGAAAACCCATCCCAGATAGTGCTTTTTTCTGTCACTGCCACATACCCAACCTCTTTACAAGTAGCCATTTTTGACTGCCTAGATTAAAGCTAAATATCTTTCTGATGGATACTTCTAACCACAAATTTCTCACCTTAGAATATCCCACAGGCACCAGACTGGATATGAAAAATGTCATAGCAGTGCTCCCGCATGCCAGTAAGACGCAATGTGTAGGTCACATCGTGTGGCTCCATGCTGACTTCTTAACACCCTAGAAGTGATGGAGCAAAGCTGCAAAAAACACCAACCCTGCTTGTGAGCATCAGTTCCTTTCTTCCGGTGCCTCTCGATGTGGAGCTGGAGATCAGCTCCCAACTTTGTAAGTCATCCAATGATTCCAAAACTTTTCCAGTGAGCTAGGGAACAATTCTCCCACCGGAAACCAAAGGGTTCAAGCTAGGCTGTGACTCTGGAAGCAGATGTCAGTTACGGTCCCTCGCAAGGTGTGTCTTAGGTGTCTGGGCTCCGGACATGATTCTAAGTCACCTGATAAATGCACCCGAAGGTGATTTAAAATGAGGAGATTAAGTTATACTTCGCTAAACACAATAAGTCACAGTCTTTGCACTGATTCAGCTACTGCTTCAAGTTGTAGTTCAGGTCATGGGGCATTTTAGGCAATCGCTCCACTTTTGCTCAATGTGCTTCTGTAAGTCGAAGCCCAAGCTTAATCACAAGCATCCAAAAGTGAACTGGGACTTGACCACATCCCACCACTCGAGACTACAAAGAGAAGTTGCAAGGGTGTTATGATGTAAGCCACACTCCATTGAATCACTGGCTTCGGCCCAAATCCCTTGATTTGTCCCAATATGCCCTGAGTTAACTGGCCCTTTGTGGACTGCAGCAGATCAAGGCCTTCAAATAGGTCATGCTGCTAATTTTCATTGGGCTTCTGGCTCCATCTAGCATGCCTTTTGGACCCACAGAAACGCAGGGGGCTCCAGTCAAGTTACTACCAGCAGACCCGCCCCATTGCCACCTGTTCCCTTTGGACCAGTTTTTGGGCCCATACTAACCCTGCTATAGACTTCCACTCCAGCCCAGAGATCCACACCAGTTCCTGACTCCTGTGACAACACCACTGGTGGATGATACAGGGCTGGCGACCAAGTAGGACGCCAACCTGACTTCGGCCTGAGCTCAACTGATGTCTCTCTGTGAAATTACAAAAGTGCAACCAGTTGTCATGCACCCCAATTCTAAATGTGTGCCTCTACCCTGTTGCTCCTATCAGCAGAGGCTCCATTATCTTTTTGGCTTTGACTATGAGCCTGAACAGGGTGCATCCCAGGATTATTGATAATTGTGATTTTGGGGGGGGATAGCTTACTGCCACTCATTACACTGATGCCTTATACATTGATTTACAGAATGCCCAGTGTGCTTGATGTCTCAGCTGAGACAGAGCTTTGATTAGCACCTGGGCCACGAACTGAAGAATGTGCCTTATTTGCAGTGCTGATTTGGAAGGCATCTGTGGTACTAGAATTTCAGCTGGCTGCCATTGAGACTAAAACTAATGCTATGACAGAAATTCTACAGCCTGGGCCTGCAACATCTGAGGCTCTGCTCTATTTTAATGATATAACAACATGTGGTATGTAGTTCCTCGAAAAGAAGGGTGACGAGAGAGAGTGTGTGTGTGTGGTAGAGGGGGGAATTCCACTTGTAGGAACTAGGGTCCTCACACACCAAGCAAGCTAGGTGTCATGCTTCATCATATGGACCTGCCCCTCGTCGGGTCGGCGCTGCAATACCCGACGGGCACCCGTACAGGGGCTCTTGAGCGGGGATCTTTTATTCCAAGCCGTATGGTGAAGTGCGTGTGTGGGGCCTCTAGGGTGTAGATGTGGGTGAGTGGTGATGGTTAAAACAAGTTGGATAGTCCAAAAACAAGACTTTATTAAGGCTGGCTATCCACCTGACTAAAAACAAATGAAGAGTGGCAGCTTGCTGTCTTAATGATTCAGCTCAGCTTTGCTCATCTCTGGTGGTCAACATGTTTCATGCCCTGCGGTCCTATCGATCCTCGGCATTTCATCAGGACCTAACGTGAATAAAATCTATCTACACTGTGTGGAGGGTGCAAATGCTACCTACCACTAAGAGAACAGTCTTCTCAATTTCGTGGGGTGATCTAAGAGAAAAAAAATATATAAGATACCACAATATGTTTCAAAATTTGAAGAACATAGTTCTCTATCGTGTCAAACTCTCTCTGTAAACGTGCTTCATAAATACATTTTGTATAGGAACAGAAGACTAGGGATGTAGTGTGCAGAAGCACGTGCGAATATCTCTTATATTTAGCTAATCACAAAAGTGGGAGCAACATCCTGTGGGGCAAGGCTACTCACCACAAGTAGTGTCACTATTAGTTCCCATCCGTGTTCAAGCGGGGTTGAGACACCAAGATTCTAGTGTCCTAAGGGCGACAAGGACAGCAGTGCCACGTGAGAAGAGGTCGCAACATAACGCGGCAGGGACCTCAACACGGTCGTGATCCACATAACCCATGTTTGAAGAGTTAAAAGGGGCCGTCCGCGGGATGTCACTGCAATGTGTAGTTGATTGTACCATGGACCCCACTCAGCGTGTATGGCCCAATGTGGGGCACAACCACAATGGTGTGTGCTAGCGCTAAATGCTATTCCTGCAAGTTATCACCAAGGAGTGCAGCCACCACTCGGTACATAGGTAGGTTGAGGGGGTAATGGATCGGTCACACCTTCATTGCAGTCAACAGTCCCCGTCGACAGGCCCCCAACAATTCCCTAAAGATAGGAGTACTGGAAAGCAACCCCGTGGTTTAGTACTTACATGTGACAGCTGCTCCAGTCGGCTGCAAACCTACCCCCACGTTGCTTCAAACGGGAAGGACAACACCAGTGGCGGGCCATGTTTAAATACCAATCGGTGTAGGTGTGGCATATTCAGCTTCCTGATTGCAGCAGGTCACATGACCCACCGCTGAATGTCGGCGGCCATCTTAGAGTGGCACTTTTGTCCTAATGGAGAGTGCCTCCCAAGGGCAGGAAGGCCCAAGTATCAAATGTAAGACTCATAAAAATTACCTGTAACTGCCAGGTCTACGACTCACATGTGTAACTAAAAGATGGTAATCCAAATGTGTAATTCCAGGGTGACAACCGCCCTTAGGACGGTGGTCATTATGAAATAGATGTTGGAATCAGAAAGACCGCAAAAAGTCGGCGGCCATCTTACAGTGTTTGATAAGAGAATAAAGGAAAATATCCACTGAAGTCTACAGCCGTGTAAGTGTTTCTAGGTAAGGCATATATTAAAAGAGGCTTGCAGGAAAAACAAGGCGTTTGGGTAAAAAAAAAAAAGTAATTTTTTTTTTAAAAAAAACAAACCAAGATGGACCAAGTCGGTGTGGTGGGGATTATCTCAGTTGTACAATTACTATCCTCTCTATGCAATATAGCAGGTTCCATGTGATGTCGGTGTCGTCAAGTGGAGGTGTCTTTCACAGATGTATCACCGCTTGACTCACTAAGTAATGTTTCAGGATGCAAGCGGTATCAAAACCATCAGGTAGAGGTGTAACAAACAAGTGGGTGTAAAGGGGGCCTGTACAGTGGCCTCAATACTGAATGGTCTATCTGTTTGTAAAGAAGACGAGTGCCGGTAAGATGGGGAAGTCTCTTTATTCACGTCCAGTAACATGGATCCCCGGCAGCAACTGCCGTAACTACGCATTCCGTGTTCCATGCAAGGAACACTCGTTATGGAATGCCCACGTGGACAGCACTAGAGAGATCCCAACACACCCCCCTCCCTTCACATAACCAATTCCCAACACACCCCCTCCCTTCACATAACATTCCCACCCCACTCCCTTCACATAAACATTTCCCAACAAGCAAACTAAAATCTAATATAATCCTGAAATTTTGTGGGAAGGGACCTAGTTCTAGAAGGATTTTGCCGGGGAACAGGGTCCTTGGAAGGTACAGGATTCCTCGGACACACAACCCCAGAAGGCAGAGTCATACAAGGAGTGTCTACTCCTAATTTGCTTTTCACAAACTCGACTTTTGACTCGGGCACTACCGAGACAGCACACTTGTTCCAGACTTTCCCATTCTCCAGTACAATCACATGGTCTCTCACTTCTCTGACCCTGACAGGAACAGAAAATCGAGAGGAACCCTTACGAACAAGCACAGGTTTTTGATCCTCACCCAGTCTCCTCGACGCACCGGAGACACTCTGACACGATCAGATGCATACTTAGCCTGGGCAGCAGCCCTGACATCCGCCACTCTGCCCAGTTTCTGCAAATCCACCTCCTTCCTTAACATCCAGTCCTTGTTTAGTTTGGAACCTGCCACTCTACCTCTAAGCAAAGTGAAAGGAGACATTCCAGTACTAGAGTGGGGAGTAATTCTCATAGCCCACAACATGTCAGAAATCACCTCCTTCCAGTGCAAACCATTAATGGAGGCCAACTGTAATTGATCCTTGATCACCCGGTTAAGGCGTTCGACCAAACCATTACTACAGGGATGATAAAGGGAGGTGAGAGTATGTTTAATACCATGCACCTTGAGAAAATCCTGCATCTCGACAGACACCAACTGGGTACCATTATCAGTCACCAACTCTTCCGGAAATCCCTCTCGAAGAAAAATGTCTTTTAGAAAATTGATGACAGTGGCAGAATTGATTCCTTCTACAAACCTAAGTTCTGGCCATTTGGACATATAGTCAATTAAAACTAAAGCGTACTTGGGAGAACTACCCAGACCACCAAATGGACCAGCCACATCAAAAGCCAATTTGCACCAGGGTGAATCCTTGACTGGAATGGGACTGATGGAAGATGGATAGGTCACTTGAGTTTTATCACTCAGAACACACGCACCACAATCGCGAACGCAGTGTTCAATGGACCGATCGACACCCGGCCACCAAAAGTCTTCTCTAATCCTCCGCTTCATGGCACGGATGCCCGGATGTCCTTCGTGGGCTAAATCTAAAACCCTCTTGCGTAAGGACACCAGAACAACCAGTAATCCACCCCTCCGCAGAATCCCATCAACAAGAGATAACTCATTGCCAATCCTCTTAAATGGAATCAGTTGAGAAGGAAGAACAGAATTAATGGGCCAACCATGAGTTACGAAATCTGTTACCTTACTGATCTCAACATCTTCAGATAGAGCCAGCTTCCAATCAACTTCGGACAAGGCAGCTCCAGTATCAGCTATTGTACTAACAGCGCACACCATTTCCAAATGCTCACCGTCCGGTTCAAGAACATTCTCAGCGAGGGGCAACCTAGATAGGCAATCAGCTACACGATTTTTCACTCCAGCCACGTACTCTAAGCGGTAATTAAATTCATTCAGTCTGTACTGCCATTTGGCAATGCGAGGAGTGGTCCTTCCACCACCCTTGGTGGTAAAAAGATCCACCAAAGGTTTGTGGTCAGTCCTGAGAACAAAAACATTACCCCACAAAAAATTACGAAAATACTGTACACCCCACCATAGAGCCAATGCTTCCTTTTCAATTGTAGAATAAGTCCCTTCGGCACCCCGGAGTGTTCTAGAGGCAAAAGCAATGATTTCCTCCCTATTGTCGGATCTTTTCTGCATAAGAACAGCCCCAAGACCAACATTGCTAGCATCAGTGGTAACAATGCAGCAATCGTTAATATTGAACAATTTGAGTGGGCGTGCCTGAACAATTGCTTCCTTCAACAACTTGAAGTCACATGCACACTGGTCTGACCATGCATACCTTGCATTTTTTTAAGCAAACCTCGCAAACACACAGTCCTGTCAGAGAAATTGGCCACAAATTTAGCGTAGTATTCAACTAGTCCTAAAAAGGAACGCAGTTGGTCTTTATTCTGCGGTTCAGGTGCATTTTGGATGGCATCAAGGAGCTTAATTTTGGGTTCTACTCCACTTGCAGAAATATGGTGCCCCAGATAGTCTACACCCTCTTGAAGGAATTTGAATTTGTCTTTCCTCAATGTTAACCCGCTAGATTTAACTATTTCCAATACCTGCTTGACTCTGGCATCGTGCTCAAGAACAGTTTTTCCGTGAATTAAGATGTCGTCTTGGAAGAACACGACCCCCGCAGTGTTCTTAAACAGGTTTCCCATAAGACGCTGAAACACTGCGGAAGCCGACGCCAAACCAAACGGCATACGTAAATAACGGAACGCCCCGTCGGGAGTCACAAATGACGTGAAGTGTCTCGAGTCTTTGCACAGTTCGATCTGATGGTAAGCCGAAGATATGTCGAGTGAAGAGAAATATTTCGCACCCTCCAAAGTTGCCAACATCTCATTGATGTTAGGCAAGGGTTGGCGGTCCACCCATATGCAAGCATTAAGGTCGCGCAAGTCCACACACATTCTAAGAGATTTATCTGCTTTGCGCGCCAAAACGATAGGTGACAACCATTCAGATCCCTCAATAGACTCAATTACTCCCATGGTACACAACCGCTCTAATTCTTGTCTAAGTTCGCTACGCATGCTAAGCGGTACTCTGCGCACTTTGTGTGCAACAGCCTTGACGCCCTCCTTAAGAACAATGCGGTGTTGAAATCCCTTGAGCTTGCCTAACTTGCCACTAAAAATTTCAGGGTAATATTGAATCCAATCATTCTCAGCTGACAACCCAGCTGCAACTGTGTGCACAGGGGAGACATCAGGAAGACTGGAATAATATTGTTTGGCTTCATGTTTGGATAAGACCATATCGGGATGATTGGGATCAAGGATGATTCCGAGCTCACCCTGTTCCTCCCATCCCAACAAATTAGCACCTTCCTTTACAACGAATACAGTACCTCGAGCTAAATCCCCTTGAATTCAAAATTGCCTAAAAATTTGCCTAGAACCTCAACTCTTTTACCACCATAAGCAAAGATCTTTATGCTGGATTGGACAACAGGAATGTCACCCAGACTTTCAAAATCTTTGGCATTAATGAGGGTAAAAGGAGAACCAGAATCGGCAAGAAACTTAATGTGTTTGCCGTTCAGACTTATGGTACACGCGGGAGATTTTCTTCTATGAGGCTCTACGATGGAAGCAATTTCTACCACACCATCTGACTGAATGAAGGAAGAGGACAACATCAATAACTCATAACTTTCATCATTTTCACTATACTCAGCATAATCTTCTTCAATAGCTCTTACAGTTCGTGACGGTCCCTTGTGAGGCACAGTCCCTTTGCACATGCGTGCCAAATGTCCTTTCTTCCCACACTTGAAGCAGGTCTGATTTATAGCAAAACAAAACTTGAAATTGCCCAAATGTGATCTACTTCCACAACGATAACAAGAGAGATCTTGTCCCTCAACTTTGGATTTAGACAAATTGGGTGTGGGAGAAGAAATGCGAGGAACATTTGAATTGATTCCCTTAGTCGGTTTGGCAGAAGGTTTGGTGCTAACTAATTTGATTTCGCTAGATGACGAAGATGACGCAGATACACTCAGTTCCTTCATACAAAATTGGGAGTGCTCAATACTTCTCGCTAAAATGAGAGCAGTCTCTAAATCCGGATCCTCAGAGGACAAAAGTTTCTCTTGAATCTTTTTGTTGCACGTGCGCTCAATCAGCTGATCACGGATTATTTCATCCCTGAACTCCCTGTAATTGCAAGTGACGGCTAAGGTCCTGAGGGCTGCAACAAAATCGTCTATGGATTCTCCATGAATCTGTGCACGTTGCAAAAATTTGTGGCGCTCCAATACTATATTTCGCCTGGGATTGAACCTATTGTCCAACGTTTTAACGAGAGGCGTATTCATCAACAATAAGCGAATCACCATCATTACCTCCACTGATACATGTTCTTACAAGTTCAAGAGGTAGCGTTTTTAAAATGGTTCTGCCCTCCGCACCCAAATTATAGACAAGTAAAGCTTTTTTCTTTTTCAAGGTAAAAGTGTCACCATCAATCGCCTCAAGATAGGCCTCAAACGTCTCCTTCCACTGTTGCCACATAACAGGAGGAGTACCAGGTGACTGCAAAAAGGGAGGTGGCGCAATTACGTGATCCATTTGCGTGGGTGAGTTGCTGCCCCACAAGTCACAACCAAAAATGAACAAGTTTACGTGACGCCAACGTAATGTGCGTGTCACCGTAGCAACAATAATGTGAAGACAAGTGCAGATGTGCTTGTTAGCATAGAATCACTATTAGGAGAAGAAAAATATATGGCACAATATGGCAAGAACCTCTACATCAAGCAGAAACTGTGCTTGAAAACTTTTCTTTAAATCGTTGAGTTTTTCTTCATTTGCAACATTTAGCAGCGTTCAGTGGCCCCTCAAGTGACCAGGCCCTGGTGCTACTGCACGTGCTGCACCAATAGAAGCTATGCTGCTTCTGATGAAACAGTAGATGGTGGTGTCCAAGTGAGGGGAGACAGGCTCCTACCTAACTTTCATAATGGAGACTGAACTCAAATGTCCACTGTACTATTGTGCCAGGTATGACCAATGAGGGTGAGGGATTTCCACCAAAGAAGTGGAAATTCAGCGAAATCTGCATGCGAGGCACAACTTTCTTTCACCTATTCAGAGCCAGCATAGAACGGGTGCTCTGAGCGTGAGGAGCGTCAATGGGAACGTGGGTTGCCAAGACGACAGTCCTTTGCAGGGTGACGCGCTGGTTGTCAAGACGTAGATGCGCACGTCGATGGACGGTCGGGTGATGCGCAGCGTGACGCGCGCCGATACGCGCGCCGATTGTCAAGACGACGTGCGCGATACACACCACGAAGGCCGCTGCACAGTAACACGCGCGCCACAGCCAGGAGATGGCTAGAGCTTGAAAAAAGTTAAAGAGGAGGTAGTCTCACCGGAGATGGGTTTCACCGGGATCACAGGGCCTCAGGGGAAAGGCATGCAGCGTCTGTTAGAGCAGTTGAGGAGGCTTGAAGACTTGACAGGATTCGCAGAGCGTCGAAAGTCCTGACGTTGCCTCGAAGTGGAGAACAGCCACAACGTCCAGCAACACACGATGGGGAAAACAGGATACTGGACCAGCCCGTCGCCACTGTAAAGAAGACGAGTGCCGGTAAGATGGGGAAGTCTCTTTATTCACGTCCAGTAACATGGATCCCCGGCAGCAACTGCCGTAACTACGCATTCCGTGTTCCATGCAAGGAACACTCGTTATGGAATGCCCACGTGGACAGCACTAGAGAGATCCCAACACTGTTATTAAGTAAGGCCCACGGAATTTGGTCGTTAAGACCTTCCTGATCTGTTTTAAGCCGGTGCACCCATCGCTGTTCCATCTTGAGAAGTGCATTTTGTGTAATCATCGGATGGGACTCTAACACTAACCATTTTAACGAATCTGGTGTGTGGTTTCTTTCCTTACAGTGGGTATATAGTTTGGTAGTGACCCTTTGGCATCTCACATTGCTTTTGTGTTCTGTTATGCGTGTTTTGACAGCTCTCAGGGTCATCCCCACATATTTCATATCACAGGGGCAAGTGATTAGATAGACACAATGAGTAGTGTTACAATTAGTATGCCTTAGGATTTTCCATGTGAAAGTGTTAGAAAAAACCACTTCTTTCGTGACTGTGGTCTGATGGCACACTGAGCAGGTGCCACATGGGTAGTGGCCGCAGGGGTGTGGAATTTAATAAAATATCTACTTGTCCATGGGGCAGGTTGCTTCATAAATCTACTTGTCCTGTATCAAAACCCACTTGTCCCTTTTTGTGCTTTGTAATGCGGCGACAAATTACGGCAGCAATCTCACTATATAAGAGTTCTGATATAGCCTCTCTAATTATGCCAGGGCTCCTACCATAGTAGGGTTTAAATACTAGCAAACCCCTTATGTTGCTATGTTTCGGCAGGTCTACATACTGGGGCTGAAGGTAGTGGTAAGCAATAGTACAAAGGTTGGAATGCCCTTTTGAGTCTGTGCAAACCTACTAACTTGCATGTTTTAAGGGGTTTCACCAACTCTTTTCTAATCTTTTCCCATACTGAAAAAGGTTGGAAATTTACTCCTGACAGTGGCAGACATAAAACTTTTTCCAGGGTTGGGAAAAAGTGTTTGGAGGAAAAGTGAACTTGAAACATTCAGATTTTCATATGAGCAAATCTACACATGCACATTTGCTCATGCTAAAATGCAGTTCACAAATATTTTCTAGGAGTACTATTTCTTGGCCTACTTCTTTAAATTCTAGTGAATTCACGGAAACTGTATATATGCACTTAATTCAAGGATATATACCATGGATGCACTTTTGAGACTTTCTTTAATAATTGGGCCTCTAATTGGGCCTCTAATTAGGCCTTGCGTTAACCATGACCTTTTGTGCTTGATAAAATTCTGTCTCTCTCGCTCTCTCTCTCTCTCGGTCTATCAGCTGGCTTCACTGTGAGTGACAGTATTCTGCTCTTTTACAAGGAGCATATTGGCACACAAAGTAGTTTAGTTCAGTGCCCGCCCGGAACTGCTGTGGCAATGTGTGCTTTCTGAGACCAAAAACAATTTTTGCTTTTGACAATGCTTGTTAGAATGGCGAGGGCCAAGCAGCTCCCACACCGATAAGGTTTTACAAAAACCATGCCTAAACAAGTCATGCATTGACAAAAGCAAAAGGCTGACCACCAATTTCAGGCCTACTGGCTTTGCCAATGCTTGTTTATCTTTGTTTCCCATAATCATATTTAAACTGGTTACACTGATTTTCCATTATGAATATTTTTGGGAAATACAAGCATACATCAACATGTTACTAAATGATGCTGCAAAGATATGGTACCTAAAATCTTACAGTAGTTTAGCAAAATGTTTTTTCCTACTTGCATTTTTTTGTGAAAATTTTATTTTGAAAGCAAAGAATCATCACTCTTGCTTTCAAGCTTCTGCAAATATTTGCATCTAATCGGAGAGCATTCTGGGAGCATTATACATAGCTTCATATTACTAAACTTTGAAAATGTGTGTACACATTTATACTGGAACCACTGTCAGTAGTGCAGGCTGAGCTTACAACATTTACTTTTAGTGCTCACCCTAATAATAAAGGCTTTGCATTAATGAACCATAAATACAAGTTTGAACAGCATTAACACATGGACACATATTACTTTAACTGTAGACAATACCCTTCCCTGATCCATAATGTGATACTGTAAACTGGCAGCCAAAGGGTTTGTGCTGTAGGGGGTTGGGCCTACTTGTCCCAAGGACAAAATACACATGAAAACTTGTTGCCCTTGACCCCAAACAATATGTCCCGGGCGTCGGGCTATAGGAATTCCACATCCCTGTGGCCCTTTACTGGTGGAAGACCCCATAGCGTTCTTTGTTCCATTTGGGATTCATTCTTAGGTCTGGTGTTAATAAGGATGTCCTTAAGGTTCTGTGTCCGTTTAAAGGCAAAACGTGGTCTAGGGATGTTCAAGTCACCTGCACCTAAGATCCCCCAGTGTTTCTTGATTATGCCCTTGATGTGTGTAGAGTTGGGTGTAAATGATGTCACACAAGTTAGGCTATCTGCTTGTTCTTTGTGTTTGGGTTGCAGTAAGGCCTCCCGGGGATTGTTATGTGCCCTCTTGGAGGAGTTTTTTTATCTGTCGTGCGGAGTAAACTTTGTCTAAGGTTCTCGCTCAATCGGTGTGCCTCATCCTGATAGTCTATGACAGAGCTGCAATTCCTCCTTATACGGAGGAATTGTCCAAAAGGGAGGTTATCCTTGAGGGCCCTAGGGTGGTGACTGCTGTATAGAAGTAAACTGTTCCTGTCTGTGGGCTTCTTGTATAAGGACGTACTGAGCCCTTTGTCATCCAGTATTATATTCAAATCGAGGAAGGGTATGGTAGTGGAAGAGATAGTGTGCGTGAATTTTAGATATTGATTCTGTGTGTTGATCCACTCACAGAAGGACAGGCAGGATTCCTCATCCCCCTTCCAAAGGATCAGTATGTCATCTATAAATCTCTTCCACATTGTCAGATTACTGATGTAGGGATTATTTGAATTTCTGATAACCTCTTCCTCAAAGGTGGCCATATAAATACAGGCCACACTGGGGGCAAAGGTACTCCCCATTGATGTACCTTGTGATTGGTGAAATAGTTGTTTCTTGTACTCGAAAAAGATTTCTGTCAAAGCCAGAGTGGCACATTCCATGATGAAGGAGACAGGGGTAGGAGAATTCCACTCCTCTTTCATTAGTGCTATCTCTATTGCCGTTAAAGTAGCTCGTTGGGGGATATTTGTATATAATGCTTCCACATCCAGCGTCACCAAGAGGTCAATGTTAGTCCTGTCCTGTATATCACCTATGATGCGTAAGATGTCCATTATATCCCGTACATAGGATGGGGTTCTCTTGACAATTGGTTGCAGGAAGTGGTCAGTAAACTTAGACAAGGATTACGACCGCGAGTGTGGACGCCAGTTGGACAATGCTACATATTACACTCCCATCTCGATTGATCCTACACCGAGACTGGCTTCTACAATTGCTAGCATCACCTTTGAAGCAGAGAGTAATGGGTGGATAAATAGAAAAGAAGCAGACTTCCTCATCACTAGAAATCCGCGTACACCTTATTTCTACACTCTCCTAAAGTACATAAGGGCATATCACCCGTACCAGGACGACCGATTGTTTCGGGGATAGGGTCACTCCTGGAACCCTTGTCTAAGTTTACTGACCACTTCCTGCAACCAATTGTCAAGAGAACCCCATCCTATGTACGGGATACAATGGACATCTTACGCATCATAGGTGATATACAGGACAGGACTAACATTGACCTCTTGGTGACGCTGGATGTGGAAGCATTATATACAAATATCCCCCAACGAGCTACTTTAACGGCAATAGAGATAGCACTAATGAAAGAGGAGTGGAATTCTCCTACCCCTATCTCCTTCATCATGGAATGTGCCACTCTGGCTTTGACAAAAAAATTTTTTTTTCGAGTACAAGAAACAACTATTTTACCAATCACAAGGTACATCAATGGGGAGTACCTTTGCCCCCAGTGTGACCTGTATTTATATGGCCACCTTTGAGGAAGAGGTTATCAGAAATTCAAATAATCCCTACATCAGTAATCTGACAATGTGGAAGAGATTTATAGATGACATACTGATCCTTTGGAAGGGGGATGAGGAATCCTGCCTGTCCTTCTGTGAGTGGATCAACACACAGAATCAATATATAAAATTCACGCACACTATCTCTTCCACTACCATACCCTTCCTCGATTTGAATATAATACTGGATGACAAAGGGCTCAGTACGTCCTTATACAAGAAGCCCACAGACAGGAACAGTTTACTTCTATACAGCAGTCACCACCCTAGGGCCCTCAAGGATAACCTCCCTTTCGGACAATTCCTCCGTATAAGGAGGAATTGCAGCTCTGTCATAGACTATCAGGATGAGGCACACCGATTGAGCGAGAACCTTAGACAAAGCGGTTACCCCGCACGACAGATAAAAAACTCCTCCAAGAGGGCACGTAACAATCCCCGGGAGGCCTTACTGCAACCCAAACACAAAGAACAAGCAGATAGCCTAACTTGTGTGACAACATTTACACCCAACTCTACACACATCAAGGGCATAATCAAGAAACACTGGGGGATCTTAGGTGCAGGTGACTTGAACATCCCTAGACCACGTTTTGCCTTTAAACGGACACAGAACCTTAAGGACATCCTTATTAACACCAGACCTAAGAATGAATCCCAAATGGAACAAAGAACGCTATGGGGTCTTCCACCAGTAAAGGGCCACTACCCATGTGGCACCTGCTCAGTGTGCCATCAGACCACAGTCACGAAAGAAGTGGTTTTTTCTAACACTTTCACATGGAAAATCCTGAGGCATACTAATTGTAACACTACTCATTGTGTCTATCTAATCACTTGCCCCTGTGATATGAAATATGTGGGGATGACCCTGAGAGCTGTCAAAACACGCATAACAGAACACAAAAGCAATGTGAGATGCCAAAGGGTCACTACCAAACTATATACCCACTGTAAGGAAAGAAACCACACACCAGATTCGTTAAAATGGTTAGTGTTAGAGTCCCATCCGATGATTACACAAAATGCACTTCTCAAGATGGAACAGAGATGGGTGCACCGGCTTAAAACGGATCAGGAAGGTCTTAACGACCAAATTCCGTGGGCCTTACTTAATAACAGATAGACCATTCAGTATTGAAGCCACTGTACAGGCCCCCTTTACACCCACTTGTTTGTTACACCTCTACCTGATGGTTTTGATACCACTTGCATCCTGAAACATTACTTAGTGAGTCTAGCGGTGATACATCTGTGAAAGACACCTCCACTTGACGACACCGACATCACATGGAACCTGCTACATTGCATAGAGAGGATAGTAATTGTACAACTGAGATAATCCCCACCACACCGACTTGGTCCATCTTGGTTTGTTTAAAAAAAAAAAAAATTTAAAATATTTTTTTACCCAAACGCCTTGTTTTTCCTGCAAGCCTCTTTTAATATATGCCTTACCTAGAATCACTTACACGGCTGTAGACTTCAGTGGATACTTTCCTTTATTCTCTTATCAAACACTGTAAGATGGCCGCCGACTTTTTGCGGTCTTTCTGATTCCAACATCTATTTCATAATGACCACCGTCCTAAGGGCGGTTGTCACCCTGGAATTACACATTTGGATTACCATCTTTTAGTTACACATGTGAGTCGTAGACCTGGCAGTTACAGGTAATTTTTATGAGGCTTACATTTGATACTTGGGCCTTCCTGCCCTTGGGAGGCACTCTCTATTAGGACATAAGTGCCACTCTAAGATGGCCGCCGACATTCAGCGGTGGGTCATGTGACCTGCTGCAATCAGGAAGCTGAATAGGCCACACCTACACCGATTGGTATTTAAACATGGCCCGCCACTGGTGTTGTCCTTCCCGATTGAAGCGACGTGGGGGTAGGTTTGCAGCCGACTGGAGCAGCTGTCAGATGTAAGTACTAAACCACGGGGTTGCTTTCCAGTACTCCTATCTTTAGGGAATTGTTGGGGGCCTGTCGACGGGGACTGTTGACTGCAATGATGGTGTGACCGATCCATTACCCCCTCAACCTACCTATGTACCGAGTGGTGGCTGCACTCCTTGGTGATTACTTGCAGGAATAGCGTTTAGCGCTAGCACACACCATTGTGGTTGCGCCCCACATTGGGCCATACACGCTGAGTGGGGTCCCTGGTACAATCAACTACACATTGCAGTGACATCCCGCGGACGGCCCCTTTTAACCCTTCAAACATGGGTTATGTGGATCACGACCGTGTCGAGGTCCCTGCCGCGTTATGTTGCGACCTCTTCTCATGTGGCACTGCTGTCCTTGTCGCCCTTAGGACACTAGAATCTTGGTGTCTCAACCCCGCTTGAACACGGATGGGAACTAATAGTGACACTACTTGTGGTGAGTAGCCTTGCCCCACAGGATGTTGCTCCCACTTTTGTGATTAGCTAAATATAAGCGATATTCGCACGTGCTTCTGCACACTACATCCCTAGTCTTCTGTTCCTATACAAAATGTATTTATGAAGCACGTTTACAGAGAGTTTGACACGATAGAGAACTATGTTCTTCAAATTTTAAAACATATTGTGGTATCTTATATATTTTTTTTTCTTTTAGATCACCCCACGAAATTGAGAAGACTGTTCTCTTAGTGGTAGGTAGCATTTGCACCCTCCACACAGTGTAGATAGATTTTATTCACGTTAGGTCCTGATGAAATGCCGAGGATCGATAGGACCGCAGGGCATGAAACATGTTGACCACCAGAGATGAGCAAAGCTGAGCTGAATCATTAAGACAGCAAGCTGCCACTCTTCATTTGTTTTTAGTCAGGTGGATAGCCAGCCTTAATAAAGTCTTGTTTTTGGACTATCCAACTTGTTTTAACCATCACCACTCACCCACATCTACACCCTAGAGGCCCCACACACGCACTTCACCATACGGCTTGGAATAAAAGATCCCCGCTCAAGAGCCCCTGTACGGGTGCCCGTTGGGTATTGCAGCGCCGACCCGACGAGGGGCAGGTCCATATGATGAAGCATGACACCTAGCTTGCTTGGTGTGTGAGGACCCTAGTTCCTACAAGTGGAATTCCCCCCTCTACCACACACACACACACTCTCTCTCGTCACCCTTCTTTTCGAGGAACTACATACCACATGTTGTTATATATGCTTGCTAGGGCACGTATGTTGGACCTCTTATAAAGCCCTTCTTGTCCCCCTATTGATGTAGACTCTTTTAATGATACCCTCACAAATATTCTGATCCGGAATTTCTCTCCAAGCACTCTGCTTCTGAGAGTCTTATTGTATATGCACCAGATAGTAAGGTGAACCCGAGCTCTTACCACCCAAACCTCCAGATAGAGAATCCATAACGATTCATGCCTTTGTAAAGCAGATTTGTCTCCACCAGCTTTGCACTGCAATCTGTAAACACAGTCTGTCATTTGCGCCAGTACACACATACCATATTTGGGATTGCCATTGAAATCTTGCTGTCAGGATCGTAGCGCTGCTCTGGCTCAAACGATTCAAGACAGGCAACAGCCAATAAACCGCTGTAGTTTACCCTCAGTGGCTCATGCTCAGCCAGTGCGAAGCAGGATCCAGCACTTCCTCCCGTGTTGGCGATCCATCATGTCTGACAGTTGGGTCTTGCTGATTGTTCAGAAAGGCTGTGCCTTACCTTTTTCTCTCCTTCCTACCCAGAATAAATTTCAGAAGAGTATCTGGCCATCTTGCTACAGGAGGCCCACTCGTTTCTTTCCAAAGCTGCATAGAGCATGCTGTACTCTGGCAAAGGCCGGGGTTGCTATTCCCGCTACTTCCTTGCCCCGAAAAAGGACAGGGCCTTCAGGCCTATCTTGGACCACTAACCCCTGAATGCATTCCTGCAGTAGAGCATATTCAAGTGCTCACATTGGCCCATATCCTGTTTGCTCTGGACCAGGCCGACTTGATGGTGTCCTTAGACTTTGCAGGATGCATATTTTCATATACCCATCCTGCAGTTCCTCAGGCGTTCTCTGCGATTCAAAGTGGGCCAGGAGCATTTTCAGTTTGCCATGGTCCTCTTCAACTTCACCAGCACCCCCCCAGGTGTTCATAAAGTGGTGGGGTGGTCATTGTCATTCTTTATATGTTGGGAGTCCCTGTATTCCTGTACCTCAGCCACTAGCTACTGATGGGCTTATTGCAGTCAGTCTTGGGCAAACTCCGGATAACAGCGAACCTCTTGACATCACTGGGGTTCATGATAAAGGAGCCACAAGTCCCACTGGATTCCTTCTCCGAGGCTTCCTTTCACTGGAGCAATCCTGGACATAGTAGAGTTCAGGGCTTTGCCTCTGGAGCAGCGATATTCAGGCTGTGATTCCAATGTTTCAGGCTCAGTCCTGGATCATGGTGAGAGTGCTCTCAGGCTTCTTGGTCTCTTAGCCTTGTACATCCTCCTTGTCATCTATGTTAGGTCATGCATGCATGCTCTGCAGTGGAACGTGAAGTTCCAGTGGGCCCAGCATCAAAGCTGCCTTTGAGATGCAATCCAGACCTTGAAATAGAAAGTTTGAGATCTGCAGTGGTGACTGATCAAGTGCAAATTGTCCAACAGCAGTCTGCTCTCACTTCACCACACAGGGATCTCCGTGGTGATGGATGCTTCATTGCTGGGTTGGGCAGATCATCTGGTGGAGGTGGAGATGAGAGGACTCTGCCCTCTAGCAGAGGACTGGCTGTGCATCAATCTGCTGTAGAGGCGGCCATTTGTCTGGCTCTGAAGGGCTTCCTGCCGTTCGTCAAAGGAAGGCTGGTACTGGTTCTCATGGACATCACCACCGCAATGTGGTACTACCACAAGCAGGGCGGAGTTGGGTCCTGGATACTGTACCAGAAAGTTTTGCATCTCTGAAGATGGTTGGAGCACCAGGGTATATTCCTGATTGCCAGTCACCCAGTGGGGTCACTGAATGGCAGAGTGAACAAACTGAGAAGACATTGCCCGGCAGATCACAAGTGGCATCTGCATCCCATGTTGGCGCAAGACGTCATCCACTACTGAGGAGAACCCTGGCTAGATCTTTTGACCACAGTCAAAAACGCACATTGTAAAAAATTCTGTATGTTGGAGTTTCCGCAAGAGCACTTGTTAGGCTGTGCATTCCTGCTGGAATGGAACAAAATACTTCTGTCACTTTTCCGCCTAAACCTCTCTGCCAGATGTCCCTCCAGAAAATTCATTTAAGCTGGGCACAGGGACAAATTTGTAACATGGCGTAGTTTTCACAACACTGACAATTCTAGGCGAAGCTCTCAGACATGCTTTTGTTTGTTTTGTCTTTAGTGCAGCCAGGCCTTGCAGTGGTCACTACAAAAGGCTATTTGTCAACCCTTTTGGCATTTCTGCTTTTGCCTAACCAACTGACCTTGTTCAAATCACCTTTTGTGATGAGGTTTACTCTACCAGTGTTCTTTGCTCCCTTTCACCCCTAAAAAGAGAAGAGGCTCTTTTTGTTAGACCCTAAAAGGGCTTTAAGCTATACATTGTTCCAATGATCATCAAGTTAATGATCAGCTTTTCTCTGGAGCATAAAAAGGCAAGGCTGTGCAGAAGAGGACTATGTTAAGGGGGATAAACTACTGCATTAAGATCTGCTAAGCACTTACCAATCAGCGTCCAGAAGGTCTGAGAGCCCATTCCACCAGAGCTACGGCTGCTACCACTACGTTGGCACGAGGAGTACCTGTCCTTGAAATCCGCCAGGCTGACATGAGTGTCAGTGCATACGTTCATAAAGACCTGCCTTCACAGCCAGGCCTTGGGGAAGGACACTTCGCATGCTTGGTTGTGCAAGACTGAGCCCTCTCCATAGACCCTCCGCCTTGAAGAGATACTGCTTTAATATGCATTCTAAGGAGAGGAATCAGCGGTTAGAAATATCCATCAGAATAAGTTACTTACCTACGGTAATGCTCTTTGTGGTGGATACTCCATCTAATTGCAGATTCCTCATTGCCCTCCCATCTCCTCATGGAACGGCTTCTTTTTAACATCTTAAATGGTCCCAGGTAAGCATTCAGCACACTGTTACTAACAATTGTTCACATTCCACGTCGGAGAGTGTAGAATGGGGAAAAATACTAAACTTATGTCAGCATGCAGAGGTTGCACTTATACGAAGCTCTCCTCCGACGCGTCCGTGGCATGGGCCCAACCAGAACATCATATAGGAGCGGGTTGCACACCTTTTTCTTTGTTTCTTCCTCGAGTTCATCCTGTTTAAACAAACACCTTCTTCATATTGCCTGCTCACTGGTGACGTGCCGAGCCCATACAGCACGTGTTGAACCAAACATCATCATATTGGGGCTCCTGATTGCCCCAAATCCAGTGGCGACAGCCTTTTGTAATTCTGCATTTGCATCTATCACTTAATACTGAATTATCTTTTCATCCTTTTTAATCCATTCTGCACGTTATTTCATCCTCTCACTCTCTTTTAAAGCGAACATAACCTCATGCAAGGAACTGCGAATTTCCCAAGTTTCTCATGTTCTGGTGGGCCATCCGAACCTCTCTCCACAAAACACGTACAAAGGCAAGAGCCATACGAAACCACCTAGCAGTGTGCGAGAACACTGCTATGAAAAAAATCTCTGGTTATAATCTGGCACCTGTTGGCTATTCTAAGGTGAGGAATCTGCGGTTAGACGGAGCATCCACTAGAAAGAGTGTTACCGGAGTAACCTTTTTGCTTTGGAGCGTGAATCTCTTTCGGTTTCACATGCTGTTCATTATTCAGCCATCTAGAGATTGGGAAGAGAAACGGTTTCTATTTTCCACTTTTTCTTTTCTTTTGTGCGTCAACCCAGGGAACAGCTATGTCTACCCCCTATGATGTTGATGTAAGCCCACAGTACTCCATTATGCGAAAGTCATCTTCAGATTTCCCCCCCCCTTGCGTTCGTATTCAGGGTCAAGGGTCTGGGTCGGTGGTTGTTCAGAAAATTAGTTGAGATGGTGCCAAGATTTAAAGAAAGAGATGCAATATCAGCCAAAACCAAGCAGACATTGAGAGGAGGGCAACTATGCTGAAAAACAAAAGGAGGTAAGTTTTCTGTTAGACTTTGACCGCATGAGGTTCAGAAATGCATAGTCAGGGGTGTCAATTCTGAATATGCCAATGTAAGTGATGAAAAATACTCCATTTTGGTTTTTATCCAAATTGCCATGACAAATTGGCACAGAGAGATGTTCAAAAAGGTCTGTAATCTGTGCCTTCCTAAGGACTTTAAGCCAGAGAATTGTAAAGCATGTGCAGCTTTTCTCTCAAGACCTTAAATTTCAGGGAAAACAATATATAGCCCAATATGGAATGTGCCAATATGAAATGTTCAAGGAAAAAAAGTACCCCTGAATGACCTGGGTTTATTAGATGACAAGAAGATTGGGTCAAGGGAGTGCAAAAATCTGATGCCCAGGACTTCACATCAGGTATATTTGGAAACCGGATACTTACCCGAAAAGGCACCAAAGGAACTTGTGCCAACATCATAAAAAAGCATAAGCCTGCAGTGCCCCATAGTCACAATGTGTCCAAGCCGAAAACATCAGACTCCAAGAACTCTTTACTGCTTTTGACATCAAAGCACTCAACAGTTGATTCTGTATTGAAGACCACCTAGGTCAAAAAATCAAGGTTACCAGTGAGAATAAACGTTCGTACTCTGTCTCAACTCTAAAAGAGGAGTATGATTGTAGAAAGGAAAAAGAACACATAATGAAGTACATGCTGACACCTTTAATAAAAAACAGTGGTGGTATAATTGATGTCGAACAGCAACTGTGTTGAGGGAAAAAAACAACACCTCAAGTACCCAAATGGCAGCGTTGCTGCAGAAGAAGAGTTTGACAAATCATTAAAGACATACATAATACCTGCTAAGGTGTCTGGGAAAAAAAGCCCAGTGACAAAACCCATAGACCAGGAGGCACCACCAGCAACAACAGAACTACAGACAGCCCCGTTAGACAAGGGCTCATTTGGGGAGGAAGATGTATGGCATACGGTGGAGGCTGGTTGGAGGCGGAATCGTGGCCCTCACTTCCACGTAGCCACTCATTGTACAATGCTGTGGTCAAAGGAGCAGCAGACACCTTTGGAGTGCAGCCTGGGGATGAATAAGCAGAGGCTTGCTTTCCTGAACATGCTCCCTAGTACCTTACAGCAGGACAGATAATTATTTAAACAACCGTCTTAATCGAAGGCAACCAACTCAATGGTGGAGAAGACTTCAAGCTATGACGTAACATACATTGAGGCCAAATGTGAGAGCAGACTTCCTGAAAGTGTCCACGTCTAGGAAGAGGGCTTACAAGCCTGCATCCACAGAACCACGTCATGACATGGAGAGCAAATGATTTTCAGGCAGCAACTAGGAAAATGGAGAGCTTCAGCCACCCAGTGGTGCATTGCTAACAAACACCTAGTCGCAAACAGTTGGAGAAAATTAAGTATCTCCTGCAACCTCTACAAGAGCAATTTAGAAAGAGAGCTAAAGCTGTCATCAAAGAAAGGGAAACAATAGACAATGCATGCCTTAAAACATCTCTGCATGCTGCAGACACAGGTAGTAAGAAGCCAGGCACAGGCACCACACTAAGAGACATTCTTGGCTCAGGGCCTCGGGCTTCAAACATGAAGTTCAAGCAACATTGCTCAGCATGCCTTTTACAGGGGAAAACCTATTTGGTCAAACGGTGGACAAATCATTGCAACAATTGAAGGAAGATAACACCCGAAAGGCAATGGGAGCAGTGCAAGCTGACGGCTCTTTCAAAATGGCGATTCTCCAATTGACATGCAGAGAGAATCTTAATTTCATTGAAGACATTATGCATAAATCCTTTTATTGCTGCCCCACATGCTCCAACTTGCAGCCCTTTAAAGAACATTCAGTAAAACACATTATAAACCACACATTTCAATCTGGAATCTTGAAATAGAGTATATTTACCCCTGCCATACAAACACATCCCTCTTTAGGCTGCGACGCAACACAAGATCTTCATGGCACAAACTTTCTTCTCCTGCAAAATGTTGTCTGAAAAAAAGAAAAGTATAAACCAACATTTTAACGTAAACAAATCAGGAGAAAAACCTGTAACACATGCTAATACAGTCAAGTCAGACATATAAATTTAAATTCAATCTTCATTAATTTATTCAGAAAAAACCTTATGGGAGAGGTGGATGGGATAATGCTAGCCTCCATTGTCTTTAATGAAATCAAAGTCTCTCTGCATGTTAATTGGACAATCACCATTTCATTACAAGACTGGAGGCTATCATTATGCATGTTTAAAGCTTTCCAGCGCCAGACTGCTCACATGCTCCACTGGTCTCAGATAGAAATTAGCAAAAGTATTAGTATTTGACTAGTTTCCCACCTTGGGAACCTCCTCAAGAGTTCCACCTGCCCAAAAGCCCTTACTAGCCATAGCACCCCTAGAGGAGTGTGCTCCAAACTTTGATAAATCAACTCCAGCTTCCAACATTACTGATGTCACCCACCTTGAAATTATAGCGGTGGAGATTGACTTATAAGGTTTTGCTTAAGAGATCAACAATTGATTTTCCCCATCTGCTCTAAATTCCAATATTCTCTGCTCCTAAACCTTCATACAGCTCTCAACACACAATTTCTTTCAATCCTGAAATGATGGATAATAAATGCTCTCGGACATAGTCTTAGTCCTTTTCCAAACATCAAAGTGGACGCATCCGGAGAATACAATCTGTCACAAACCTCCAGAGCCTTAACATCAGACATTCTTCTAAAAGAGATCAGACAAAGTAAAGTCACTAATTTCAGAGATATTTGTCTCAATGAAAGGTAAATATCCGGCCAGGATACAAAAAGATTAAAAACCAAACCTACATCCCATAAGGAATCCTAGCAATCTCTAGGCGGTCTTTTAAGGCTAGTTCCTTTCATCACCCTACGGATCAAGGGATCACTACCTATAGCAAAATTGTTCACCAAGGCATGTCCAGCTGACACACCTGATCTATAACAATTAATTGTTTTGTAAGACAGGTCTGAAATGAACAGTTCAGCCAGGAAATTCGCTAACTCTGCTACAGGAGCCTCCACGGGATCCAAATTCTTCTCCAGGCACCAACCACACCAATTTCTGCAGACCCCTCTGTACCTTTTCCTGGTACCTGGTGCCCAAGATTCAACCAATAAATAGCCTTTCCTGAAAGGCCTGAGTATCTGCCTTATCTCCTGAAATCTTCCAGATAAGAATGTTCATACTCCCCTCTAGTACCAAAGGATGTTCTTCTCCTTCCTGACCTAATAGCAGGACCAATAAAACTGGTATCAAACGTGCACCTCCATTGCAAGCTCCACTACGTCTGAAAATCAAACCTGTGAGCTCAAAAGGGAGTCACAAGAACAATACTGCACCTTTCTCTTCGAATTTTTAACAGCACCCTCTGGATCATTGAAAACGGAGAGAAAGTGTAACCCTGGTCTCTTTTCCTAACCTGAATAAAGGTGTCTACTGCAGCCGCTCTGGGATCTGGACTCCAACTGTAATATCTGCCCACCTGAAAGGTCAGTCTGCTTGCAAATAAGTCTACCTTAACTGTACCCCATAATATTTGAATCTTCTTGATAATGACTGGATTCATCTTCCAATCGCTGTCCCTCAAGTTCCTCGAATTCCAGTCTACTTTCTGATTCTGCTGACCTGGGATATATTTTGCTCTCGAGTATTTTCTGTTCCCAGCAAAAAATACTAGATCTCCCTGGCTAGCTCTACTAATTGCTTTGATCTCGATCACCCTAGTTAATTTGTGTATGATACTGCTGAAAAATTGTCCATACGAATTAACACCACACTGTTTGATAATATTCTCCTGAAACTCATCAATGTCTTCAATCCCGCTAACATTTCCAAACAATTTATGTGCAAACCTTGCTCCTCTCTGGACCATCTCTCTTCAGTCCCCTATTCTTTCAAACACATTCCCCAACTAAGATTGCTGGCATTCGACTGTAGAATAAATTCTGGGGCATTCCCAAAAATACCTTTGCCATTCCAAAATAATCAAACACCATTCCAAATCCTCCCGAGCTTCTTTGTTCAAAGACATATCTGCACAAATAATGGCTTGGCTGATTTGTGCAGATATGTCTTTGAACAGTATGTCTTTGAACAAAGCTCGTTCATGTCCATCTCCCTCATTTGTTTCATTATAAATAGATTATATATATATATATATATATATATATATATATATATATATATATATCCTGTAAACTTTCCGTATGGTCTACTGTGCTGTTTGTTTCTTAAAAAAGTTTATAGCACGCTACTGTTGCCAATTATTTTTTGTTCATCTCTTTTCCACGTCCTTTCCCCAAAAGAATTGCAACATAGAGCATGTTACTCCTTTTATCGTTGTTTGCTTGTCTTATTATATGTGTTTTGCCCTTGATATGTAAAGAGGGATTTCCCTTACAATGTACAGTGTTTCGTGCTTTGTTTTTCCCTGATCGTTGAGCTTTTCTTCCAAACTGTTCTTCAAATGTAGTCCCTTTTGCCAACAATTTGCTCTCTTTTCTTTACCTCTCCAGGCACTCTGGGTTTCCACTTCTAGGTCCGGGTTGTTTGAGGCCGAGGCAGAACAAACATCAGAGGGAAAATCGCATGCTCACCTCCTGTAATGTCATTGTATTCCCCACACCCTCTAGAGCAATACCCCCCTCCCCCCCTCCACCCTGGATCTGCTCACATTCCTGGACACCGGAAACAGCAAGCCTCGTCAGTGGGCCCACACTAATGTCTGAAGCTCCAACCCCTGCCACAGTCCTTTCCGTGGCTGCCTCCTAGGCGTCTTCCACCGTTCCCTTCTCCTTCACTGCCTGGATGATGACAGTACTACCACTTGCTCACACAGCTGTGATCTCTTCTGTTCACGGGGCATTGTCTTCCATATCCACTTACTGGGCCACATCTGTCTTGAAGTATCAAGAAACTACTGCACCGATTTTTCACCCTTGAGCGATTGCCACCAAACAGGCTTTGGCTGGTCGCGTATAAAGGTAATCCTTTGTTTGGTATACCATTGGAAGCTAGTCTTTACTTTAAAAAGTTTTCTGCCAAATTTCTACATTTTCAGCTTCTTTCTTTGAATTTGAACGTAGTGCTGCCATGCTAGCAAGTATTCCATTAGCTCATATGCACTGCTTCCACACAAGCCTCACCGCCATCATGTACCATCGATACCACATTAGGGACCTAGGGGGTAGAGTAGCTCATGACTTCACCGCTCAGGTTCTTCGTTTTGTTGGTTAATTCATGCACTGGATGGGCAGGAGGAGTAACAGTTGGGGTGGTAAGGTCAATGACTTCACTTCTGGTGGCTGTGGATCCTGTTGAGGGGGTTGTCTGGCTAGATAATAGCTGTGAGGTAATTGAGAGATAGGCACATTGTCATCTGAGCTGGTGTGGGACTGTTGTGTGAGGCTGAGTGGGAGGATCTAATAAAGCCTGTCTTGCTTTCGCAGGCTTAGTTTGGCATTACCTCCTCGTAAGTCTTCCTCGCCACATAATTTACATAGTGAGCTTCAGCTCCCCAACAGAACCCTCCAAGCAATTTAGCGCCCTAGTACTACCATCTCTCCCTAACATGGCCGACCTCCTTCACCCCTGACCCTTACAAGAGGAGGCACGACCCACCTCACTTCCTGTTTTTTTGGTTCTGCTGCAGACTCTCCGAGAGCACGTTTTCAATTAAGTGGGGCAAGGTCGGGGGTGGAGGGCCTGCTAAGCGGAATCATTGTTAGCGCCTTTTTTTTGGTTTTGGTGTTTATTGAAAGCTCTGCGAAGCAGGCTCTTACTTGTTGAAGGAGGCCCTTCTTCAGCGGGCTCATACGGAGGGCCGTACTTCGAAGGCAGATATGTGGTCTGGTGTGTCTTTGACCCCAGCGGCGGCCGTTCCTGTTCACCTTCGCACCACTGGGATTGTGCTGCTGGTCCAGCTTGACTTCGGGCCGGTGCGCATCTTTTCGCGCTGTTTTTGTTGGATGTGCTGCGGTAGGGCGGTCAGGGGTTTTGCAACGATTCGGCTCGGCTGCACCTGTGACGCGTCACGCATTCCTGCAATGCCGGCAACTGCCAGGTAATGCGAACGTTGTGTCGCGCTGTCAGCGTGCACACTGCTTTTAGTTTGGGGTTGCTATCAAAAAAGGGGGGAAGGGACAAGATGCCGAAATAAGAGGGCACGAGTCATGGGGAGTTGTCACAACCCAAGGTAGTGGTTGATAACAAATAAGCCAAAACAGTAGAGAAAGAGACGAGGTAGAGCAAGGATGATGCAGTAAAATCTGTGAGAAAAGTGCCTTATATGGGTATATCCGTGTCTTTAAGGGCACATTTATCTCCAGTTACAAAGGTCAAAATATGGAAAGGGGAGTTTATTGATGTCTTTAAGTTACTGCACTGGGAGTATAGGTTAAAGAGGGATCGAAAGAGAAGGCACGGGAGTAGGCCCACATGTCAGGGTCCCAATAATAGTAGATTCATGGACCGCAGCATTTCTAATGTTTGCCACTGTATACTGTGAAAAATACTCGGAGTGAGCAGTAACTATTTTTAAATACATGGATATAATAAGGAAGGCCCAAATAGATTTGGGGGGGGGGGGGTTTGTATGGTTACAGATATGATAAAGAATTCAGAGCGAAGTTGAGCAATAATTATGAGAAACCTTGGGGAGACCCAGAAAACAAGCTGTGGCTGCAAATCATGACCCCCACAAGACCGGAGGCATCTTTGCACACAGCTACTGGTTTGCTGGTTCCATATAGACCCTGGAGAAATGGATTTAACTCCAGAGCATGCTGGAGTTTCAATAGAGGGTATTGCAACAAAATTACCTCCAAGTACAAACACAAGTGTTTCTGTTGCAGTGGGGAGACACCGAATTGTCCAGTGTTTGAGGGAGCCACAATCACTGTGCAGGCACCACAGAGGGGGAGATGGGCAACAATGGCAACAAAGGCTTTTGCTGCAGTTAAGTCACAAATTCTTGAAGAATGGCTGGCCTATTACCCCAACAGAGAAGATTCAGCATTGTAAACATAAGTTCAAGGAGGGTTTTCGATTAGGCTATCAAGGTCAAGAATGAGCTGGTTTGCTGACAATTTCAACTCTGCCAAACAAATGCCCCAGATAGTAGGTGACCAGATCTACAAAAAGGTGAAAGAGGGTAGGATGGCAGACTCCTTCCACACGTGGCCTGTGGAGCATTTGATGGCATCTCCTTTATGTGTTGGTCCCAAGAAGGTAGCGGGAGGATTCCACATGATTCATCACCTGTTGTGTTTGGAAGTACAGTTAGTTAATGTCTTTATTGCCAGTGAGTATGTTGCAGTATGATTTGCATCAGTTTCTGTTGCTTTCGTATGGATCAGGAGTTACAGATTTGGTGCTCCTTTGGCCACGTGTGACATAAAGTCAACATTTCTGTTGTTGCTAGTTCACCTAATAAATTTGGAGCTGTTAAGGATATTTCTTGAAGGCCAGTTCTTTGTGGACAAGGTGTTACCCATGTGGTGTGCAATATTGTGTAACCTGTGTGAGAGTTTCAGTTGATTTTTGCATTGATGATGTTCCTCAAGAAATGGGGAATAATGCATTATTTGGATGATTTTTTGTTCATAGGGTTTCCCCACTCAGATGAGTGTAGAAGAGCACTTAAGAAATGTGAAGACCTGGCAGACACTTTGGCTGTTGCCCTAGCTCCTGAAACCTGACATTCTGGGGTATCAAAATTGACAAGTTTACCGTGATGGCGCACCTACCTCGAGTTAAGGTTCAAGGATTTACAAAACTGTTGGAGGAATCTATTTCTTCTAAAAAAGTAGAGCTGACAAAAATGCAAACAGCGCTAGGTCATTTGAATTTCACATGTTCTGTGGTCAGAGCAGGAAGATCTTTTTGTGGGTGTTTAGGTTTTGCATTGCCTGGTACCACACTACCACATCAGATTTCTCATCTCAGCAGCTTTCTGAAGCATTTCAATAGTGCCACATTATGGTCAATGGAAGATGAATTTCTGTTGCCAGTACAAATTTTCTCAGTTGTTGCGGGTGAATGGCTTTGGCATGCTTTGGGATGGCTGGTGGTATTCTGAGTGTTGGCTGGAGTCTTGGAGAAAGCAAGGGTGCAGCATCACCTTCCTCGTATTTTTTCCTCTTTGATCTGGGGACAGGAGCTCTAGAACTAGAAAGTGGCTTTCAATGTAGACAACCAAATCTACTTGTTAAAGGTCAAAAAGCCAGAGGCATTAGACTTCTGTGACTTTTTCAAAGGTTCAGGTTTGGTTGCTTGAGAAAGATGCATGCCAGGTGTGACCAATAACCTAGTGGATGCTTTGTTTTTTTTCACAGTGGCAGAGAGTTCATGGACTAGCACCAAGAGTGGATGCTCAGAAGCCTGAAGTTCCATCAGAGGAGACAGAGAAATATTGAGCTAACCGAGCAACCCTTAGCTGTGTCAACAAACAGAGCATAGAGATAAGCTTGGCAGGAGTTTATGGCCGGAGGGGCACGGCAGAGATTATTCCGAGCAAGGCTAAGCACGAAGATGTGATAGCTTTCATTCTGAGTTTGATTGATAAGGGTTTATCAGCTGTGACTATAGCAGGGAAACTGGCCGGGATTGCCTTTTATGGCAAGATGTTTTGGGGATATGAACCATCTGTGGGTGAGCTGCGCAGTCATTTCTCAATGGTTGGCAGAAGGAGCAGGGCGGGAGCTCACACAATAAGGAGCACACATCAGTGGACCTGTTGATATCAATTTTAGATAGGTTGGATCATATCTGTTTTTCAATATTTGACGTGGTGTTGTTTAAATTGTGCATGGTGTGGATGTTTTTCAGGGCATTCAGGGTAGCTGAGCTGTTATGAAATGGCAGTTCCACAAGGTACAATTGCATCGCGGGGTGTTAAATATTTGACTCAAAAGATCTAAGAGTGGCCAAAGCGGTAAAACAAAAGCTGTTAGGTTAAGGGGGGGAAGAGGTCCTCTCTGCCCTACTGAGGTTTGGCTCATTTTCAAGCAAGTATTAAAGTGATCTGCAGGTTGGTTGGGGTTTTTAACACCAGGATGGGGAATATTTGACTGCCTTCCAGCTATTAGCAGTACTACAGAAAACACTTCAGCAGTCAGGCAGAGACCCACTGGGGTTTGGCACTCACTCCTTTAGGATAGGAGCCGCGTCTGAAGTGCGCCTCTACTCTCAATCTCGGCCAACTCTTGGATACCAAAACCGACTCATTGGATTTTACCATCCTTGGCAATTTCAATCTCCATTTAGAAAATGCACATAATAACGATGCCGTCCAACTCATAGGTGTGACGGAAAGCATGTGCCTAGTATTACATGTCAAGGGAGCCACTCATTTGGCTGGCCATCTGCTAGATGGAATCTTTTCAGACAATCCCCATCTCCAAATTATCCCTTTCCTCCCCCTGGTATGGTCTGACTATCTGGCAGTTATCTTTATTCTCCAACTCAAGGCGGACGTACCTGCTCCCATACAGCCAAACTCCTCTCTTCCTTCTTGCCCCTGGCACACTTACAACTGAATCTCTTAAGTCGTCTTAAGCCCATAATCCCCCCACACTTCAGATGGACCTCGATATGGCCGCTGACTCCTATCATCACTGGATTGATTCTTCTCTTAATCACATAGCACCTGTCAACAACCATAAGAGCCATAGAAACACGCCCTCTGAAGTCTGGTTCAGTGAGAATCTTCGACTTCAGAAGCAAACTTGTCGTAGGTTGGAAAGAAAATGGAGGCTCAGCTATGGCCCCACAGAAAGAGAATCATACAAGTGTTCCTTAGCAGTCTACAAAGAACTGATTCTCAAGAAGAAAACCTGCTTCTACACCCGCAAAATTGAATCCCCTAAAAACTTATTCAAAGAACTATTTGCTATGGTACAAAAACTTATGAAGCCCCCTGAAAATAAAAATACTGACGTCAGCCAAGCCTTCTGTAAGTCTTTAGCAGCTTTCTTTCACACTAAGGTAAAGGCAGTCTATATCCATTTCTCAGCAAATCATAGACCCAGTCAGACTTAGGCTTAGGACGCCCCATTAATGGCCTCACCGTGGCTTCCGCTGTTAATGCAACATTCCATCAGCCTAGTTCTGGCGACGACCCGCTACGCTGTCCACTTTCACGTCTCTTTTCCCAGCACAAGTCCTGAAACTAATTAGGCAAACAAAATCTGGTTCCTCCAGTGACCACTGCCCCCTCCCCCCAAATCACAGAGCAAGCACCAGAAATCATCATGGAACACCTCACAGATTTTTTTAACCAGATGTTTTGCACGGGCTACTTTCCCACCAAGTGGAAGTTAGCCTGCATTCTCCCCTTTCTGAAAAAGCCTATTCTTGACACCGCGGACCCCAACAACTATTGGCCTATTTCACGCCTTCCACTTCCTGACAAAATTTGTTGAAAACGCTATGAACGCCAAACTAACATCCTTTATCGAGAACCATGGATACCTTGATTCCACTCAGTTCAGCTTCAGAAGCCACCATAGCACGGAACCTGCTCTCATTACAGTGTCAGAGCAAATCAGGCAGACTGTTGACACAGGAGGTAATGCTGCCCTGGTCCTATTAGACCTATCGGCAGCTTTCGACACTGTCAATCACGACATTCTTTTAAATCGTCTTGCCTCCATTGGGTTCAAGGGCTACACCCTCACTCTCCTCAAATCTCTTCTCCCCAACCGCGAGCAGTTTGTTGCTCTTGAAGATTTTAACTCGCCTGCCTTCACATTACCATGCAGCGTTCCCCAGGGCTCGCCATTGAGCCCTACCCTATTTACCATTTAAGTCATCCCTCTAGTGAACTTGTTCAGGTCATCCGGGTTCTCTGTAGTTTCCTACACTGACAACACCCAAATTGTGATATCTGTGGTCAGCAACCCAGCAGACGCAGCCACCCACTTTCATGACTGTTTGCTTCAGGTTGGAAAATGGATGTCTCTTAACGGTCTAAAATTCAACTCCAGTAAAACAGAGGTCTTAACTTTTGGCAATAACACTCCCTTTTGGTCCCTAGTTTGGTGGTCACGGGAATTCAGCTCTTTCCCTACCCCTGTCAATAAGGTTAAAAGCTCAGGGGTAGTTTTTGACAGCAAACTATCTTTTGAGGGCCACATTAACACCATTACTTCAGCCACCTTCTACACTATGAAGCTCCTCAGGAAAATCTTCCCCTTCCTTCCACCCAACTTGCAGAAAACTGTGACCACATCTCTTCTACTATCTAAAGTTGACTATTGTAATGCCCTATTTGTCAACATTCAGAAAAAAAGCCTTAATAAAATCCAGATCCTACAGAATGCTGCTGTCTACCTACTCTTAGGCATTCCTAAACCCGAGTCTGTTTCCTCTGTGCTTAATCTTCTTCATGGTCTTCCAGTCAAGAAGCGCATTGACTTTAAAGCCCTGTGCATTGCCTTTAGGGCACTCCATGGCATTGGACCCGACTATTTCAGGGAAAGCTTTCAATGGTATACTCCATCTCGACCACTTTGATTTGCCTCCGCCCATAATCTTATAGTTCCCAAATTTAAAAAATCTTCTTGGGGTGGGAGAAGCTTTGTCGTTGACCTCAGCAGACTCTGGAACTTTCTCCCCCTCGAATTAAAAACAAAAACAGATCTGGTAGCTTTCAGAGAAGCCCTTAAGACCTGGCGTTTCACCCACTAAGCCCTGTCCTGTATCTCCTTTGTTCAGCAGGCTAGCTTGCTCGGATATTAGCGCCTAGGCACCCTCGGGTATTAAAGCGCTTTATAAATCTTATTTTCATTCAATTTCACTTCACTTGTTGGGTTTAGATGTTGGGGACATCAGGACATTGGGGAGCTGGAGATCAGATTTTTATTTATGGTACATCTGTAGCTTTAAGAATGTATGTTAAGTTTTTTAAGTTGCTAATTATATTATCTCTTTTCAGGTTGTATTGCTGGGACATGGACAGTGTTATTTACCATTTGGGTTCTTGGGCATTCCTTTGTTTGCTGGATAGAGAAGCAGGCCAAGAAGAGACATTTTGGAGCTGAGCTGGGGTTTCGTTGTGACTGTTTTGAAAGAAAATGATGGGGAAAGAGTGGCATGAGATGTAACCATTTGTTACCTTGGCTTTCAGATCTGGTTGTGTCTAGAGTGTGCTCTGACATTTTGATGATTCACCTTCGGGAGGACGCATTGGTGCAGATTTCCGGGTTGAGACTGTTAAAAAGTGTGAAAGAAGACTTGAGAACGGGTGTGAGATCTTGGTCAGATACACACATCATTTGGACAGAGCAAATTCCGAGAAGGGGGCAGGGAGGGGCAAAGAAACATACTACGATTGAATGGGAAGAAGAAAAGTGAATAGGGACATGAAGCATTTTTTTTTATTGTAACACAATTTATTATTGTTGGACCTGACATCCTCGGCGTGGTTTTCCCCCCGACTTTTTGCCTTCAATCCTCCTGTTTTTACTGACTTCGCTTTTGCTGGCCGGTGGACTCTGCTCACTTTACCACGCTAACAGGTGCCAAAGTGTTTGTGCTCTCTCCTCTAAACATGGTAACAGTGGCTTACACCCAATTGTCCATTTAATTTCCTAGTAAAGTGGTACTACCTGTAACCAGGGCCTGTAAATTAAAGGCTACTAGTGGGCCTGCAGCACTGATTGTGCCACCCACTTAAGTAGCCCCTTTTAAACATGTCTTAGGCTTGCCATTGCAGCCTGTGTGTACATTTTAAATGAACCCTTTGTCAGGCCTAAACCTTCCTTTTTAATACGTATAAGTCACTCCAAGGGTATGCCCTAAACAGCCCATGGGGCAGGGTGCAGCGTTTTTAAAAGGTGGACAGCTACTTTTAACTTTTACATGTTCTGGTAGTGAAAAACTTTTACATTGTTTTTGCCTCTCCCATAGGATGACATTGGATTACCTTATTACATTTAATAAGTAATAACTTTTAATTGGGAGCAGGTAGAAAAGTAGAGTTTGGTTTCTAAACAATTTTTAATTTTAGACCCTCTTTAATGATAACATTGGATTTTATGTCTCAATTCTGAAAATGGCACTTTTAGAAAGTTTGCATTTTCTTGTCCTAAGAATTTGGTGCCTGCAGCCTATATCCTGGGTCACAGGACTAGGTTTAGCTGGCAGTTGGTCTTTGTGTATTACTCCCAGATAGTGAGACAAAGGGAGAATAGGAGTTGACAGGATGGGCAATCTCTGACTTGATAGGGGGGCATAGCTGTCACCTACTACACTTGAACATCACAAAGACTCTGCCTCAGCACACTCACAACAGGTTTTACTCTAGTCTTTTGTGCCCCCAGTCAAGCTGGGGCCAGGGCAGGGAGGAAGAAAATTCCAAACACTTTAGTGGTAGAAACCTCTAGAAACTTCTCCTACTTCAAAGCTGGCACCAAGGATAAATAGTGGACCCTCAGACCCAACTCTTCAGTATACATCTGGACCTGTGGAAGACTGAGACAAATGACTGCTCTGCTGCTATATTTCAAGAAGAACAGCTACTCTGCTGCCTGAGTGAGAAGGACTGGACCTGCGTCTTGAACCCAGGACCACCAGAGTGACTCCAATGTCTAGTTGGCTGGCCTCCTGATCAGAGCCTCATGGACAGAAAAGGCTCCAACCACCTTGACCCCTGCACCTGGAATCTGCCTGCTGTAAGTATTGTCCCCCCAAGTGGTGCCACCCCAGTCCTGGACCCTTGGAAGTGGACCTGAAGGTGCTCTGCCAGCCTAGCTGTGGTATTTTGGGCAGAACTGATGCAGTGCGATGCATCTCCTCGCAGCTCTGCACCAGAACTGCCGCTGCATGACATATCCCCGACACAGGACCCCACAGCTCTATGGAACCCCTGCCACTCAACTCCTCATCAACACAGGACCTCGCATTGCAGCCCAACAACTCCTCTGAACTCCCTCTGCACGATGCATCCCTAACACAGGACCTCGCATCACAGCCCCGCAGCTCCCTTAAATCGCCACTGTGTGACGCATTCTTGACACAGGACCTCACATCGCAGCCCCCAGCTCATCTGAACTGTCGCTGCGTGAAGCATCCTTAGGGAAGAACATCACAACACTCTGCAATCAGGATTTAAGGTACTTTATTCAGTGGGCCTAACTTGGTCCCTGTATCTGGCCTGCGCTCCATCAAGGTCGGCCTAAACTTTCGACTTTGTCCTGGTCCAGCACGACCAGATAATCACAGTTGGCGCTTATTGCTTTTAAGCATGGTTTTCACATAAATCTTAAAAATTACATATCTCTGGTTTTACTAATTAGATTTTTGTTGACTTGGTGTCAAATAATTTATTACATTTTACTTTATTTTTCTAAATTGGTGTGGGATTTTTCTTGTCTTGTGTTTACACTTATTACTGTTTGAAGTGCTGCATTAATACTATACACATTGCCTCTAAGTTAAGCCAGACTGCTTTTGTACCAAGCTACCAGAGGGTTAAGCACATGTTGATTTGGAGTTTGCTTGTGTTTCACCCTGACAATAATTGTGGTTGCTGCTTGAGTAGGGTTTCACCCAACTCAACCAGTAACGCAATTTCCTATAATTAAGTTTTTAATACTGGAGGCATATACAATGAATGTTTCTACAATGAGTGTAATAAGAAAGGAAACGAAAATAAAAGAAACAGTCGTGTATCATCATTCCACCACCCACTGCCTCTGTATTCCCAAAACATGCTCATCCAGTTTTGTTTGCCAGTGTCTGGCCTCCAGTTAATCAAATCTGGCCCCACGTGGTTGTTCCTTATATGTACATCTCTCCACATTGAGAGATTCAGTCCAATCCCTCCCAGGAGTAATCATGATACCTCAGTATTCCGCCCAAATTGCCTATATTTTAATGTATTTCGTGAGGCATCCCCAATCTTCATAGATTTCCCTTCCCATACTCATACCCAAAACCATTCCCCTTTTCCATTCCCCCACTGACTGGTGGGAGGGTCTTCGTTTTTCCAATAACTGGCAATATCTTGTTACATCACTGTTAGTCTCAGCCAAAGAAGTGTTCATTTGTGGCTGTTCCTGCTAATGGTTATGTTTATGTGTAGGAGGGTTAGATTGGGGTCAAATGGTATGTGCCACCTCAGCATCCCCTGTAAACAACAGATCACCTGTCTCCAGAATGGGGCTATCTTGGGCAGCTCCAGGTTGTATGAAGCAGCTCACCACTTGTGCCAGGCATTGGAGTCAGTCAGGGGAGGCTATCAAATCCATACCCCATAATCTTTGTCTAGTGAAATACACCCCATGGATGTATTTCACTTGCACTAGTCTGAGTCTGGCAGAAATTTACACATTTAGTTTTATTGTGCGGTACATCTGTGACACTCCGTGGTTACCCAAGCCCCCGATGAGTAACTTTGCCTCCACTGGGTTGAATTCCAGTAAGTTTTCCAGTCCTGTGATGTAGGGAGTCAATTACGTCACCCAATGTAATGGTTCCAAAGAGGTCCCATTCCTGGAAGCCCTTGAGAACGGCCACCTTGGCCATGACTGTGCCCATCCACAGGGAAGTCTGCTCAGTCAGCTCATTGTGCCTTCCCATACACCGTAAGGTTGACCTCCACAGCTTGAGGACAACCTTAGATGCCCGAGGGAGGAGAGATATTGTGGAGGCACCATATAATAGAGGAGAATTGGGGTACCTTGGAGCGCCTACTTTTCCACTGCATATGCAGGGTCGTCCTGGGTGTCTTGCAGCCATTCATTGATTATGCTTAGATGTGATGCCTTATAATATTTTTCAATATAAGCAGACTCAATGCCACCATCGAATGTAGACTTAAAACATTTAGTCAGGGCTATACAAAGAAGGCTCTTGTTCCATAAGAATCCACACAGCACCCCATTGACCCTATGAAAGAGAGAACTTGGCATATCGTGTGGGTAGTTCTGTAGTTGATATAAGAACCTAGGGAGGGACACCATTTTTAAAATGACTGAGCATCCCAAAAACGGCATTGGGAGGGCCGACCATGTCTTGACATCCGTAACCAAATTAGCAATTAATGATTTTATGTTGTGTTCCAGGCCTCTGTAACAGTAGGTGTGATGTTGACTCATAAGTAGTGGAACCACTGTGCGGTCACCTGAATGTCTGCGGCCCAGTCCAGGTCCTGGGGTTACGAGTTGGCAGGGAGGATTGTAGATTTAGCTGTATTAATGAAGAGTCTTGATGTTTTCCTAAAGAATTTGGAGCATACGGGGGCCAGTGGTCTCAGGGTCTGCCAGGAGGATCAGGAGGTCATCTGCATAAAGGGCGACTTGGTCAGAGACATCCCTGTCCCATTCAAAGCCCCATATCTGAGCATCTATTCTGATCCATTTTGCAGGGGCTCTATTGCTGTGGCAAAGCGCAATGGTGAAAGGAGGCAGCCCTGTCTTGTCCCTCAGGACATCGGAAAGGGCACCAACATGGCGCTACCTAAGTGTACGCAGGCATTAAGGTCAGTATATTATAGTTTGATGTAGACCATAAATTTATGCCCAATGTTAAGGCGTAGGAGGAGGACAAAGTGGTAATCCCATTTGACAGAATCAAACGCTTTTTCTATATCTGCCAACATTACTACAGTTGGGTCATTGCGGTCCGGAAGAATATAACGACGCTGGGGTAGCTGTGTGCGGATCTCTCCCGAGCCTGGATAGATTGACAGAAATTGGACATTGGCTGTGTAGTCTGTTGTTGAGGAGAAGACTCTGGGGGTCAAAACCGATATATCGGTCATCGAGGAAATGGTGTCCCTACCTGTATCAAACTGTGCTACATTCTCTAAGAGAACTATAGATCACTATATCTCTCCTTTTCAGACAGTAGCCAGTGTAGCTGGAGGGAGGGGTGCGCCTCCCCCAAATATCTCAAGGGGGGTTTTGTCTGGAAATCCAGTGACTGGCATATATGAGCTATCATCCAGGACAGCAGCACTTGCCATGATCTCCACCGGCTTGATCCTGGGCCTGACCATGGTCTTCACCAAGGAGGGTCCCAGAATACAAGTGTCCACCACCACCGACCTCTTTCTGGTATGTCAGAGGACCTAGTGGATACTGAAGCAACCGGCACTCTCAATGCAGATAACATTATATATGGGCAAAAACTCTTGTCTCAGCTCTTATTCCGCAGGAACCCCTTGAGGCTTTCTTTTCTTTATCAGATGCTGGAAGCCTGTCTGACTCTGACTCGGAGGATCATGAACTGGGTGGCACTGTTGCTACGGCTAGTCTTAAGAACTGGTTGTCTGTTGGAGTCAAAGATAAAGTGAGCAGCCCTTCATCAAACATCAGTGGACTGGAGGGCGGGTCTGGCTTTACCACAACCACGCAAATTGAAGAACTGGTAACACTGACCTTTGAGCAGGAGACCCTCAACCCTATGGGATCTGCATCAGCATCTGAAGACAAACTCTTGTGGGACCCTGATGGCACATAGCTTACCCCCAACTAATGCTTCTCCTCCGGCCCTTGATATAGTCACCTCTTCAACCTCTCACATCGTTCCTTATATGAAACTTGATGCTGGGAAAGGGGCATAGACCCTTTCCAACACATCTACTTTCGCTACTACCGAGCCTGGCTCCCCTCCTTTATCGGCTATCTACAACCTCTTACAACAGCATATGGAGTAGTATTGCAAGGACTCTCTCATGTTAAAGACTGCACATCTCAAGACACAAGTTGTTTTGAGGAAACTCTCTGGGAATATGGATATCCTCCACACACGTTTCAGCAAAGTTGAATCAACTCAGCAGCCCTGCAGGTAGCAGTGGAGGAAGTTAAATCGGACTCCCAGCAGCAAGAAGCTCAGGTGGTCACTCTTTTATCTAGAGTCGAGGACTTGGAGAACTGATCTCGTAGGAATAATCATTGGGTCCAATCATAGGGTCCTTCGTATTCCTGATGGTACTGAGGGGGACGACCCTTGAGGGTATATCCTTCGTCTCTTCAGGGAATCTTTCCCTACCCTAAACAATTGGGACATGAACAGCATGATCCAGAGGGCTCCTCGATTTCCATTTTGCCCGCCTAAGGAGGGTTCGCCAGCATATTATCCATGGGCCATTTCGATTTATGTCGCAAACCTTCTATTGCGGCAGGAGATCTTTTGGGTGGCCTGACCAAGGTCACCAATCAAAGTTTGCAGAGTCGAGTTTTTTGTTCGCTCAATCTTCTGTCATGAGACAGTGGTTAGATGATGGCAGCTTCGTCAACTTATCCCTGCTCTTCAAAAACTTGGGGGCCCCAGTCTCGTTAATCAAACCCGCCACTTTGCAGATCAAGCATAATGGCCAAATGTATTTTTTCTTTGATGCTCCGAAAGTTGTAGACCTGTTACAAAAATGACAGCCAGCAAAATAATGTGTAGTCAGCAGTGTCCCTATTGGCGGGGCTTAGATCTTTCTCCAGTGGGCTTCACAAGCTGTTATTTGAATTATAATGGTGCTCCAGTTCTACTTTTATTCAATCTTCATATATTTGCTTGTAGTTTACAGAAAGGGGGTATTGTTTTTGCTCCTCTAAGGTTATCTTTGTTTTCTCATTTTTTTCTTTTTTGGCTTATTTCTGGGACTTTATGGCTTTTGGGTTATTTCTCGTTGTCATCCCTTTTTCTTCTTTATTTCTATATCTCGGCTTGGGGGCCTCTGGGGTGGGGGGTTGCTCTCTATTAACAGCTTGCAGGATCAGATATTTTTTCTGTGTTTTAAGGGGGTGGGGGGATGGCCCATGTTTGGGGCTTCAATTTGGGGGAGTGGGGATTATGGGAGGGTTCTTCGGGGAGGACTGAGTTATGATGTACATATGGGTTTCTGTGTCAAAACTAGGAGTAAAAGTTGGAATGGGTTTGCAGAAAAAACAAAAACTGGAGATGAAAAAGAGCTGTGTGGTCATAGTTGATGTTCACCGGAGGAGCTTGAGATCGTGCCTCAGTTTTTCGCAGGGTGCATCAGGCCTTGGTTAGATTATGACAACGACTAATTGTGGTAATAGTTATGGTGAGCATATACACATCCTTTCTTGGAATGTGAATGGTATTAAGTTGCTCCACAAACGTCGATTAATTAGGGAAGAATGATATAATTTATGTCCACATATTGTCTTCTTGCAGGAGACGCACCTCTCCAGGATCCAAATCTCTTTGCTCGATGACTTGGCTTAGTGAGTTCTTTGCACCGCTTGCTTTACCTCTGATCAGAGGAGAGTAGCTCTCTATGTATGGGATAAAATCTGGGTAATGGCACAGTGCAGCTTGGGTCCGTGTGGTCGATGGCTTATTGCGATGATCATTCGAGAGAATGCCCAATTTACATTGTCTAATCTGTGGTCCTAATCAGGATAACCCCACGGTTTTTAATGGTCTGCTAGTTGAATTACAACATTGGCCGAAGCCTCTGATATAGTTTGGTGACTTCAATGTCACTCTTTGCCCTGGGCTTGACTCTTCGCGTCTAGGAGCACGGACTATGATTATAATGGGGCAGAAGTATCTAAGGGAGGCTCTGAAACAATTAATGACATCTTATGCCCTTGTTGAGGTTTGGCTGAGTTGTTGCCTCAGGGAGTCTGGGTTTACCTTTTACTAGGTCCCTCATAACTCAGTAGCAATATGTTTTTTCTTAGTCATTCTTTGCTATCACTTCTTAATACACAGCTGAATCCGAGGGGGATTAGTGACCATAATTCATAGTCCCTTTGTCTTGAAGTAGAACAATCCACACAACTATATCGCCCCTTTACCTGGACTTTTGACTGGAGATTTCTCTTGGATGAGGAATATATCCATTTTATGGACAGGGAATTGAGGAACTGTCTGTAGCTAAATATTGTCTTGGCATCTACCCTTTCGGTTTGGGGCGCACTTGAAGCCTTTTGCAGAGGCATACCATAAAATATGCTTTACATCAGAAGAATGAGCAGATCTAAATGGAGGCCTGTATACATGCTTCCCTTGGTTCAATTAAACACCACCTGGCACAGAGTATGATTAATCAGGATTTGAGGATGTTCTCCTTATCTTTGGACCCACTTGCAATTGCTCAGGCCGCCCTCAGGGAAAGATTATAGGACAGGTCTGTTTAGAGAATCCGAGCTAAGCAACTAATTACCTTCGTGAATAATGAAGAAATGAGGAGAACACACTATTTTAGGGCTAAGGACAGAGCTTACGCTAATATCATTCAGACGATTCTGAACGATAAGGGAGAGCAAGTTAGTGATCATAAACTTATTCTGGAAGAATTCCACCAGTTCTATCAGAGGCTTTACTGTGAGGATGAGGTTGTATCTTTTGATACTATCAATCAATTTATTTGGACACATTATCATCGTGAACTGACTTGACCACAGCGGTCCAGGTTGGAGGGTTCTATTACTCTGCTTGAAGTCGAAGCTGCAATTAACAACTGGCAAGGAGGAAAGCATCTGGTCCATATCAAATCCCTCTTGAATTCTATGTAACTTTTTACCACGTCTTGGCACTTGTTCTCTGCAATCTCTTTAATTCCTTTGAATCTATGGGACAAGTCCCTGAGCCTTGGGCGGAGACTAACATTATTATTTTTCCCAAGAGAGAGAAAGATCCTCTGCTGTGTAGCTCCTGTAGCCCAATCTCTTTGCTCACTCTAAGATCTATACTCGGGTCTTGGCCAACAGATTATCCTCAGTGATCTCCTGCTTGGTTGATGAGAATCAGCATGGGTTTATACCGGGACGAAATACCATCGCACATGTGAATACAGCCATCACTGCTTTGGAAGTTGGGGGGGCAGACGGGGTCCCAGTCGGAATGATAATGCTCAAGGCCGAAAAGGCATTTGACCGGTCTCCTGGCAGTTTCTTTGGGCAATTATGGGTGTCTCTGGATTTGGCTCCCGGTTTATAACCCGGGCTCAGCAACTATATAAAGGCCTGAAGGCCAGGGTTCTTTTCTCAGGGAAGCTTTCAGATCCTAAAATGATCACTAGGGGCACCCAGCAAGGGTGTTCTCTCTCACCTCAGCTGTTTGTGCTCTATATTCAGCCCTATATCCAAGTTCTGCAACTGGCCAAGGACCAGGAACATCTGCTGAGTATGGGCGTGGGGGCTACGCCCCCTGGCTGGTAACGAGAATGGTAATCTCTATTACCATCCATCTTCATTTCCTAAAATGTTGAATGTGTGTCGCTGCACAAAACAGTGCCTGGTTGACACTCTCTGACTCTCACTAACACGAGCATCAGGCAGCCAGGCACATTTTTCAGGCACCTGCACTAGTGCGCAAGTGTCAGACAATATCCATTTGTGTTTTTTTTTTAACACAGGGATTTACCTCTTAACAGCCCAGTCTTTCCATTTACAGGGGTCTCTAGGATTCACCCCAAATGACGCGCAGCAGCATATTGTTTTCCAACTAGCCTCGGGCGCTTTGGACCTCATCCCTTTACTGCCTGGGGCTGCATGCCACTCACTGCTGCCTCGCACTCGATCTCCCGCCCTTTCCCATGTCGTCACAGGGTGGGGAGGGGTCATCAGACATCACATATCCCACGGCATCCTGTGACGACATGGGAAAGGGTGGGTTTACAGATTAAACTGGAGTCTGTGCCCGCTGGTTTGCTGTGAAGAAGTGTTGGAGACCTAAAGGGAGAGGAAGCTTGGAGCAGAAGGCCCGGATGGTGGAGGGGCCTTAATCAGGTACAGGCAGCTGTCAGCGATGCGAGGAGTTCTGCACTCTTGAGCCTTAGTGTGTTTTTATAATTTACTTTTAATTTCCCTGTTCTTGTTTTTTTGCACTTGTTTCCTCCTTAGTTCTTACCAGTGGCGGCTGGTAGGGAACGGTGGCGGGCGGCTGGGGAAGGGGGTGGGGTTAAAAAATAAATTTAAAAAAAAACTTACCTGCTGGTCCACATCACCAGCCGCCGCCTCTCCTCCGACGCAGGAACCACGAACAAGAAGCACCCAGCCTTCCAGACTCCCATAGCCAATAACGACGCTGCTGATAGCAGCGTCGTGATTGGTCTGAGCGCCGTGGTTCGGCGCTCAGAGAAGGACTGGGAGCCTGGGCATGTTCTCCACCCAGGCTTTACAATACAGCCGGTGGAGAAAATGCAGAGTGCGCACGACTGTTTAGCCAGCCCGAGACGGCCGGCCAAACCGTCATGCGCACTTAAGGTGCAGGAGCTACCACTCCTCCTCCCTCTGGGTCACGGTTGCCCAGCCCCGCTCCACCCTAACCTGGCTGCAACTGCAATGCTAAAAATAAAATGATTATAACATTCTGTTATTATCATTTTTTTCCCTTTGTACTGCTTTAAAGCAGTGGGGTGACGCTCCTCCGCCTTAGCGGTGGAGCCGCCGCTGGTTCTTACATCTTTTTTTTCTCTCTTGCCGCCTTTCTTACCCTTTCTCTCCATTTCCTTCTTTCTCTGTTAGCATGTCCTTTCTTTTTATTTCATACCAATTTTATTTTTCTCGTTTTCCCTGCCCACTCTTCATATTTCCTCATTATACTTTTCCTCTGGTGCCTTGTAATGACTGTACCCAGGTCTGTGTGCAGGTATAAGGTGGTGACAGGGCCCCCCTTATCCGGCTGAGTGCAGCAGCCAGACTCTGACACCTAGGATCACACAATTTGGTTAAGTGGGAACCAGGATCGATCCTTGGCTTTCTGGTGTCACATTGAGCAGCTAAGCCACTAATGTATATTTCTCTCACTGCCTTATTTTACACTGAAAGTTAATATTTTTGTCTCCCTTTCTTGGCACATGAGATTAGAGCATGGGTAGCAGGGAGGTGCCACATGAAGGCATGGCTCATTTTGGGCTCAAGAGTCCAAAAGGATCCTGAACTTAGCCAGAGCCAGGAAGTTGGCTTGAGCTCTCAATAGCTCTCCCACCTCTACCTCTCAAATTTGCAGATTGAACAGTTAGAAATTCTGTGCACTATTTCTTAGGTTTTCTTTTAAAAATGCCTATAATAAATGTGCTTCTTGGTTAATTGATTATAGAAATTTTGCTGGAAAATGCACAATTTTACACCACTTTTTAGAAAAGTTCTCAAAGGGAGCAACCTTCCGAACTTTCCGAGAAAATTTCAAGCCCGCTCGCATGTGTTCCAAAGTTCCTTAATTGCTCCTACGCTCCACTAGTTTCAGATTCCACCAGGAGCCACTGCCAAGGACATTCACCTGCTGCAAATACATAGGCTGGAGCTGAAGGTTTTAGAATAGGCGAATGATGTGGACATTTTGACCCCCACCGTGGCTATTGCTCTATCGGCAACAGATGCAATAGCAAGGGATTTTGGCTCTATTTTGGGGTATAAACTTAACATCAGTAAGACTCAGGTCTTGTCTAATCTTCCTGCACCAGGTCAAGATAGGCGCTGAGTTGGCCCAACAATATACCTTAGCATTGTATTGTCGTTAAAGATGGAAGAAGTTGTAGAGTATAACTTCAGTCAAATCTTTATGAGGACAGTTGAGATCTTTAATATGTGGAATAGACTACACTTGGGGTTATTTGGGCGATCTAACCTTATTTAAATTATTATCTTGACTCATTACTTACATCTTTGTAGATGTATACCTCTCTATCTCCCCAAAGTCTTTTTTGATAAGATCGAGGCATCATGGCAAGAATGAATCTGGAGCTACAAGAAGCCAGGGTCTAGTATACAGTTCCTTCTGGCCACATTCATGTCACGATTAATATAGGTCCTTGGTAGGGAACCGTGGTCTTTGGGGTGCTTGATCCCAGAGTACTTCTATGAGGTGAGGCCATTGTGTCCCGTATCTGTATCATCAACACTTTCTATTTCAAAAAGACCAGGTTTAACACACTGAGGGTGTTTCATTCTATCTGGTCCTGCTTGAGAAAGAAGCTATCAGATATTACTCTTTATAACGCTTACAACTACTTGGGATGTAATCCTAATTTGCCTTGGCAAGGTCATAAGAATTTTTTGGAGTGTTGGGAGGGTTCTAAACTCTTTATATTGGGACAATTAAGAGGGTGGTATTCTCCTCTCATATGAAACTCTGCTGCAAAAGTATTCCCTCCCCTCGCTCCGGATTCTTTTGATATTTACAACTTCGACATATCCTTGTTAGTCTGAAGATAGTTGATATCAGCTGCTCTTAGAGTAGTTTTTTGGACCACCTGATGAGAGGTCTCCTCAAGGGAAGCATCAGCCTGGCCTGTAAAATATCTTCGGCCAAGGCAGGGTGGAGGGTGGATCCTTTTCTACTTAGGGCAGATAAGTGGAGCAAGCATCTTGGGGTTGAGGTAACCCTCGAAGATATCAGGCATACCAACATGTTGGCACAGAGTGTCTTAAATGTCTCAAGGGTTAAAGTGCATCACCTTAGGTTTTTTAATGATTTTTATTACACGCCCAATCATCTTTATCTCATGAAAGTTAGACAAGATTCTAAATGATTAAGATGCGCTGTCGATCAAGCAGAAGCTGTGAATATCTTTGCTACTTGTCCCTCCGTTGGTTATTATTGGGAGACAGTTATGGGGAAAGTCAATCAGACCTGTCAAGCTAATATGGCCTGTGTCCCTAAATTAGTGGTACTAGGCCATTCTTCATCCATTCGATTGCATCTTTCATGAATTTATTTCTTTGCAATCTCTCTGGTGAGACTGGTCCTGGCACGACCCTGGCTATACAATGAGACTCCAAACCTGATGCTCTAGTGGTGCGAATTCTTGAATACAAGCTTCCTCAAAATATCATTAATAGACCATGACAAGCGGAGAGACAGATTAAGGAAGATCTGGGATCCTCTGAGGGGGATGCTGAGTTATTTTTGGGCTGCCCATGGCTAGATACCCTAGATGTTACCTTCTGCTGTACCTTTGATAGTTTAATGCTTATGATGCACCCTGCACTATATGCACTTTGTTTTTCCACTTTATTTCTTGTGTCTTTTCCTTCAGTGGGATAATGACTGTGTATTATGCTCAATAGTATGATCTGGTTTATTAATATGTGCAATTCCTTTGTAATTCATAAATTACTACAATAAAAACAAATTACTAAAGCCGGTCATTTCAGTTTGTCTGCAAGGAAATTATGCACATGCCAGACATTATGCCTCGTGGCGCGATGTGGCATAAATCTTGACTGGTCAGGGTGCTTTAACAATGAGATGAACCCTAGCAGCCTAACAGACAGCGCATTGGCAATGATTTTCACCTCGGTGTGGAGGAGAAAGATAGGGCGGTAGGAGGAGCATTGTTCAGGGGGGTGACTCGGTTTGGGACCAACAACTATTTCGGCCCTGAGATGGTCTGGGGGAAGTCTTGCGTTCTTCACGACCTCTGCTAGCATCTGTTCAAGTGGCATACTTAATTTGTTCATAGAGGTCTTGTAAAATGTTGGGGGGAGCCGTTAGGGCTGGGGGTTTTTCCAGAGGTTAAGCTGGTTGTTACGGGAAATGTGAAATCATAGCACAACAGCAGACAACAGTAGAAAGCAGCTATAAGTGGTGAAAGAACAGTGCAGGCCAAAAACTTGTGCTGATGAGAGAGAGGTGAAGAGTTTACTTGAAAGTAGAATTCATGACCTACAAGGTTGTAGTTAAAGGAAAATTCTGTTGTCCTAGTTAAACAAGAATGCGATTGAAGATGATTGAAGAATAGGAGCAGGAGATTGAATTAGCCAAGAACACACAGAGATAAGAGGTCTTAGGAGCACAATGATTAAGCACACACACCACTAAATATGCATTCACCACAAATACGCACACATTCAAAAGTAGAAGAATACTTAGTTTGTTGAGCATTGTTATATCTGCAATAAAGGATGTGTAGTGAATTAGGTTAAAGTTTAGGGTCATAGGGTCACAGGTGGCATGATGTTTGTTCCATAACTAATGTATAACTATGTAGTGATTTATTGTTTGACGTTTTGTAATAAAGTATTGTCTGACTTTGTATAAAAGAAGCTGACTGTGAAGCATCAGATTGAGACCATCTGTTTACTTGTGTGGACTTGCCACTCTCCCTGTTGTGACAGTAAAGAGCTGTTTTTTACATTGCAGTTGTAAGTTCTTCCGCTATCAGGTCTCCCTTCAAGGTTTGTCTCTCATTGTCTGAAAGGGTACGGAGGGGCAAGTCCCATACAAAGTCATCAATCAGAGCCTGGGGCAACGCTACCCATTGCACGAAAAGTGTAGCCTAATGTCATGCAAAGTGGTTGGCGACAGCCCAGTTGCCAGTAATCCAGTCGCCCTCAGGGCCCGCCACAGATAAGATTGGGGGGCGGTGATGAATTTTGTAAGAGAGGCAGTGTAGTATCTTGCTAGATTTGCCGTTCCAGTGATATATTCAGGTTTGCAATGCCAAGTTTTTAGCATTTTCCAGAATCATTTGCTGAAGCAATTGTTGGGTGTGGGCAACATCCCTATGCACCTGTGGACTAGGGTCCTCTCTGCATTGGCTCTCCAGGGTTTGAAACCGTGATTTTCAGTCTTTTATTAGCTGCAGTTTCCTTTGCTTCTCACCCGCGAAATAGCTAATGATGAGCACTGCTAGGGTCGCCTTAAAGGCTTCCCACAGGATGGAGGGGAAGGCAACTGACCCTCAGTTCTGTGAGAAAAGATTTTAACAGCCGCATTGGCCCTAAATTGTTTGGTCACAAAGGGACCAAGAGGACATTCTCCAGCCTATTGGGGATCTTATGTATCCCATTTTAATATGTATCCCTATCGGAGAATGAGGTGCGAGTCCTCTGGCATCGCCACAACTCTCTGCATGTCTGCTTTGGGTAGAAAGAAATAGTCGAAGCAGGAAAGAGTGCTATGGGCTCCCGAATGGAATGTATATTTGTTGTATGTAGGCTGGAGGAGGTGCTTAGCATTAGAGGCCCATTGCTGCTATATTGGTGCCAATAGCGAATAGTGTTTAATTATCCTACTCCCGCCCCAAAGCCTGTCCTTGGTATCGTCCACCACTCCGTTCTAGTCAACTTCAACTCCGAGGAGATTAAGAGTTTTTGTGATAGGGCATATCGGTCTTGCAGCATGAGAGCATTGTGGAGAAGGAATTTTCATTACTCAGGCACTATGGGGTTCAAATGTCCTTTCTGGGACATTTTATGGGCATTAGAGAGCTTCTGGCCAAGAAACTGACAGTAAGGTTGTGGAGTTAGTGGTTGTACTGATTTTTGGGGAGACAGTCAAAGTTAGTGGTTGAACTTTGGCTTTGTGGCTGTTCAACAACAGCCCGATAATCTTGTCTTCGTGGAGTGGGACCAGAAAACGCCTTGTCAGGGTTCTGCTGGGTGGTGAGAGCATGAAAGGCCTTGGTGGTCATTGGGAGGTGTTAGAGAATCGTACATGTGAAGGCAACATTTGGGGTAGGATGAATGGACGGTGGTTGGAAGGAAGTTTGAGGAGAGTGGATGCTGAAATAGTTTCGTTGGTGAAGTTTGTCATTATTGGGAGAGAGGATTAGGGGTTGAGGGGGAACATTGTGAGTGTGAGCACCTTGCTTCCTTTCACCCGTGTACACCGTTCTCCTTTTAATTGTGTGCAGCTGCTCATAGCGACCCATTTATCTGTATGCACCTAGGGCTTTCAATATGAGGACAAAGACTGGTCTGGCTGATTTGCACTACAGGACTGAGCCACTTCGCAGCAACAGATGCAATATCACAAAACACATATAATTAAAAGCAAGTGTAAACATTCTTTTTGAAGACTGGTGGAACAGGACTATCAGACAAATGCCCAAAGACTCTTACAGCTTAGTGAAATAGCTAGCACCAATCAATAAACATGTTGGAAACAAAGCTTATCACTTTCTGCCAAGCCCTTAAAGAAACCCAACTACTACACCCCAGGGCAACTCTCAAAAACTCTTATGTCGTCCTGAAGCCGGCTACTTTATAGTTGAAGAATTAGTCATTCATGCCTGTGTCTCCACCATTGCCTGTCTACAGTAAACCGCACCTCTAGTAGAGACCAGAATTCTCCAGAAAATAAATTAGCTAATTATTTAAATTAATAGAGTAATCTGAGCACCAGGACAGCTAAGCAATATAATTTGATTTTTGTCATGAAGCCAGGGGTTGCAGCTGCGACCCTTGGCTATGCCTAAATGGCATTCATGCTACACGCTCCACGTTCACAGCGGGCAGGGCAACCATCAGGCCTCTGGAGGCATCTGACGGCCACTCAAGGTTTTCAGGGCCAATCAGAATGGGCGAAAGGCATGACCTACATCCTAACTGCCTCACCGGCCCACTTCGATGGCCAGGGTTAGAGGCTGAAGCAGCGTCGGATTGGCAGGGTAGGCAATTGCCCAATGGGCTTGAGGCAAAGGCCAGCTGGAGGGCCGTTTTTTTCAGCTGTAGATACAATCACATTTTCCTGGGCCAGCTTGGCCGCAGGCGCTTGACCTTAAAGGCTGCTGTAGCTTTAGAGGGAAGATCGGGGCTCACTGTAACCAAGTACAGAGAATGGCTGTCATTGTCCTGTGCAGTAGGACAATGGCCAAACAGAGCCGGCCCGCATGTGGTGGCTCTCCTCCTGTCCCGAGTCTCTCAGCGTGGCAGTGCGGTCACTGGGAGTAGCTGAGCTCTTTTTGAGCATCACAGCCAGCACTAACGTTACCTGGGGTTGGGGCGAAAGGGAGCTGTGCAGGGAGGCAGATTACGTGTGGTGGCCATCTAAGAGGCTCTACTTTTGTCTCCAGCTGCCACCTTGTCATCTTAAAAACTGGGGGGGACTCCGGTTCACCACTGAACGTAAAAAATAAAAATAAAGCAAACAACCAAAATGAGCAAAAAGAAAAATGTTTTTGACAACACAATTTTTTTTTTTTTTATAAACATTACTGTGAAAACGTTCAGTAACAAAATGGATTGATCGAGGAGAGCAATGGGGAGTGAGACAAAAAGAGAAGTGACAAAGCAGAGTGGAGAAAAATGAAAAAAATATGTAAAGAGGAAAAGGAAATCAAGTGAGGAAGAAAGGCAAGGTAGAGAAGATAGGATAAGAGTGCTAGAGATGCAGATAGATGGAAGGAATGAGAGGGGAGAGTTTAGAAAGCTGGAAAACCAAAATAAAGAAGAGGGAGACCGGAAAGTGGTAGAGGATGTGGCGTAACAGCCAGAGTTGCCAACTTGGGAACAAGGTTTGAGTCTCAGCGTTGGCTCAACATCCTGTGATTCTAGGCAAATTACGTAATCTCCCCGTGCCTAAAAAAAAAGGAAGGTGTCCATGTAAAGCACTCCAATGCCTTTGGGTCGAGTTTGTGTTAAATAAAACTACAAAAAAGAGTGAATGACGAAGGAAATAATGGAGAGGCGGGGAAGGCAGTAGAGGGTGTCAAACATTTTCTGGTCTGTGAGAAAAAAGGAAGGATGGTTACTAACGCACATGCATTATCCTAATTCTCTCCCTCGGTCTAGGGCTTAGTTTAGAGGTTGTTGGCATTCCAGGAGGTAGTGCCAAATGTAAAGTACAATCCACCAGTAGAATTTCCTTCATCAAAGGGATGGAATGGTAAAGGAAATTCCACCTGTGGATTCTCCTTTGGTTTAAACGATGCCTGCAGGCACACGAGGACTTTCCATTACTGTCTGCAGCAAAGCAATACAGGGGACACATAAGAAAATAACATTAGGTGTAGTACAAAGAAATTCAAGGGGCAGAGGGACATGAAAGAGGCTGAAAGGAGAAAAAGGGAAGGTTTGCAAGACAGAGAAATGAAATAAAACTTCAAGGAGAGATACAAAATGACAGGAGCAATAAGGGCATGAGAGATATACAAATAACTGAAGAAAGAGCCCACAGGGGAGTGAGTAGTGTGGGAGAGAGGGGGATTTGTAGTCAGAGAGAAAGATAGAAAAAGAGAGAGGGGAAATGTGAGAGACTGAGTGAAGCACATAGGTGCAAAGAGAGACACCAAGGAGAGGGAAAGAAGTAGAGTATGAGAGAAAAAGGAAGAACTAGAAAGGGGGGCAAAAGGTGTAAGGGAGAATAAAAGAGGTGCACACACAGCAAGTAAGAAATGGGTATAGAGGCAGAGAGAAAGAATGGCATTTGGAGTGAATGTCTGCAGCTTTTCCAGATTCAAATCAAGTCTCTTCCCACAATACAAAAGACATTAAGTGCGAAGCTGTATGCAATCCCCAAAGACATCCCTTGCAGAGAGGCTCCTGAGATACACCCAAAAGAGGAAGACCCCTGGTTCCTTGAGGGTGATCTGAAGCCTCCAGGCATGAAGGATGCGCATGGTTCTCTGACTCATGGCCTGATATAATATAGGACATTTAGGGATCTTTGGAAGGGAGCACAGACTAAGGGACCAATAGGTGACTAACACCTATTGGGGAGAGGATGTGGCCTAACGGCTAGAGCGGTCGACCTCGAATCTGGGGAACCTGGTTCGAGTCTCGGCAACGACGCTCAACATCCTGTAATTCTGGGCAAATCCCTTAATCTCCCCGCGCCTAACAAAAAACGAATGTGTCCCTCTGTAAGGCAAGTGGTGCTCATGTAAAGCGCTCTGATACCTGATACCTTCGGGTCGAGTTTGCGCTATATAAAACAGATTTAGGCACCCAAAGTAGAGAAAAGTATATTTCTGAAGATTAGGTGAGGTGGCCTGTGGGCGAGTTGCAGTGGAAGAATGGTGTGACTAGTGGTGCCTCTAGTCTTGGCCAATGCTACTGACCCCATTAGCTTTGAAAGCTTAATTTATCAGAGATTTCTCCCAAAATTACTTCTGCTACTAAGCAACGTTTCATTAAAGGTCATTATCCACAAATGTGGGCCACTTTTTCTTTCGGTGCCCGGGCCTAAATTTGTTCCAAACCCGACCACGGACTGAGGAATATCCTTTCCACACATCCATATCTCTCTGTTTCATTCACTGCCTCTCTCCCGGTCTATCCCTCTGTTTTATTCCTCGCTGTCTCTGCAGTCACCATTGTCTGTCATCTGTCCGTGTATACCTTTCCGACAGTCTCTCTCTTGTTCTCACGATCTGCGTTCTTTCCTAGGAAGAACGAAGACGACAATGCAATTCCCTCACGGCAGGCTTAAGGCCTTCCCTGGCTGTGCCCAGGTGCCTTTCAATATCCTGGCCCAGTTACTAAGGAGACGAAGAATGTTGCTATGGCGATAATGTGCATTTAAAATCCTCAGCTTTCAGCACCTCTCAGTAATGGTTTCTAGGTCGTATTAGAGCACTGTTAGTGTCTTGGTGGCTTTCCTAGAAAGTTGAACAAATAAACCGATTAACTAAATGACCTATTTTCATCGCATTTCGATTACACTATTAAAATTTCAGCTATTTTTTATTGACACACATACCAAAGTTCGCCCCAAGGGGCAGTGAGGGTCTGCACTTTGGTAAAATATATAAACAAACCAAGTATCATAATTACCTGAAAAAAATAAAAGGAATGAAAGTTTTAGAAAAAATGGAAAGGGATACAAAGAAATATCCTTTGAGCAAATATAACGAAGAAATGGGATCCTTAAAAAATTGAAAACCGAATGATATTGACGGGTTTGCCTCTAATGGTATTTAATTCGTCGGGTTTGGCACACAACAGGCTTATTTTGAGAAGTTTGTCAAGTAAAATTATTGCATCTCAACAATACTTTGCTTGCAGATGATCGTGGAAAAAAGTCTGTCTTGTTGTCAGATACGTAGCCCGTTAATGCGTAGACTGTGGTGAATTTCTTGGTCAGTCACTTTTGCACGGAGTTGAGAGTTTCTCAAGAAGAACATGGGTAATGTATTGATGGGTGGATTTGAAGGAACCAGCTGGGCTGCAAAATAAATAATGCATCGCGCAATAAACAGACCACGCTGATGTCTTGAGCGTAAAAGGCCATTTATTAGGACCAGGCTGCACAACATAATCAATAACCAAATAACAACAAATAACCAATAACCAAAACCCCCAACATCAACTCTTCATCCATTCACTCTCTTCACCCACTCCGAACTCACCTCTCATTCCACTCCATGACCCGTTCCGTTCTTCATCCATTTCCACAGATCTCTCCTAGCATCCTCCCCGGTATTCCTGGCATTACACTCATGCCTCCAGCTCCCCCATCATTCACTCTCCCCCCCCAGGGGTGGGTGCGCCCGCTATTGACTCCCCACCCCTCCCAAGTACCGCCAACCAGGGAACCCCTTTAGGGCGGTTACCTGCCCCCCACCCCGGGGTTCAACTGTGCATCTTTCGCCCCCACCTACTCAAGCATTCCTGTGACACCAAATCGCCTCATTCCATAACTTGCTGACCACATCCCTCATCTCCATCATATAGTATGCGTTCCCCAGCCTCGAAAGATGCACACCGTCGTCCCTAAACAGTAGTGGTTCCTCCAGTCGCAGTCCAGCATGAGCAATCACTTGAATGTCCTTTTCCCCACAAAAAACCCGCATCGCTCTGTTTAATTTCCTTTGTGCTTTTTAACAGCCCCGTGTTTAATTGCCCCCCTCCACACTTTCCGAGGAACAAATTCCGTCCAGGCAATGCATGTCCCAGCCAACCTTTGTTTCAATACCTCCAAGTCTCTTTGCATCAGCTGTAAGAGCGCCAAACCCGACAGCCGAATCAAGTCGTTCTCTCCCAAATGGATTATCAACAGATCAGGGCATCCTTTCTGGGGGACCATCTTCGCGAGCCAGGGCAATAGTGCCCCCCATCGCATCCCCCCATTTCCCCACCAATGCACCTCATGACGTTGTCCTTTGAATCCCAGGTTATGGCCGTACACCTGTTGCTCCGCATACTTGGAGGCCCAATGCACGAACAAATGCCCCACAATCCATGTGATCGTCTTGGCCCCCGGTCCACCCACGCAACCTATGGAAGAAAAAGGCGTTAGTACCACATCCTGTAACGCTCCGCCCTAAGCCCGCCCCCCGGCAGGCACCGCTCCCGGCCAAGCACCTTATTTCCGGACATACCGCTCACAGCACCTAGACTTCCACCTCCCAATCTGCCGAATCCTATCCCAGGACCAACCCAGTCGTGCTGCCGCCGCCCCAATACGGAAAGAATGCGTCCCAAAACCCGCCGGGTCCAAACCCAACCTCCTCAAAGCCATGCGCAGAACCGCCAATAACTGCGCCGCCGTCACCTTCGCCCCAGACGCATGACAAAAGATCTCTCCACTCGCTGCCCATGTATTCAGTAGAAAGTTCTGCCATTCAGCCACCGGGCACACACCCCCACAACCATTCTCACACAACCAGACCCACTTTCCTCTTCCCAACTGATCCGTTTTAGACTGCCCCAGCCAAATCCCCAGACGACCCGCATCCAACCTGATTTCCTCGTCCCTCCTGCCACCCACCTTCTTTGTCCCCAACAACTCCGAGACCCTAAAGGCCCCCAAAAACATCCATACCATGCACAAACGAAAAACCCGGACCTCAAAACCATCGTAACAACACAGCGGCAAAGCCTCAACCAATTGGACCAACAAGTCAAACGTAATTGCCTCCCTCAATACCCCTCCCCCCCTTCTCTCCCTGCCCCAACCTCTGAGTACCCTACCTATAATCACATCTTTCGTAGGGTCAAAACCAAAAAACAAACAGTAAAAAGACACTCCCGCCAACTTTCCCGCAATCGTCGCAGAAGACAGCCCTTTATCGATGCAATGTAATACAAACTGCAACACTCCTTGTTCCACAGCTGCGTGATCTCCAAAAGCAGAAAATCCCCGCGCCATCCCATAAAGGATCCAAACTCCACCCATGCCAGTCTGTAGGTCCGTCTTGTGGTATCGGCTATAGAGTGCTCTGCCAGGCCTATCACCCTCACTCCCCCAAGGCCCAGATGCCGTCCGGCAGCTTGGTCTTGAACTGATCCGCTCCTGGTGCCAATCGCCGGAACCGCTGCCACTGCGAACGAGTCAAAGATTCTGCAATGTCGTTATTCGCCCCATGGACATGCTTGGCTCGAAACACCACATTCAATCTCAGACATTTCAGCATGAAACTCCGCAACAAGCGCAGCACTCTCAGATCCCTTGCCCTCTGTCGGTTGACCAACTCGACCACGGTCATGTTGTCCACATGGAACAGCACGGACCTGTTCTGAAACTCGGACCCCCACACCTCCAGCGCCACCAACAAGGGAAAGAATTCCAGAAACGCAATGCTCCTCCCCTGCTTCACCCAATGAGCCGGCCATTCCTCAGCGCACCACCTGCCATCCCAGAAGATCCCAAAACCCGCTGCTCCGGCTGCATCAGAATAAATTTGTACTTGCCAAACCATCCTGTCATCCTCAAAATCCAGGGACACCCCATTGAAATCTGTCAAGAACGTCAGCCATGTCCTCAAATCCGCCCGGACCCCCATGGAAATCCGGACCCTGTGGTGTGGTAAAACTGCCCCCAACATGACCATGCCGAGCCGTCTGCAGAACGTCCGTCCACCCCTCACCACCCTGCATGCGAAGTTCAGGAAACCCAGCAGTTGTTGCACTGCCCTCAACGCGATCCTCTTTTCCCCGATCGCCCACAAGAGGCACGCCTGTATCTCTGACACTTTCGCGCCCGGGAGTCGAGCTAGCCACTGAGTGGAGTCCAGCTCAATTTCCAGGAATGTCAGGCTGCAGCTAGGCCGAGCTGTTTTCTCTGGCGCCAAGGGGACTCCGAACCGCTGGGACATCTCCTGGAATTGCGACAGGGCCCTGCCACAATCCCCAGAACGGGCCATCCCCAGAAAGAGGAAGTCGTCCAGATAGTGAGTAACGCCCCGATGACCGCTGATCTGTGTAAAAGTCCACTGCAAGAATGTGCTAAACATCTCTAACAGCGCACAGGAAATCGCACACCCCATGGGCAGAACCTTGTCCACGTAGATGGCCCCTGCAAACTGCATCCCTAATAGAGAGAAATCCGCGGGGTGTATGGGCAGCAAGCGGAAAGCAGATTTCACATCACACTTCGCCAGTTCCGCCCCCAGCCCACACACCCTCACTAGGCGGATCGCATCATCCACTGATGCATAGAGCACCCTCGAGTCTGCTTCTGCGATGAAATCATTCACAGACTGCCCTTCCGGCCACTAGAGGTGATGGATCATGCGAAACTCACCCTTTTCCTTCTTAGGCACCACTCCCAATGGGGAGATGATCAAATCGTCAACTGGCCAGTCGACAAACGGGCCTGCTATCCTCCCTTCGTCCACTTCTTTCTGCAACTTGGCCGCCACCACTCCCGGCAATTCCTTGGCCGATTTCAAATTGTCCGCCCATCTCCGCACCCGTGGTCCCTGATAGCCCACCTGCAAACCCTCTGTGAAACCCCACTGAATCCGCAAAGCCGCCTCCCTGTCCGGGTAACACGAGAGCCACGGGGCCATCGCCTCCACCTTAACTGGTGTAGGCGCCCTTCTGTCCAGACTGTCCCCTGCCTTTCGCGTTTCGCCACTGCTCTGACGGCGTGACCAAGGTGAAGCATTGTGTAAGGGCATGCCGCCCCCCACACTTGGAGCACTCATGCTTGAACTTGCACGGGTACCGGGAGCAGTAGCCCCTGTTGTAGCTCCAACATGCACCGGTGTTGTTGCTGCCTGGCTTAGTGGGCGGACCTGTGGTTCCTGTACCGGCGGTAGCCCCTCCCGCCCCGCTATGGGCGGGACGCAGCGGAAAAGACCGATAAATGATCGGCAGGCCACTGGCCGTGTGAGTAGATGCCGATGAGTGCGTGGATGCCATCCACTGCATCCATAACTCCTGATCCACCTCCCCCCAGGGCTTGTCCGGGTTCACGCTAATCCTGGCTCGAAACTCCTCATCATAACTCAGCCTGGCAAAACCCCCAAAATGCATCTGGGCTTTCCTAATGATGTCCATATACTTCAGGAATGCTATGGCCCTATCCAAGTGTTTCTCGCAGTAAATACTAGCATAAATGAGAAACGCCGACGTCCAATTTTCCATGTTTACCGGAACCCTAGGTCTTCTAGTCAGCTCCCATTCTTCTTCCTTAGACCCTTCCTTCGCTTGCACCTCCCTGTGCAATAATTTAAACACGTCTACATATTCGTGTTTCCAAATTCTGTTCCGTGTCTTTTCTGACAAATGTGACCCCAGGGGCATAGCCAAACCCATGTAAGGTAACTTTTTCTGGTGTTTGTCCTCACTCTTGTCCCCCTTGTCCTCCCTTCCACCTTGTCTGTCTGCACCCCCACTGTGGCCATCGTCTTAATCCCCCCCGTTGTGTCACCCTCCTTGGATCTGTCCTTCGGTAGCACTCCAACATCCCGCACAGACCCCTCGCCCACACCCACCGACCTGCAGGCCTTCTTCCTCCCCCCTTTCCGCCCACCATCCCAAGCTGCCCCCCATCCCCCCTCACCTGACAATGCCGAGTGCGCCTCTCCGGACCGTCCTTTGGTGCTGGTGGCCTTGGTGGTCTCAGCCTTCGCCTTGCCCTTCAACGGCTTGGGGTCCTGCAAAACACCAAATCCACTGTTGCTCCTCACCCCCCGTCCTGTCATTGTCATCCCTCACCTCCCCGTCTTCCAGCTCGTCACTCTCCTCCTCGTAATCCAGCTCCACTTCAGGCTCCACATCCACAGGCGCCCACAACACCTCTCTCACCGCTCTCTTCACACCCTTACTCTTTTTGGCACTCAAAACACCCCCACTCGCCACACACAACGCCGTTGCCCGCTCCTGCGCCGGAGGGATGGCCGCCGCGGACCCCCCTGCTGCTTCAAGCCGGCGTCCTGAGGCCGTCTTGCGCCCCGCTGAGCTACCCAGCACTCTACCGACCTCCGCCGGCTTGGATCCCCCCCAACCCCCCAGGTCGCTCCAACCTGGGCGGGCCCCGGCACCATCGGGCCTCAAAGCCGTCCTGGCCGTCCCTGTCTTGGCCTGCGGCCCCTTAGTTCTGCCACCCCCCCCCCACTTGTCATGGCCTTCCCTGACCCTCACCTCCTGTTCAGCCCCCCTTTCCTCCTCCGAAGTGGGCGTGGGGGGCCCCTCAGCCTCCTCCTCCCAGACCGCCCCTCCCCGTGCTGCATTTAAATCTGCCCAATGCGCCTCCGTCTGCTGCACCAGGAGATGCTGCTCCCTAATCCTGTCTTCCCAGGCCAAGGACTCCCACCGAGGAAGGAGGGGGGGCAATACTCCCGTGCCCCCACACCTGGCAGCTGCAACCAAGGCATCGTTGCCATGTGATGGCCAGAAGCCCCCCACCCCACTGCATCCCCTCCACCCCTGGGGTCACCACATCACCCCTCACAGGCACTGGGGTGCCAACTCTGGACCCCCTGGAGAGGTCGATGGGAGCGTCCTCCCAGTGCCCCATGTTGCCCCCCACCCCCAAGGCTCCCCCCCCGAAAGCTGGTGCCGGTACAACGGGCCCCTGGGCCCCCCTCCACCTTCCCCTCCCTCTCAACAGGCTCCTGCGTGCCAAGAACGGCCGCTGGGCCTGGATGGGGGCCCACTGGTTACCCCCGCCCCAACTCCCCAAGTGCCTGTTCACCTCTCAGGCCCAGGAAATCCCCAGAGGGCCCTGCCGCTCCCCGAGGGCCTACCGGCTCATGCGCACTGCATTCGAGCCGCGGAGGCAGGCTCTTACGCCGGCCTCCGTGCCCGGGCTCCTTTTTGGCCGCGCCCCTCCCCCTCCCAGACGTGCCTTTCCCCTGCGGCAGCGGCTCATCGAAACAGGCCACTACCGCTGCCGCAACACCCGCAGAGGTCGCCCACGGGGCACGCGACATCCCCACCCATGCCTCACTCAAAACGCCGGGCCGGAGGAGATCCTCCCGGCCGGCGCTGCCCATAAGCCTCAGGGCCTCCCTCACCTCCTCTGCAGAAACCGCCGCCATCGCCGTATCCTCCGCAGCCTCGCTCCCGCTGACACCTGAAACCACCGACCAGTGGCTCCGCGCTCTCGACCCGGTGAGTTCCGCGCGAAACCTGCAAGGCCCCGCTGCTGATACCTGGCTACCCCCTTTCCTGACTACCCCCCCCCTTTTCTGACTGCCCTTTCCTAACTACACCCTCCCGATGATACCGAGAATGCAGGAAGAGGAAGTCACCTTCCTCCCCTGCATTCTTATACCCACCACTTAAAACCCCACCCCTTGACCCCACCTGGTCCTCCCCTGCGCGAAAGACCCTGGGGGAAGACTAGTCTGCGACTGTGCTTCCCCCGGGGCCCACCATTTTAGTGTGTAGCCCCGTCAAGATAGCGCTAGCACCCTCAACCTGAACAAAGTCAAAGTGTAGACAGTGGTTGAAAAGGAGCTCCATGATCTACCCACTTGCCGATTAGAAAAACGTCATTTCGGTTTCGTAAGAACACTGTACACAATTTAAGATCCCTTCAGCAATAAACACCCAATCAATCGTCTTTGCCAAATCCAAGTCACCCTACAATCCATTCATTCACAAGGCGCATCGTTTCAACCTCTTGGCTCGTGCATCTGCCAGACACCTGGCACTTTCCAGTGGCGTAACGAAACTTGAGGGGGCACCCCTGCAAAGTATATCCAGCCTCCCACCACCACCCCATGCTCCGGAACCGGACCGGAGCGCCAAGGCCAGGGGCCTACCAGTGCCAGAGGCAGTGGCGTAGCAAGTGGGAGCGGTCCGCGACGCTGCCCCTGGCGGCACGAGTTTTTGAACCAGCGGCCTCCCTCCTTACCTGTGGCCATCGCGGGGCGGAAATCGTCAACACCCCCCCTCTTACCGCACCCCCCCTTACCTGCGCTTGTCACACGGATCCGGCTGCACACCCCCCACATATGGCCGCCACGGGGCGGCAAACACAGGGGCCGCCATGGGCGGCCAAAGTTCTAGCTACGCCACTGGCCAGAGGGGGCCGCCAGAGCTCGAGGCCCCCTCACACCGAGGGGGCTGCGGGAGCCTTTATTATGCCACTGGCACTTTCTCATGCGTACCCGTGCATACAAGACATACTGATATTCACCAGGGCATCAATACCACCATGAATATTGAGGGAAAAGAAATTAATTCAATGCTACCCCTTCCTCCCTCTATACGAAAAGCAATGTTACTCAATCACAGAACTTGCTTGGCCTTCCTACTTCCCTTAACAAACAACCATCCATCTAATCTTCCTCAATCAATACCGTGGTATTGGCCATCTTGACCCACCATTGCACCTTCACCCTGCACTACCTAACTTCTAAATTCTCCGGTTACACCTCCTTCATCTTCCCCGTTCTTTTCGTCTGTTCCCATCTCCTTTGGAATTGTCATCAATCCTCTCCTGTACATCACCTTTTCTGACCTTCACCAAGCATTCAATGTTGCACCCTTGCCATTCCTCAAGTTTACAGCACTACTATTTACTTGGTCCCCTAGTGCTAGTATACACTTATCTTATTCTTACTGCTTCCCACAGGGCTGATTACCAGTGCCCTGGATTGTCGAATCCATGTGACCACCCTGATTTGTGCATGGATTGGAATTTTATGTTATGCAGAGTTTACAGCATCCGATAAATTACCAGGTAAACCCCACACCCCAGCAGTTCCCCCCCAGGATCAGTTAGGCAGCTCAAACCAGCTAGAAAATGACAAGATATGCAGATATTTGTAGAAAGCACAATAATGTACATGTTATGCCACATTTTTAGATCAAGACTTGTAATAAGTCTATTTATCACACCTCCCAAAAGTCCAAACCCGGGTGTGTCACTTTTTTGTTAGCTATGAACATTGTTGTCGCTGCTGCTGGGTTGGGAGACTACATCCCCCAGCTCCCTCGGCTCAGTCCCAGGTGCCGGAGCGCCATAAACCCTGCAGAGGCATCCCTGAGGTTATTTTGTTTGTATATCAACAGTCTTATAGCCACATTGAATACCAATAATAACAATGATGCACCTAGGCTTGGCTCTTGAAAGTATCAGCATTGATGTTTGCCGATCACACCCTTCTTGCAAAAACTGCTATGGGTATCCAAAGAACACTAGATAGTTTTAATGCCTTTTGCAAGGCTAGGGGACTAGAAACTAATGTTACTAAAACCACATTCATGGTTTTTAATCCATCCCACTCCACACGTCCAAATCCAAGGTATTTGTCTTGAGAGGGTTTCTACCTTTGACTACCTAGGCCTAACTCTTAGCGAGCATATAGACTGGTCAAACAAACAAAGGCTTAAATTGGCACCACATACGGATGGGCTTGCGAGGGTGTATAGGGGATTCTTTTACAAACCTGTTAGCCCCACTATTGAGATTTGTAAAGCACCAGCCCTAGGCGCTACTTTGTATGGCGCTGAGCTCTGGGGACATACACCTGTAAAATACATTGTGCAGGTAGAGAACAATTTTTTAAGGCAATTAGTAAGCCTTCCCCATCACACCATTAATTCCACTTCGATTAGATCTAGGTGTTAGATCAATTTTGGAGGGGATTGTACTTAGGCTACTGCTATTTTGGGGAAGAATATGGGACACTCCCTAGCTGATCTTTTATAGATTGGCCCTGGTGGAGGTTCTAAGGCTACAAAGGGCGGGCAGGTTTCCATGGCTTCATTACACTAGAGAAACTCTAAAAAGCTTTGGCAAAGCAAGCCTGTGGGATGATCCTGCTAAGGCCTGTTCGGCAATGTCCAAGGGGAATTGGTGAAATGCTACAAGGGGTTCAAACTATCTTCCCTCTTGATGTGTTCTTTCTTGGGAACTTTGACTGCAACATTTATAAGGATTAAAGAAATTTATAGATTAGAGGATTTCTTGGATGAGGTTTAACCGGCCCTAGCGCGGCAGCTTTACATCCAGTTTAGGTATGGTTCACTTCCCCTGGACACATTCACTAATCGCTGGAGGGGTGAGGCCTATAATTAATTGGTGAAATGCCCTTCTTATGGTACAGCTGAGGAAACAGATGTTCATGCCTTATTTTTCTGTCCAGCCTATAAGAATCCTAGGTCCAAATGGATATTCCAACCCTGCAGAAATCTAGGGGCATCACATTGTCATGAGGCCCCTAGAATTTTGAAAACTGATATTCATCAGCCTATTGTTTTCGCAGTTTCTAGGTATTTGTTTTCAACCTGTTGTGTGCGAAAAAGGATTTTGTGATGTTTGCATAGCTTGGGATGAAATCAGGCCCCTGCACCTGGAACCTGATAGGCAATTTGGGGGAATAGTTGGTCTTTATTGAATGCATAATTCCCACCACCCGTATTCCAGGCCCAACCCAACATATTGGAGTAAATGTGGGCGAATTTTTTTTTTCTCATTAACTGTTGTTCAGATGTATGGATGTTTTAAGGTTTTAGTGATTTTAAACATTTTTATTCTAAGCACTGTGCACTTTAGACTAAGTTACATTAGGTAACGTTTGACTGTCTCTTGAATTAATGCCCATCCCAAGACAATATGGTTGGCATAGCGGACCCTCTTAGATCCTAGTTTTAGGTTCTCTGGGAGGTGTTTGCCTTAAAGGAATGTGTCTTATCGGGGCTATATCTAATAAGTGCCCTATTTTCATTAGAGGTAATAGTTTGAAATCGCCTTACAGTATTTATCGCAATGTAATTTACACACTCTCATTTGATCTGTTTTAGGGTGGAAAGGCACCTGTGCTTCATTGAACAATTATGTTTTATAAGTCGTGTGTTTTGTAGTATAATACTGAGATGTACTGTAATGTGTTGTGTATTTATTAACTAATATGTATTTTACCGATTATTGATAGATTTTATGCACTTTAATGCTTCTTCGAACCGAAATAAAGTTTTATTGATTGATTGATAAAAACCGCAAACCTCTCTGGGGCAGTGGTAATCAAGGCCCATGAGAGGTGTTTCTGATTGTCTGTCTCCTGCACTTGTCATAATATGGTTTTTGCATCTAGAAATGCATTCTAGCACCACCCTCCTTTTTAGTTCTCGCCTAGCGTTGCAGCGCGCATGCGCTGCACGCTCTGCGAGGCTTCTTGTAATCGATAACATTTCAGAAGTGGAGTGTAGGCTACGCCCCTTCTTTTCATTGGCTTGCGTCATTGTTTATGGTAAACGCTGGCTTTTCATTGTGAGTGAGGCTTTTTAGTCCCTCTTTGTTACCGCCCTGTCTCCTTTTTGTCCCGCCCACCCGGACTGGATCTTTTACTCGCGGCGTGACACGGTGTCTCTTAATTAGCCGCTAAGCACTTTTTTCTTGTATTAGCGCCTTTATCTTCAAGAATGGCTGCCGCGCCTTTCATTTCTCTGGCGCGGCTTGCCAAACTCAATTTTTTCAATATTATGTGCTTTTAGTAAGCAGCGCGGCACGAGCGGCGTGCTGCGCTGCTTACGAAAAACGTACAATATTGAAAGCATAGACTTTAGCGAGCCGCACTTCTCTTTCCTCTGGCGCGGCTTGCCAAACTCTATTTTTTCAATATTATATGCTTTTAGTAAACAGCGCGGCACGAGCGGCGTGCTGCGCTGCTTACGAAAAACGTACAATATTGAAAGCATAGACTTTAGGGTGCTTGGGATGTCCTGTGTTTGAACCGTGTAGGTACAGCGCTTCCTAAGCCCTGTTGGGAGTTCCCTCCTGAAGGAGTTTCTTCGAAGGAGGGGGTCGGATTCTTAAATTGGGCCTCATTAACGAGACACTCTTTGCACGAATATTCAGGGGCTCCTATGAGGGGATACGGAAGTGTGGTCACGTGAGGGGCTCCTGCGGGTGGAAGGATGGAGGGGGTTGGGGCCGTCATACGAGTGGCTAAGGAAGCGGGGCCTCCCGTAAGGGCCTAACGGGGGAAAGGAGTGGAGGCTAACACGAGGGGGTGTGGGGGTGGGGGCTGGTTTGCACATTGCTGGTCAGATGGCGGGATGCTGTTTGTTTTCCCAGAGAAATTTCAGGGAAAGGAAGGAAGTGTCCCAGAGGGAAGGTGGTCGTACACAATGTGTGATCATTTTGTGGAGTTTTTCTCTGGGAGTTTTTTCTGGGGGGGGGGAGGCAGGAGGGATGGTGGGCATGGCAGTAAGCACCCTCAAAGTGACAGACCCCCCTCTCGGAGAGTTCAAAGCGGCGCTCTGTTTTCGTGTGAGCTGGCAGGCGTGGGGTGTTATCGTGTCAGACCAGAAGTGCTGGGTTATTTAAAGTGAGGGCCTTGTTTACAGGGCTCGAGGGCAGTTCTGCTCGAGGGGCTGTTGGAAATGGCCCTTTTTGCAGGGTCACCCCTAAACTTTTTGCCTGCCTCCTGTATTTTTGCTGACCTGTTTCTGTTGGTTTTATGACTCTGGGCACTTTACCACTGCTGTTCAGTGCTAAAGTGCATATGCTCTCCCTTTGTAAATATGTCTATATGAATTGGTATGTCCCTGATTGGCTTATTTGGTTTACCTGTTAGTCCCTAGTAGTGTGGCCTGTGTGTGCCCAGGGCTGGTAAACCAAATGCTGCTGGTGGGCCTGCAGCACTGATGTGTGCCACCCACAGAAGCAGCTTGTAAAGTGTGTCTCAGACCTGCCACTGCAGTGTCTGTGTGCAGTCCAGAACTGCCATCTTGACTGTGAAGTGCACCCACTTCCCAGCCCCTGAACCTTCCCTTGGCATCATGTAAGTCACCCCTATGGTAGGGCGCATTGTATGTGTAAGGTAGGACATGCCTTGGTGTGGTTAGCATGTCCTGGTAGTGAATTACACCCAATTTCGTTTTTCACTACTGTAAGGCTACCTGTTCCTCATAGGCTAGAATGGGCAGTTTGACTATTACATTCTATAGTCCTAACTGATCCCAGGAACATGGTAGAAAAACGAATTTAGTATGCCTGAGCTCAGAATATTAAAATACATCTTTTAGTGAAGTTTATTTTTATATCCTGTGTTTGAAAATATCACTTTTAGAAAGTAGGTATTTTCTTGCCTAAGCCTTCCAGTGTGCTCTGCTGTTATGTGTATTGGCTGTCTGGTTTTGGAGGGGCAGGGCAGGCTGAGTCAGACCTGGGTTGAATAGAGAGATCTGCATTTAGAGTATGGGGAGGGGTGGCTCCTTGACCTGAATAGGGCTGTGCCTGGCAAGGTGAATGCTGGCTCCACCTCCCACTGTGTGTCTGCTAGCAGACCCCCTCTTTCTGAAAGGAAGGATGCAGCCTGGTAAACAAAGTGCTCCAGGCCTGAGCAGAACTGGTTCTGGCTAGGTTCAGTGACTTGTAGCTTCTGAGAACAAAGACTTTTGGGGTATAAATATCTGTGCTCAAACCCCTACAATTTGTATTGCTTTTGGATCTGGAGAGGAAACTCTGTCCGTGCCACTGGAGGAATCTGCAGGAAGTGACTGTCCTTGTGCTGTTGTGTGTTGTTTCTTGCACTGGCCTGCAGCAGTGACCACTGGACCTTGAAGAAGAGGAAAAGGAACTTTTGAGAGAACTTTTATTTTTGTTACAGCAATTACCCAAGGGCTAGGAAAAGAGCTAGCCTCCTGCTGGAGTCTCAGGCACATCTGACTCCACCACCAACCTCCTGCTTCCTCCCTGCGAGGATTGCTATCTGCTGATGAGGCTCCTGTGAGTTCCAGGGCCTCTAGTTTTACTTCAGAGAAAAGAGTGCTGGAAATCGTCGCTAACGCCCCTTTGCGAGCCGCTGCAGCTGAGACGCGCTGGAAAAATCATTGCGCTGCTGTCGCCGAGCGCTCGCAACCCCTAAAGAAATCATCGCTTCAAGACATCGCTTTGCGGACGCCGTGCGTCCGCCATTTTCATCGCATCGCACCGGATTTCGTCGCTCCCTCGTGGAGCGTCATCTCTTCGCATCGCAACACAATCGCACAGCGCAACAGGATCGTCGCATCGACTTCTCCCTTGCGGCAAGAAAGTCATCGCATCGGCGGCCTAGCGTGCAGAAGTTGGTCGCAGTGTCTCCGCACGCATCCCGCAGATCGGCGCATCATCCTCCCTTGCGTCAAGGATTTCAACGCATCGCCGGCCTCGCGTGCCGAGAATCATCGCTACCACTTCTTTGCGACATTTTGTTGGTTTTGCTACTAAACCCAGGTACTTTGTGAGAGAAAGGGTCGCAGAGACCACTGCTTTGAATTTGAACCTTATTTTTGCAACCTTTGAACTATTTTTTGACAGTCCTTCAACAGCCATCCTATTTTTGACAGTCTTATGAGAGAAAGGGTCGCAGAGACCACTGCCTTGAATTTGAACCTTATTTTTGCAACCTCTGAACGAGAAAGGGGCGCAGAGACCCCTGCCTTGAATTTGAACCTTATTCTTGCAACCTTTGAACTATCTTTGACAGCCCTTCAACAGCTATCCTATTTTTGACAGTATTGTGGCTTTTACAGTTATTGGTCTTGTGATAAATCTGCCTTTATATAAAGATACTTATTTTTTATAACTACTTGTGTGGTGTCCCTCTGTAGTGTTCCTCACTGTGTTACTGTGTATGGTCATAAATGCTTCACACCCTGCCTCTGAGATAAGCCTACCTGCTCGTGCTACGTTACCACAGGGTTGAGCAGGGGTATCAAGGAGGGTAGCCCTCTTACTCTGACTTAGGAAGAAGGGTCCCTACTTGGACAGTGGCCAGCCATTGCCAACTAGAGACCCCCATTTCTAACATTGGTGGTCAGCGGTGAGGATCTGGACTTGCATTTATGATCGCATACAATAATTATAGTGTACACTACTAGTGAGTGCAGACCATAACGCAACCACATACATTTTTGAAGTTTTTTTTGATTCTATATTGTGATTGATATTGCCGGTGATTTTTTAACCGCATACATTTCCTTGAGAAGTTTTCTTCTATCTTTTATTGATATTGCCCGTGATTGTTACAATGGGCAAGCCTATGTTTTATTGATATTGCCAGGTGATAGTACCCGCATACATTTTTGAGAGTTTTTGGATCCTACATTGTGATTGATATTGCCAGTGATTTTTTTACCCACATACATTTCCTTGAGAAGTTTTCTTCTATCTTTTATTGATATTGCCCGTGATTGTTACAATGGGCAAGCCTATTTTTTTTATTATTGATATTGCCAGTTATTGCTACAATGGGTCTTACTGAAATGAGACCTACCTTTTATATAGATGATCTGTTAACCTACAGTCTAGAGGAGCTAAGGGGTTCTGTGAGGAGAGGGGCTTAGCAGTGAGTAGGAAGGAGACTCAGCTATCCCTGCAGACATCCCTGAGACTTTGGCAACAAGACAGATGGAGATTCTTGGAGTCCCAGTACACCTACCAAGAGGGTAGTTGGTCTGAGGGAGGCTCTGGAGAGTCTGAAGAGGAGGAAGAAAGTGTTATGGAATATCTCATAGGTGGGGAGTTCCTTGATGAGTCTAGTGCCTATGGTAGTGCCAGATTCCCCTCAGGGTCCCCAGAGGAGTTGGTGGACAGGCGGGAAGGTCCCATAGGTAGGGAGTCCCTTGCTGGATCTAGTGCACAGGGTAGCACCCAATCCCCTTCATGGTCCCCAGAGGAGTTGGGCAGACAGAGGGAGAGGGAGTACCAGCTGGAATTGGAGAGGCTCCAAATAGAGATTGCCCAGCTGGAGGCGCACCTAGCGCAGATAGCAGAAAAGGAGAAGTTAGCTCAAGAGGGTAGGTTACCCCTGGAGCGCAGTTTTAATTGTCTGGATTCCCCAGAGAGGGTGGGGTCCAGTGGTGGCAGCAAAATTGAAGTATATAGTGATGACAGTGTAGTACACCCACCCAGAGATGTAGCACCTGACTTGAAGGAGGGGGTTGATCTACACCAGGGGATTCAAGGATATGAGGTAGCTCCATTAATATGCAGTGTCCCTGAGGTGGATTGGGGAACTAGCGCAGGGGCCCATAGTCCTAGTGAAAGGAGGGATACTCTACCGACTCTGGATGAGAGGTGCAGGGAGAGGGTTCCCCCGTGGTTGAAGTCCTGGTGTATGAGTGTGAGGACCGCCCAGAAGAGTGTGGGTTGAGTGATAGAGACAGTCAGTTAATGTCTCGCTCATTTCAAGAGAGTGGTGTGGGGTACGTGTGTGAGACACTGGATTGTGAGGTAAAGGTTAGCACCTGCGTGGAACTGTGTAATCCAATTGTGGGAGAGCATATTGTGAGTTCCTATTTTCCAGAGCTAAACCAACATGTGTTAGAGTGCGAGTTCTCTGATCCTAGGGAACTTGCACAGGAGGCAGACCTCTGGGTGAGTACCAGAGGCTCTGTAGAGGCATTAGGGAATGACCCTAAGAGAAGTGGTTCAGAAGTTTTCCAACCCAGAGTGCTGGGAAAGGTTAGGAGTGTTACAGCTGGGTCCCCTTGTTGTGAGGAGGTTGTAGGGCCTCACATCCTGTCTCGTGGGAGCAGGAGTGAGACTGGGATAGGTCCCGAAGTGCCCCAGCCTCAGTCCCCAGGACTGGATGGTTCCATGAGGGAACACCAGGTGGGGAGCCTAGTCTGTCTGGATGGACCGTCCATTGTGGGGGGTACCCCAGTGTTAGGTGAGCTGGGAGTGCCTGTAGTCAGGCCTCCATCAGTTCTTGTGCCTGGCAGTACCACTCCTAGGGGGAGGGTACGGAAGTCCAGTCTGAGGGATGAAAGGGGGAAGGAGTCCCCAGTGGGAGAGCCAGTGGGTCAGGGGCCAGTCAGAAGGGCTGAGCCCCCTAGGAGTGACCATGATGACACCACTTCAGTCCTGGTTGGCCAGGCAGTTGTTCAGCCACAGGGGTTGGTCCCTGGGTTGGTAAGTCAGATCCAGGAGTTGTCTGCCCTGGAGGGAGGGACAACTGTAAGCAGTGTCCCGACCATTTTTTCTAAGAGCACCACTCCAGGTGGGAGGGTGCAGTATGCTGGAAGGGGGTGCAGAGGGAGGGAGTCCTCGCCTCTGACCCCGGTGCAACCTGAGGGTTTTTTCAGGCTGGTAGGTCAGTTGCAGGGTCCAGGCCCTGAACTGGTGGAGGGGTGTGTTTCCCTTGAGGGGGGCCTGTGTGCTCCCCAGGAAGTCCTGGTTGGCCAGGCAGTTGTTCAACCACAGGGGTTGGTCCCTGGGATGGTAAGTCAGGTCCAGGTGTTGTCTGACCTGGAGGGAGGGACAACTGTAAGCAGTGTCCCGACCATTTTCTTTTCTAAAAGCACCACTCCAGGTGGGAGGGTGCAGTATGCTGGAAGGGGGTGCAGAGGGAGGGAGTCCTCGCCTCTGACCCCGGTGCACCCTGAGGGTTTTTTCAGGTTGGTAGGTCAGTTGCAGGGTCCAGGCCCTGAACTGGTGGAGGGGTGTGTTTCCCTTGAGGGGAGCCTGTGTGCTCCCCAGGAAGTCCTGGTTGGCCAGGCAGTTGTTCAACCACAGGGGTTGGTCACTGGGATGGTAAGTCAGGTCCAGGTGTTGTCTGACCTGGAGGGAGGGACAACTGTAAGCAGTGTCCCGACCATTTTCTTTTCTAAAAGCACCACTCCAGGTGGGAGGGTGCAGTATGCTGGAAGGGGGTGCAGAGGGAGGGAGTCCTCGCCTCTGACCCCAGTACCACCTGAGGGTTTTTCCAGGTTGATGGATCAGTTGCAGGGACAAGGCCCTGAACTAGTGGAAGAGTGTATTTTCCTTGGGGGGACTTGGTGTACGCCCCCAGAAGTCCTGGATTGCCAGGCACAGGCCCAGCCCAAGGGTACAGACCCTAGGTTGGGAGCCAGGTTCAGGGTGTCCCCCCTGATCTGGAGGAAGGGGCAACTGCTAACAGTGCCCCTCCCGGTTTGTGTTATGGGGGCACCTCTCCAGGTGGGAGGGTGCCAGGCCCCAGTAAAGGGGGCGGGGAGAGGGCAGCCTCACCCCTGACCTCCGCCCAGTCTAAAGGTACAGACCCTAGGCTGGGATACCAGTTGCAGGATAGAACCCCTGAACTGGTGGGTGAGTTGTGCAGGGCCCCTGCCACAGGTGCCCTGACAATTCTGGAAGGGGGTATCTCTCCAGGTGGGAGGGTACCGAGCCCCAAAGAGGAGGACCGGGTGTGGGAGAGCCCACCCCAGTCTCTGGCCCAGCCGCTGGGTACAGGCCCAGGGCTGGTGGGTCAGTGTCCGGGTGCTTTGCCTGACCTGACAGGAGGGAGAGTGTACAAAAGGTGCCAGGCACCTGGGGTTACTGCCCCTCACTCTCTGATGCCACAAAAGTTTGAGAGCCCTGAGAGGTATAGGGCTTGGATTTCATCACTGACTACTGTCAGTGATTACTGGGGCTTGTTGTTTATCTGTTGGGACACACGTGGGGGCCAGTTAAGGTTAGATGCTGCACAGGTGGTGTCCACAGGTAAGGGGAAGAGTTTCCCATTGGTTATCTTAGTGGGCCCTAGGAGTGTGGACAGAGGGATCCACCAGGGTTCAGATTGGAGTAGAGCTGGCATATGCCCCTGCAGTTGCGGGCCAGTTCCGTGTTCTATCGCCCGAAGCAGGGAAGCCCATCAAAGTAGTGATTGGTCTACCCTGCGTTTTGGCTGGAAGGGGGTTGTGTTGGAAATGGCCCTTTTGCAGGGTCACCCCTAAACTTTTTGCCTGCCTCCTGTATTTTTGCTGACCTGTTTCTGTTGGTTTTATGACTCTGGGCACTTTACCACTGCTGTTCAGTGCTAAAGTGCATATGCTCTCCCTTTGTAAATATGTCTATATGAATTGGTATGTCCCTGATTGGCTTATTTGGTTTACCTGTTAGTCCCTAGTAGTGTGGCCTGTGTGTGCCCAGGGCTGGTAAACCAAATGCTGCTGGTGGGCCTGCAGCACTGATGTGTGCCACCCACAGAAGCAGCTTGTAAAGTGTGTCTCAGACCTGCCACTGCAGTGTCTGTGTGCAGTCCAGAACTGCCATCTTGGCTGTGAAGTGCACCCACTTCCCAGCCCCTGAACCTTCCCTTGGCATCATGTAAGTCACCCCTATGGTAGGGCGCATTGTATGTGTAAGGTAGGACATGCCTTGGTGTGTGTAGCATGTCCTGGTAGTGAATTACACCCAATTTCGTTTTTCACTACTGTAAGGCTACCTGTTCCTCATAGGCTAGAATGGGCAGTTTGACTATTACATTCTATAGTCCTAACTGACCCCAGGAACATGGTAGAAAAACGAATTTAGTATGCCTGAGCTCAGAATATTAAAATACATCTTTTAGTGAAGTTTATTTTTATATCCTGTGTTTGAAAATATCACTTTTAGAAAGTAGGTATTTTCTTGCCTAAGCCTTCCAGTGTGCTCTGCTGTTATGTGTATTGGCTGTCTGGTTTTGGAGGGGCAGGGCAGGCTGAGTCAGACCTGGGTTGAATAGAGAGATCTGCATTTAGGGTATGGGGAGGGGTGGCTCCTTGACCTGAATAGGGCTGTGCCTGGCAAGGTGAATGCTGGCTCCACCTCCCACTGTGTGTCTGCTAGCAGACCCCCTCTTTCTGAAAGGAAGGATGCAGCCTGGTAAACAAAGTGCTCCAGGCCTGAGCAGAACTGGTTCTGGCTAGGTTCAGTGACTTGTAGCTTCTGAGAACAAAGACTTTTGGGGTATAAATATCTGTGCTCAAACCCCTACAATTTGTATTGCTTTTGGATCTGGAGAGGAAACTCTGTCCGTGCCACTGGAGGAATCTGCAGGAAGTGACTGTCCTTGTGCTTGTGTGTTGTTTCTTGCACTGGCCTGCAGCAGTGACCACTGGACCTTGAAGAAGAGGAAAAGGAACTTTTGAGAGAACTTTTATTTTTGTTACAGCAATTACCCAAGGGCTAGGAAAAGAGCTAGCCTCCTGCTGGAGTCTCAGGCACATCTAACTCCACCACCAACCTCCTGCTTCCTCCCTGCGAGGATTGCTATCTGCTGATGAGGCTCCTGTGAGTTCCAGGGCCTCTAGTTTTGCTTCAGAGAAAAGAGTGCTGGAAATCGTCGCTAACGCACGTTTGCGAGCCGCCGCAGCCGAGAGCGCTGGAAAAATCATCGCGCTGCTGCCGCTGGGTGCTCGCAACACGAAACCATCGCTAACGCCCCTTTGCGAGCCGCTGCAGCTGAGATGCGCTGGAAAAATCATTGCGCTGCTGTCGCCGAGCGCTCGCAACCCCTAAAGAAATCATCGCTTCAAGACATCGCTTTGCGGACGCCGTGCGTCCGCCATTTTCATCGCATCGCACCGGATTTCGTCTCTCCCTCGCGGAGCGTCATCTCTTCGCATCGCAACACAATCGCACAGCGCAACAGGATCGTCGCATCGACTTCTCCCTCGCGGCAAGAAAGTCATCGCATCGGCGGCCTAGCGTGCAGAAGTTGGTCGCAGTGTCTCAGCACGCATCCCGCAGATCGGCGCATCATCCTCCCTTGCGTCAAGGATTTCAACGCATCGCCGGCCTCGCGTGCCGAGAATCATCGCTACCACTTCTTTGCGACATTTTGTTGGTTTTGCTACTAAACCCAGGTACTTTGTGAGAGAAAGGGTCGCAGAGACCCCTGCCTTGAATTTGAACCTTATTTTTGCAACCTCTGAACGAGAAAGGGCGCAGAGACCCCTGCCTTGAATTTGAACCTTATTCTTGCAACCTTTGAACTATCTTTGACAGCCCTTCAACAGCTATCCTATTTTTGACAGTATTGTGGCTTTTACAGTTATTGGTCTTGTGATAAATCTGCCTTTATATAAAGATACTTCTTTTTTATAACTACTTGTGTGGTGTCCCTCTGTAGTGTGCCTCACTGTGTTACTGTGTATGGTCATAAATGCTTCACACCCTGCCTCTGAGATAAGCCTACCTGCTCGTGCTACGTTACCACAGGGTTGAGCAGGGGTATCAAGGAGGGTAGCCCTCTTACTCTGACTTAGGAAGAAGGGTCCCTACTTGGACAGTGGCCAGCCATTGCCAACTAGAGACCCCCATTTCTAACAGGGGCTTTATGTGGTCATGTCCCCCACCCCTCCAAACAGGCCTGGGCACTCTCTGGCTAATGTAGCACTGCTGTTGCACTGAGTTCTACCCAAGAGCGGCTGACGCCCTCTTCTTCACAGCGTTAATGATGCCTTTAAGTGATTGTGCCAATTACTACTAAAAACATGTTTAAAAAGAGGAGGGCCGGGAAGATATTTGTCACATTCGCGTCAGGGAGGAGATGGCACGTCATGTGTAGCTCTCCTGTCATCCTTTTGTGAATACATGCTGCGCAAATACATTCCTAATTTAGTCACAAAGTGAGCACCTCTCGAAGCAAACACAGGGTGGAATATCATACTAAAGATGGGAACAGGCTTCCAGAGTGGGTGAGTAGTTCTGCGCCATAACACAAAGCAAAAGAACGTCAATGCGCATTTGAGAATTTTTTTTTTTAAATGCAACAAGCCCCTTAAAATGTTGGAGGACACCTCTCGAGACTGCTGTGTGAAGAAAATCATCATTTTAGGCTTATAGACAACAAAGGCTCTTGGTAAAACCCTGCGCTCCCTAGGGGTACTGACAACAACCCGTGAAAGCAGCATTCTTTATTTATATGGGATGTGAAGTGATTACTCAACCAAGGATGTCCTGCCTCGACCCTTTCCATTTATCACTGTGAATGACGTATGCTTTGATCCTAATGGAGCGATGGGAACCATTTTTAGAGATGCACCACAAAGAATTGAGTGTTTTTTTATTTAATGTATAAATAATATGTTTTATAGTCTGTTTCTTTAACGAGATGGAGATATCGCACCAGTGTAGGGGAGTTAACACCCAGCAGTTATTTGCAGATTAAAACTAGAAGTAGGAGTGCTTTCAAGACTTTTTTTTTTTCTTTGCAGAATTATATAGCGCGAACTTGACCCGAAGGTATTTGAGCAATTTACATAAGCACCAGTTACGTTTACACAAGGACACATTCATATATATATATATGTATTTTTTTTTTGGGTAGGCGTGATTTGCGCAGACTCACAGGATGTAGAGTCGACCCCGAGGCTTGTACCTTGGTTTCCCAGCTCCAAAGTTGGCAGTCTAGCCGTGAGCCACATCCTGTAGCATACAGTATGAGAAAACATTTTATGAAGCAATACAATTACGGGCTTCATAAACACAAGTTTTGGAAAGTGGATTATTGGTAGGGGCAAATGTAGGTCTGCCACTGGCAATAAGGCCACTAATCATTGGTAGGACTCAGCATAGGTCTTAGAAAATTATTCCCATGCTCAACCCTTGGTAACGTGGCTGCGAGCAGACAGGCTTAACTTCAAAGACAGGTATGTAAAGCATTTAAAAACACCAATTCAGTAAATAATTAAGACACAACACATAATAAAAATCCAACACCAATTTATAAAAATAGGAAATATTTTTAACTTTAAAATGACACCAAAACGACAAAAATCCAATGTAGGGAACCGGAGATATGAATTTTCAAAGATTTAATAAAATATAGCACTTAGAAGTTTATAGCACCATATTGGGATACCTGCTCGCGATAGACCGGGGCAAAGTCAAAGTTTCAGGCCGACCGCGATGGAGCCCTGGGCGGCTACAGCTTGCGGCAGGTCCCGGTCTCAGTTTCTACCTTCACACTTAGAAACTTTTCTGGAGCTTTTCTCCTCGAGGCCCCTCGAAGCTCCCAGCCAGTCCGGATTCGGTGAGGGTTCGCCGGATTGCCTTTCGACGAGCTCCCGGTCAACTTCCCTGGAGCGGACTTAGAAACTTTTTCTTTAGCGCTTCAGCGGGGCAACCCAGGAGCCCAGGCCGACACGCGATGGAAGGCAGGCGGCTTGGCTCTCGCGGTTGCTCCCGGTCACCTTTTCTACGAGCGGACTTAGAAACTTTTCTGGAGCTTTTTCTCGCGGGGTCTCTCGATGCTCTTCATGTAGCCGGATCCGGTGAGGGTTCGCCGGCTTCAGATTTCTTGTAGTCCCGGTCAAACTCTGGGAGTTGGACCGACGGAGCTTTTAGCGGGACGAACCTGGGTGGCTTGGCCGGTTCACGGTTGAAGGCAGGCGGCTTGGCTGACCAGGTTGAGTCGGTCCTTCTATGGAGCTTTTTTTCAAAGTTCCTCCAAAGTTCTCCAAACTTCTTGAACTTCTTCCTGAAGTTCCTCAAAGGGTCCCAAAGTGTCTCAAACTCACTCCAAGGGTCTGGAAGCTCCAAGATGGTACTTGAAAGTTGAGGACTTCAGTTCCCACAATCCACTGGGACGTCACCCTTACAAATCCACTGGTAGTTCTCCAAGGTGCAGATTTAGTTGGTGATGTTCCAGATGAGCTCTTTTAACCTGTAGCTTTCAGGGAGTCCACTATTTAGTTCCTTTTCAGCAAGATAATCCACAGGGCTGTAGTTTCCGATGGTGCAGTCTTCAGAGGTCAGGCCTTAGAAATCTTTGCACAGCAAAACTTCTCAACTTGGCAATGTCTTGCTTCAGTAAGTTTCAAGCAGCAGATCTGGAGGGCTCTGCCCCTCTCAGATACTTATTCCAAGTTCTCTGGGTCAGACAGGAGGTCACTCCTGACCAATGGGAGCAGGGTAACTCCTCTAAGATATGACCACTTCCTGTGGAGTGTGGCATTATTTTGTCCCAGAGTGCATCAAATCTTCCAAATCCATAATGGCAGATTTTCCAGCAAGGAGGCAAGAGCTGGCTAAACACACCCCTAGGATGGCTAATTTACTTAGACTCTCCCCCCTGCATCTGCTCATACCTGCCTTAATCCCCCCATTTGCCTGAGGTAGAAAGTTCAGAGTTGTAAATGACACTGGGTTCTGCTTTTCTCTTTGAAGCCCATGGTTTACAACCCCTCCCCCTGGCCTGGCATTCCTGTGGACCAGCACACTGCCCTCCCAGCCCAGCTGCATAACCCCAGGGGCTCTTTATCACCTCTCCAGGCAGGCTGGCTAATCCACTTAACTCTGACCAATCAGGGCAGACCACTGGAAGGCTGAATCTGGACTTACAAACAAGAAAGTCTTATAACTTTGTGTATGTACACTTTAGGAGAAATTCAACAATATCATATTGTTAGATTTATTAATACCATTCGGGGAAACTTTGAATGGCACTTCTAGCCCTCTCCTATCAAGAGTTATTAATTAATAACTTCCTACCATGTTAACCTATGTAACAGGGGATCTGCAATGGGAAAAATGACTTGGGCCATTTTTCTAGCACCAGGACTTACAAAAACATATTTTATAAGTACTTTGTTTATATCTAAAGGACCCCCACCCCATAGGACAACTAGAGGAGACTTTAGGGGTTCTGAATCTGTAAAAATATTGCAGATCCTCACTTCACAGTGCTCCTAGCATCAAAGTCGAATTTGGGCAGCACTTTACCACAATGTGGGAGTGAAATGTGAAATTTCACTTAACCCAGGGCATATAAAACTCATTTTATAAGGGTCTACCTTATAGATACCTGACCCCCCACCCCTGGAACACGTAGGGGAGACCCTGGGGGTCTCTAATATGCCATAACATTGTAGGATATCCATTGTTAAGTGCCCCAAACACCAAAGTGGAGTTTGGGCACAATTTACTTTTTAAAAGCAGTCATGGCACCCAGGGCTGCTTTTAAACTGACCTCAGGCCTCAGCAGTGCACACATGCAAGTGCAGAAAGGCTGCTGGCCTCTTAAACTGCCATGCCCTACTACATACTAGGGACTGATAGGTAGTTTCAATTCCCCTGCCCTATTGTATACTAGGGGCTTATAGGGTAGGTCATGCCAATCACAGGGGTACCCCAACCCATAGTGTACCCTAGTGTATGTAGGTGTTTTAACTGTATCTAAGTGTTTTCAGCATAGCACTGGCCCTGGGCCTGGTTAGGCAAAGCCCAGGGTCAGTCAGAGTCAGTTACCACCAGTACCATTCAGCAAAAAGTTGGGGGGTGCCCAGGGCACAGGATGACTTTGCAACAACAAGTAAATAATAAAATAAGCAAAGCATTGCATAGGTGAGTTTATGTATACACCCACTTTTTACATATAAGAATAAACGTGTTAGGGGCTTAAAAAAAATCCTGCCACATCTTGGCAGTGTAAGCAAGTATTAAACAGATTAGCTGAGAATCGCTGGGAGCCTGAGGCCAGCAGACCAGCAGGCCGGTCTGTGGCAGTGAGACAGTAACACACTTTTGTTGGAAAAACCAATAAAGAACTCTGCAAAAAGAACTATTATTTCAAACACTGCACAGCTCTACAAGTAAATCTGAAACCGGGAACTTCACTACACACCACATACACTCCATAACACATGGATAAAAGACATTGTCATTTACAACGCCAATAGCTCTAACTTAAGCAAATGCGAGACCTATTGCATTTCCAATGCTTGTTTCATTCTGCTTTCACTTGTCCGAAATCCAGAGTCACGTTAGACATAATCCAGTCATTGCAATCCTTCTTCTTGGCAACTCAAATGGCCCTCTGCTTAAGCCTGGCCTGTCATTTCTAGCGAAAACCATTGGGTGCTTTATAACCAGTGTTTAATTTGCACCGGTGTTTGCTGAAGCTCAACAACGGCACTTAATTCTTAGTGCCAGTGCTTCTGTTTATGACCGCATACCACACTGTGGTACTGTCTAACTATTTTTGAGCAGAGTACATTAGTAGAGTGTTTATCAACCCAATATTCAGTAAAAAATAATCTAATACCAGCACATCTAGGACATTCTTACAACTTTGGGTAACATGGAATAGATCAAATGATAACATTTGAAGAAGTGTGATGGCAGTGGGCGGTGCAAGCTGCAGTAGCCTCCTGAGACATATCTTAGGTCCAGGTGCTCATTTTTCTACACATTAAGCACTGTGTGTAAGTTCCCAATAAACTCATCTATTTCATAAAAGAACCTGCTTAGTTATCACCAATCAAGCTCTAGGGCCTGCTAGGGCACAGAAACCAATAGCTTCGAGGTAGTTGCTATGCACCCTGAATCCTTGAAATAGGACAGACTTGTCTGCTCATCCTATGGGACATATCGGCTGAATTTGACGCAATAGACCACCCACCTCTTCTATACGCCATGAAATCACACACTGGCATTGGGTGAACCATACTTAAATGTTTCTCCTCATTCATTCATTAATTTTTTTTAAAATTCTTTTTATTTAAACAAGAAAACACACAACAAGCAATCAGCGAGTCAATATACTTCCAGTATTGCATTACATGTCGTGAAGGCGTCACCAAGCCGAGGAATCTCAGCATCCAAAATATAAATTTCCAGGGTATCAGTGGTCACAATCCCACCCACCACATCAGAGTCCATTATCATCTGATTCCTTTGCCAGGATGGTGGTATTGGTGTACATATCATGCCTCTGTATTCATTCCATTTCCCCCAAACCTTAGTCCACTTATCTGGACAGCCCCTGCTTTCTTAAACAGTTTTTTTGGCTATCATACACCAGTCAATATCCTTCTTCCAATCAATGAATTTCGGGGGCGCTTGGGTACCCCAGATTCATTAATTCATGACCATTCTCAAGAGGTTCGCTGGCGTCGATTCGTTCTATCAATTTGAATTGAAATGGGCCCAAACCTCCTGTAGCCACCTGGCATGTTCTGTTCTGTGCAAGCCTCAATTTGTCTTACCAACACTGTCCCATAGGACCCACCTGTCAACGTTTTTCTTCAAGTACATGTTAATTTCTGAACTGGTCTTTTAGTGCAGCAAGCACGTCAGGCATGCCTTCTTTTGATGCACAGGGGCATGTCCAGGCTAAGACTGAACGTGCTCAATCACCCAAACAGAGGGGAAAGTCAGTAATTATGGTGCTGCCTCAGTAAAACAGAGCACACTGGGCACAGTTGCACTATCCATACTCAGTGTGGCAGTATGGGGGTCGGGTGATGGATCTCAGGAGCAAGCTGTTCTCAGGACATTGTTCCTGCATCATTGTGAGAAAGTGCCTCTTTTGCATGGTTAGCCCCCCACTTTTTGCCTGGTTTTGATGTGGTTTCAATTGTAGTGCACAGGGTCCTTGCCAACGAGGTCCTCTGTGCTAGTGCTTCTTCCTTAAAAAATAAACCCTAATTGGTGCTTCTACCCCCTCTAAGTCCCTAGTAAGTGGTACCCTGAGTGCCTAGGGCCTGGGAGCTGAAGAAGATGTATAACCCACAAAGAGAGAAGGACTAACAAGAAGCCCGCCAGAGAGATGATACTTTATATCTTGGGCCCAAGAAATGAAGTAAAATCAGCAACACCCTGAGTTTAGAGAAAAGGAAGGGATAGAATGGAAATCCTTAGATTTTTAAATACTGCCCTCACCCACTAGTTAGTGGCATGCTTCATCATAGGGTATATTCCAGAGAGGCAGCTCCACTCTGCGACCTCCGCAAATGTGATAATCCCCAGGGCCAAACCGGCCTCTTGGGGAATGAGAAGTTTTATTGTAGGCACTGCCACATTGTGGATCTCTCTCCCACTGGCACTAAAGGCAGAAAACAACCTTCTGGCATTTAGTAAACTTTTAAAAACTCCGCTCTTTAACAACTAGCTCCGTTACAGTATCCTAAATACCCTCTCTGGCTAGCACATCATGGGGAGCCGCCGCGACTAGACACCTCCGGGTATTAGTACGCGTTATAAATCTAAATTTCATAAGGCCGCTTCTACGCCCAGGTGCAGACCAACACACTGGATGGAGCGCTGTTTTTTTTTGGTTAGTAAGGATAAGAAAAGAACGACGGAGGACACGGAGTGGCGTGATTAGGCAACACCAACCCTTGACGAATGTGTGACTAGAGGGCGGTGTCCCCACGAAGGTCCCGGGTTCGGAGATATAAATATGAAACTCGGATAATAATGACGATTGTGTTATGAAGAAAACAAGTACGGTTAAGTTAACCACCTGGTAACAATTGATCACAGAGTGATACAGAACAAACTCTGAGAGGGATCTGGACCCTGAAGAAGGCCAGTGACCTAAAGGGCATTGATAGTTGGCCAAAACATGTTGGTAGATTTGGAGGTGGGTATGGAGTAGTAGCTCCTCCTTGTTTTTTTTAATCCTGCCAAGGTGGTCCAACAATAAAGGAATGTAGGCGGAACCTCCTGAGGCAGTTTTAACTCACTTTTTCTGCACAAGTGATCCCTCAAGAGGGATACTTTTCCTTCTTCTTTTCTTTACCTCACTAACCAAAAAAAACAGCGCTCCGTCCAGTGTGTTGGTCTGCACCTGGGCGTAGAAGCGGCTCTATGATGAAGCATGCCACTAACTAGCTGGTGAGGGCAGTATTTAAAAATCTAAGGATTTCCCTTCTATACCTTCCTTTTCTCTAAACTCAGGGTGTTGCTGATTTTACTTCATTTCTTGGGCCAGAGTATAAAGTATCGCCTCTCTGGCGGGCTTCTTGTTAGTCCTTCTCTCTTTGTGGGTTATAGAAGTTTTGTTAGGGGAGTCAGAGAAGGCTCACTCCCTAGTCTCTTTATTTGTGATAGCAGCTGAAGAGGGTCCCCTGGGGGCCCCCCTCAATGGGACCATGCCACTGCCCTTGCAGCTTGCATGCCCCTTTGAGAGAGAAAACCACAAAGTTGATATGGCACCCTGCCTGGGTGCCATGCCAACCGGCACTGCCTGAAGGCATAGATAAGTCACCCCTCTAGCAGGTCTCACAGGCCTAAGGCAGGGTGCACTATACCACAGGTGAGGGCGTATCTGCAGGCGCAGATATGCCCCTACAATATTGGAGTCCATTCCTTAATATTGTAAGTGCCAGGGAAGCCATAGAAAGTACATGAGCTGGAAACTCGACAACTCGAGTTCCACAGCACCATGATGGCTTCACTGAACACAGGAGTGTTTGGTACCAAACTACTCCTCTCAATAAATCCACACTGATTCTAGTGTCGTATTTATTGTACCATGTACTTAAAGGGCACCTCAGAGGTGCCCTCTGAAAACCTACCAACCCTGGTGTGGTCTCTGACCAGCTGTAGGCAGCCAGCCACCATTAGACATGTTTCTGGACCACTGGGTAGAGAGCCCCTGCTCTCTGGGACCAGAAACAATGCACATCCTGGGTAGAGGTGTCACACCTCCTCCCCCAGGATGGCTCAGTGCTGGAAGAGGAAAACTTCAAAGGCGTGCCGTCTTTGTAATGCGACCCCCAGCCTTTGTGCTAGCTAGCACCAGATGGCAGCCCCGGGTTTACATCCCCACTTTGGGTGGGAAAACTGACGGGAAACTTCGAAAAATAGGAGGCGTGCCAACCTCTGCCAACTCTACCCCTTAAGTGGGGGAGGCGTGGTCAAGCACATCTTTCAGTCCCCACCATCTTGGAAGATTGGGAGACCCCTCCAATCAGGGCTAGGTCTATGCCCCCTCCCACAGGAGGGTGGCATAATAAAGGCTGTATTCACCCCAGGTAAGGTGCCCATTGGCCCTACCTGCTACTCCCTAAAACGCCCCTAAATCTAGTATTTATGTGGCTCCCCCGGAGCTAGAAACTAGATCTGCGAAGACCTAAGAAGAAAGAAGACAACTCTACAGAGAAGACTGAAGACGACTTCTTTATCGCCAGCCCTACCGGCCTGCCTCCAGCTTCTGTGAACCTGTGACCAGTCTTGCAGCCAGCATCCTCTGAAAAACCTGGGAGGACTGCTGCCTTAGAAAAAGACTCCAAACTCCCGTGGACAGCGGACCTGTCCAAAAAGAAACAAGCTCCAAGGACCCCGGATCCAGGCGGATCCGCGACTCCTGTCCACTCTGCACCTGACACCCACGGGTCGAGTCTGAGTGGCTCACCTGTGCAGTGAAGTCTCGCCAGTGATCCTGACCTCGTGTCCAGCATTGGCTGACCGCTCCTGAGCTCCACTATGGTGCCTGCATTGTGAATCCAGAGGCTCCCGTGACCAGCTCCGGTAAGAAGACTTCGACGTCGAAAGGCACCCCTACACCCGAAGCCCCTGGGCCTTGGTGAGATGAACCGACAGTGCCCCTACAACCCCCTACATCTCACCGTACCTCTGCTGTCGTTGGTCTCCCTCCTCAAAGCTCCGGTGCCACGCCTGTAGCCTCTTCACCGAAAGAAGAATCCCCATTTTAAAAGCACTGGGCGCACAACGTCAAAATTGCACCCTGCACCCAGCAGCCCCTGTGCCGCTGGTGGTGTAAGCTTGGTGCTGCTTTGTGGCCCCCCAGGTGCTTAACCTAACCCCCAAAATTTGGTCCCTGCAACTGATCTACTTGCCTACAAGCAGTGTGGCTCTGGCACCCCTACAAGCATGAAGAGCGGTGTTGGACAAAGTTTGTTGTCAATGTGACGGGGAACAGAGAGGACTAAAAGTGGAGGGAAGGGTCCTGAACTGATCATATAGAACACAAGGAAAACTCTTGGTATGCTAAGGGCCATGGTGCTGCTTTTTATATAATTTCCCCACCCTAAATCCTCCTGGAGATAGTCAAACCCATTATGCTCACTCAGTACACAAAGGACGGTATGAATGAACACATTTCCCATGGCTACCTTTAGCTCCAAGCTCATTTCTGGAAGTGAGAGAGGCCCTCCTCCTCAGCAAGCCCAGTTATGACAAGGAAAAGAACAGAGGGTGTCACAGGGAAGAGCGACTAATTAGAAGGCGAGGAGAGAATGTAAACATCCAAAGAAATGAGGAGATGAAGAAACTGTAGAGTGGAGAGGTAGATGAACAGTGAATAGAAAGAGACAGGACAGACTGAGATACCAGTGACAGAGACAAAAAGGGGCGGTGAGAGATAATGAGAAGGGAGGGAAAGTTAGCACATTGTGAACAGGTGAGACAGGGAAGAGAAAAGAACAAGAAAGGGGGAGACGGGGATGGGAGAGATGTTGGACATGGGAGAACAAGAAGGTCAAGGGAGTGGAGAGACTAAGCAATGAAAAAGGCAACAGACAAAATAGGGAAAGAGTCCGGAGAGAAATAGACACGCAAAATAGAAGCAAGTATCACAAGAAGCTCTTTGATGGTTCTTAGTTTGGGCAGGTAGTTCCAGGCTGTGGGCAGTGATACTAATTTTTATGGTCTAGCTTGACAGCATAGCTGTCACCAGACAGTTGTGTGAGAATCACCAGGAGAGGGGCTTTGGCTCCACTCACATGTTGGGAACCAGGAGTACATGTTTTAAGTTGGGCAGAAGTTGTGTGCTTCTACAAAAAAGTGCTTGCTCGCCACACAGCTGTGATCATTTTTGTTTATTTATCCAGCTGCGTGAGCTTGAATGTTCAGGGGCACACACAACATTGTAAAGCTATTAAAGTGTCTTAGATAACTAAATAATTGATGATGTTTTTCTCTGGCAAGAGCACATATGGGATGATACTCAACCCTCTGGTAGCTTGGCACAAAAGCAGTCAGACTTAACTTCGAGGCAATGTGTAAAGAATTTATGCAGCACTTCAAAAAGTAATAAGCGAAAATACAACACAAGAAAAAACTAATTTCAAGTTTAACAAATTATTTGACACTACAACAACAAAAATCCAATTAGTACAACCGGAGCTATGCAATTTTAAAGATTTAAGGAAAACTAGTGCTTAATAGTGGCATGCGTATCCTGCATGGCCCATTGCAGTTTTCCCTAAGTTAGCCTAATTGTGCATGTTGTAGGCCACATTTTCTTCTGCACATGTTACTATATAAACATACTTGCTTTGTGCCACATTGCACTTTAACACGGAACCTGCAAATGTTTTCACGTTTTTTTCTTTTCCTGGGATTTAGTCTGAACACCATAGACAAGGTCAAACAACAATGCCCCTTGTCATTCTATCTGCTCAAACACCAGCACCTAGACATAACACAAGAACGCAGCAGCTGTTCGTGAGTCCCTACTGCGGGAGCCCCTGTGATTTTCGTTATAGAAACGGACGCAGCATTCTGCTTTGAGGTTTTTTATTCCTTGGTTACATTTCCAACTGTGGACACTAATGATAATACTTTTCCTGAATATACAACACCCCCGGCACCTGCTGCGTATCGCCCATATGCACTTGTTGAAATTCCTCTTACTGTCTGGGAACACCAGACTTGCTTTAATGGCGCCCTTCTTCATGTGTTTTTAACTGTCCGAATGGGCTCCTTAAGTATTGAAGGGGCCACATGGCCAGCACTGGCGGGTTATACCCCATATCGAGATTTGGCTAATATAAATCTACTGCAGACTCACGCTTTAAACAATATTCTTGTTGTCCTATATACACGTCTTACACAATATATTTCACATGCTTTACTAGCTGGTCCAGCTAGAATTGGCCTGCAAGGACAGGCCCAACAGCCTGTAGGGCCTGTTATTAGTCCTGTAATTGATCATTCAGTTATGGGCAAACGGCCCACGAATCGTGAAGAAATGCCATTTTGGATCGCCCAAAACATTGATCAACTTGAAGTTGTTTCCCCTTATGAGACCACAGGACTAGCACAGAATTTTAACTATGTGCTTACCCACAGGACTGATCCCACTCTAGCTGACAGCAACACCTGGGGGACTATTTTAGCCACTACCTACACTCTGTCATGACACTTCCTCAATGGCCGTTCTACTGAACATCTTCAAACAGATACAGAATGAACATGGAGCAGGTCCTGCCCTCGATTTGGGGATGAAACTTGTGGGTAACTTTCCTGTTGTCTCCGAAATTATTCTTAGTAATGTTGAGTGTGAAGTAGTGTCCTTGGCTATACGCATGCGTCTTGCCGCGGAAGCCGACAGGGAGCGCAAGTTATCTGTCATTATTGCTAATGCATACACGTCTCTAGGATGTAACAGTTTGGGAACCAGACCTTCTGTACCACCACTTGGCAAGCCTAGCTCTGACAAGGATGCCAGACCAGCCTGTGAGTTTCCTAAAAAACCATAGGATAAACCTAAACAACAACAACAAAAAAGTAGACAGCGCAGAGGTTCTCCATCCCTGGAGTCCTCTGAAAGGTGATATGATTTTCGTGATCACACTAAAATTAAGACTCCAAACAGGTACCAGTCATCTGAAACACGTTCGCCTCGTTCCTTTCAGGAATCGTCTTACCAACAGTACAACAGAGGAGGGCGATCAGATTGCAGACAAGAAAAGTACATGGAACCGAAACTGAAGACACAATGCTCATCTGACTAGAAGATAAAAAAGGAAGATTGACCTTCTCCATATACACACCTTTTCAGTAAAAAAAACAAGTTGCAGCCTTACCCTCGAAATATTCTACAGAAGGTGAGAACCCTCCTCCTGAACAGAAGTTGGGTGGTGACTCTCCTCGACAGCGCAGCAGGAGTCCGCATAGTACGCCGGAATCTCCACCAATTTCTGGAAGCGAAAGCAACTGAAACATTTATTACAGTTTAAACCGCGGACATCCGCGTAGCCCCTCCGGACAGACTATATCTTTTAGATATTCAAATTGAAGGTGATGTTAAACGCACCATTAAAGCAATATTTTGGGACAATTTAACTACTTCTTATGACATTCTCTTGGCAGAGCTTGATTGGCCACCACCTTTTGTTCTTGCATACCCCCAGGGTGAGGATTTCATTCTCCTTTCTTTCTCACATCTCGTCCCGGATGAAGTCAAGCGGGCTTATGCATCTGAATGGGCCCTTGCTTTGGCCCCTGCTCTTTTTCGTAATCATACTGGTTTGGATAAGGATTCCCCTCGTCATGTTATTCCTATAAGATCCACACCTCCGGTACAACCACGGTATCCTATTAAACGGGATGCTAAAGCGCCCATTGAAGAAATTCTTTCCCAGTTGGAGTACCAGGAAGTAATTCAACCCTGTGTATCTCAAATGAATAAGCCTCTTTTTCCTGTTCTGAAACCTGATCTTTTCTTTCGCATCGTCTTAGACTATAGACATTTTAATAGTCATTCACTTACATTTGCGGTGCAAAATACCCGCAGTAAAGCACTTATTAATAATGTGGTCCGTAAGAAATATAAAACGACTTTGGATATTTCCAACGTTTTTTCCAGTCACAATTTGGCTCCTGAGAACCGTGACTGGTCTGCCTTTAGCGCATTGGGATTTCATATGCAATATGCCTGACTTCCTATGGGCTTTAAAAACAGCCCGGGAGCTCTTGCAGCCCGAATAGTATCGATTCTTCTTTGAAATCGACCCTGATGCTCTGTCCTACGTAGATGATTTCTACCTGACGGATGATTGATTAAACCCCCATTTAGCGAGAGTTGATCACATAATACTGCAAATTGCAGAACTTGGCTATAATTGTAACTTCAAGAAATCAAATATAGCTTTATTGAATGTCTTTTCTTGGGATATGAACTTACAAATGAAGGAAAGAGTCTTGCCCCTCACTTTCTTGAGAATTATGTGCAATTACAGACTCCAGGTATGCTTTAAAAGTTACAATCCCTGCTAGGATTTTTGAATTTTGGCAGAACATGCATACCTGATTATGCACAGCATATTAAACCATTTTATGCCTTAAATGCTCAGATTTCTCCACTTCCTACTGGGCGTCGGAACACACTGACACTCTTAGACCTTTACAATCTGACTTACTTGAAACACGCCACTTACATAGGTGTGTCAATACCACGATACCTTAGACATCTGCGTTTTGCCAGGTGGAATTGGATTTACGTATGTCACCTTTGTTGAAGGTGAAACGGTACCTATAGCGTATTAATCACATTTATATTCCCCTTCAGAAATGTGTTTTGCTTCTACTGAAAAAGTACTGACTGCTGTGCAGATGGCCATCGTTAAAGAACAACCACTTGCTCAGGGGAAACGCATTATTGTCAATTCTCCAGTGCCAGCCTTAGAGGCTGTCACCAAAGCAGCATTCCTAAGGCAAAAGCCTTACATCCTCTGTGGATACAATGGGCTATGTCCTTAACAGCCTTAGATGAAGACTTTGTCTTTGACCCTTTCTTGCAAATGCAATAATTTTTGCAATACAAACATGTTTATCCTTTACCTTCTTCAGTTCTGCCTCTTGATCAATATAAATATATTATTTATACTGCTGGTTCCGCACAACCTGCTATAGGTTCTAAGCAGCAGCATTCTGCTGCATGCGCCATCGTTATTGGTACTATGTTAGATGGTGTTTTTCACCTCCAAACAACTCGTACACTCTAGGAGACTGCACTGTGCAGTTGGTTGACATGAAGGCTTTACTTTTGGCACTTGAAAATATGAATACTGAATTCCCCACACATATTGTGTGTGATTTGTATTATTGCGTAAATCTTTCAATGATAATTTACATTTTTGGTGACATAATGACTTTCGCGATTCAAAGCGTAGCACAGTCAAGCACAAACTACTTTGGGTTAAGGTGGCAGATCTCAAGGATAGGCTGCCACAAACTCATGTTAAACATGTGTCAGATAGAGAATGGGACAAGGAGCATTATCAAGGTCCAGTACTCATGCTCCTTAGAATGATTAACATGTGTAACAACAAAAGGGGGTACTTCTTCCTGTCTAGAAGAGCTTAAGAAGAGCTGTTGGTATAGAAAAAGGTGAGGGGTATCATCCTTAAAAGGAAGGGATGCTCTCACCCACCCATGTGGGTGTCATGCTTCATCATCGGGCTTTCTGCTCCTCGTGGGGCCAGCGCTGCAATGCCCCACGGGCCCCACGAGAGGGCTCTTTGTCGGAGATCTTTATAATAAAACAGCCATGATGATGCGTGCGGGTGTACGGAGCTGGTAAGAGAGTGTGTCTATGATCTAAAACTACCTAAAGGTGCCCAGTGATGTTTATTAAGGGGTCCCTTTGGTAGGGTTAAAGGAAGTTAAATGAAGGCAGTCAATGCAGAATTATGAAGCATGACTGTCTGGTGAGTGAAGTATAATTACCTAGTGGTTTATACTTAGTCAGGTCGACATGTTTCACGCCCTTGTGGTCCCGGAGGATCTGTGGCGTTGCTTCAGGACCAGAAATAAGGTGTGGACTCTACTCTAAATCGGAGAGGGTGTTCAGGTGTAATCATTTATGACATTCCCTAGTGGTTCAGCATATGGTCAAAGGAGTACCTGTGATATGCTCACCCTATCATGTTTCTTAATCCAACCTGGAGATAAAAAGAAAGGAGAAAAAAGCAGAGAAAAGAATATCACCACAGAATAAATTATTCTGTGTCCTGGAAAAGACACTCGCAATGGCCACTTGCCTCTACATTTCGTTGTATAGTGCAAAATCATGCACTAATTTATAAGCATTACCAGTAATTCTTAATCAGAGGGTGCCACGTGTATCCACATATCTTGGTGTCACCCCTGTGAATTAACAATAGGAGAGTGTATCACTTAGGGTGTGTCAAGACAGACTGACATATACTAACATATAGAACAGTACACAAAACACAATCCATAGTTTCTCATGATATCAGACATTTCTGCTGATATTAAATATTACTCAAAAAAGGTTTTCCGGTATCTCTTACCCAATCGTAGGCCTACGTGCGCCTTAGGTCGAGGCAGAGGACCGCGTAACTACTGCCGTTAATCTGGAACAACAAACAAACAGGAGCCACTAATAAGAAAGGGCACCTTCTTACACTGCATCAGTACTCATGTGCACCCAGTGTCCATACTCACGATCTCGTACGCGGAGTCTCGTGTCGGATATGCCCCTCTCCCTGCCTTCCTGGAAGTTGGGGATCAGGGCTATCTCTGATGTATTCAATTGAGTGCAGGGCACAGGTGCTATGCATCTGCGCATGACTGGTGACCCAGAGTCACTCGCGAAGGGAGGGCGGTGTGACCTTCAAGTGTGGTAAAGTCAGTGCTGGCTATCAATGGCGGCCATCTTGGAAAGGGTAATATGACTTTGATAGATGGTAACCGCACTCTGTCCCAAGGGCAATATAGGTAAATGGACTGTTCTCATGGATGAACGCAGAGGTGAGGGGGTGAGCTCTCGTAGCTGTAACAACTGACTCGCAATGTCACTCAGTACTCTAGTTGGTGGCCATATTAGAGTGGGAGAAGAGCATTCGGAATTCCCGCACTGTCATGAAGGGGGCCCTGTTGGAGAAGGTGATAAGTAGTGATGTCTATGTGCATGATAATAACCGTTATGAGGGCAAAATAAAACCTTAATATAGGGGGTTAATTCATGTATAGCTATCGGCGACTAGCATTCTGGTAAGGGATACACTAATAATATTCCATAAAACCAGATTTGACTCCCCTTACAGGAGTTGTGACTTCCGCATTAAGGATGGGTGGCATTCACCCTTGCAAATTTGCAAAGTTCACTACCCGTGTTTTTATCTTTATTTTGCCCTCATACCGGTTATTATCATGCACATAGACATCACTACTTATCACCTTCTCCAATAGGGCCCCCTTCATGACCGTGCGGGCATTCCGAATGCTCTTCCCCTACTCTAATATGGCTGCCAACTAGAGAACTGAATGACATAGCGAGTCAGTTGTTACCGCTACGAGAGGTTACAGCGTACGGTTACCATCTATCAGAGTCATATCCCCCTTTCCATGATGGCTGCCATCGATAGCCAGCACTGGCTTTACCACACTTGAAGGTCACACTGCCCTCCTTTAGCGAGTGACTTCTGATTCACCAGTCCCGCCCAGATGCACATCACCTGTGCTCCGCACTCGCTTAAATACATCGGAGACAGCCCTGATCCCCGACTTCCAGGATGGTAGGGAGAGGGGTAGGTCCGACGAGAGACTCCGCGTACGAGATCGTGAGTATGGCCACCTTTATGGACACTGGCCGCATGTGAGCACTGACGCAGAATACAGAGGAGCCTTTTCTTATTAGTGGCTCCTGTTTGTTTGCTGTTCCAGATTAACGGCAGTAGTTACGTGGTCCTCTGCCTCGACCTAAGGTGCACGTAGGCCTACGATTGGGGGTAAGAGATACCAGCAAACCTTTTTTGAGTAATTATTAATATCATCAGAAATGTCTGATATCACGAGAAACTATGGATTGTGTGTTGTGTACTATTCTATATGTTAGTATATGTCAGTCTGTCTTGACACACCCTAATTGATACTCTCCTATTGTTAATTCACGGGGGTGACGCCAAGATACTTGGATACAGGTGGCACCTTCTGATAAAGAATTCCTGGTAATGCTTATAAATTAGAGCATGATATTGCACTATATAACGAAACGTAGAGGCAAATCGCTATTGCGAGTGCCTTTTCAAGGACACAGAATAATTTATTCTGTGGTGATTTTCTTTTCTCTGCTTTTTTCTCCTTTCTTTTAATCTCCAGGTTGGATTAAGAAACATGATAGTGTGAGCATATCACAGGTACTCTTTTGACCATATGCTGAACCACTAGGGCATGTCATAAATGATTACACTTGAACACCCTCTCCGATTTAGAGTATCGTCCACAACTTATTTCTGGTCCTGAAGAAATGCCACGGTTCCTCCTGGATCACAAGGGTGTGAAACATGTAGACCTGACTAAGTATAAACCACCAGGTAATCATACTTCACTTACCAGACAGTCGAGCTCCATAATTCTGGGTTGACTGCCTTCATTTAACTTCTTTTAACCCTAACAAAGGAACCCCTTAATAAACTCATCACCGGGCATCCTTTAGGTAGTTTTTGATCACAGACACACTCACTTACCAGCTCTTCACACCCGCACGCATCATCACGGCTGTTTGATTATAAATATCTCCGACAAAGAGCCCTCTCGCTGGGCCCGTGGGGCATTGCAGCAACAGCCCCACGAGGAGCAAATAGCCAGAAGATGAAGCATGACACCCACATGGGTGTGTGACGCATCACTTCCTATTAGGGAAGATCCCCCTCACCTTTTTCTATATCAAGCGCTCTCCTTAATCTGTTGTAGACAGGAACATGTACCCCGTTTTGTTGTGACACAAACTCATGTTATACATATACTGAGTCATCAACGGGTGGGGACACACGCTATACGGAATTCTCTGTCTGATGAAGCAGCCAAATCTGCAGGGGCCACATCTAAAATTGCTGCTGTAACCCGCTCTCAAACTTGAATCGATAATGACATCATGACTGCTTGAATGCTTTTGAAATGGGCACCCTTTTACCAAAGGGCTTTCCTTCGAAATATTCTTATCATTTCAATGACCAGCATGTTCCTTTTGCAACTATTCCTGAAGTTGGTGATCATATGATTCCCAATGCAGACCACAGACTCGATTTAATTGTAGCTGCACACAAAGGTGTAGCTTCCCCCTACGAGGAGTGGCTGCCACTATTTCACTCTTACGGTGACGTTATTGGTGACAAGGTTTATATAATCTAACCAGGAAATATGTTTTGCGTTGTGACATATGTCAGCAGCTCAAAAGTTCCACTGTGTCTCAACCCCCACAGAGACATCTCATGTATTTACTTAGATCATTGTGATCCACTGCGGTCAAATTTATTTTGGTTGCAGTTGATTATTGCTCTACTCTGGGATTGGCCACAGCGCTCAGCTAACGCTTGCACCATTATTAAAGACTTGCAAGTCTTCATCGGTACTTATGCCTGCTGTGCAATACACTCGGACCAAGGTCCGGCTTTTGCTTCTAAAGTGTACTGTGATTCGATGAAGTCTATGGGTGTACAAGTACATTTGTCTTCACCATATAGGCCCGAGGGCAATTCTGTTGTTGAAAGAATGAACCGTGACTTAAAGCAGTCCTTAATGGCTAGGGTATTAGGTACAGGGCATGGTTGATTGAACCATCTCTATGGGGTTCAACGAGCGTTAAATAACCTCCCCAAAAGATCTCTTGTTGGGCGGACCACGTATGAAGTGCTTTTTGGCATCAAGCTATATGTGCCAGTCCTTGATGGTCCAGATATTGTGGCGGCAGCCGCATCCTTTAACGTAGATAACCATTGTGCTGTCTTACAGGACGTACAAAAGTTCTGTGACACTCAATCAAACAGATACTTGTCTACATCTCACCCTTCGAGCACTGAAGATCTACTTCCAATTCCCAGCTGGCTTTCAAAAATTGGGGATCTCATTCAAGAAAAGATGCCCATCAAAAAGGAATTCAGCCTGACGTACCGTGCTCCTGTTCCAGTACTTGGCATTCAATGTACGCGAACTGTGATTTTGCCACCACTCCCAGGCTATAAAGACAAGCTCTTTGTCTCCATTGAACATGTCAAATTACACTATGTGGCCAATTCTTCATAGTATGCCACGGAATAGTCGTTCCTTTCCACAAGACTTTTCTTTGCAGCCCGTGAGCACCACCAATGCTGATACTCCCTGGCTGGGGAGGAGGGAGGCTGAGTCCTCCATCGATAACTGAATTGATACACTGCCTGTTTCTACTATTACGTCTTCTACACTGCTGTCATTTCTACAGATCCACTTTTGGCGAATCCTTCTGAATTGGATTTTTCAAGTCCTACGGCTGAGTCACAGCCTCCTGTTTTCCAGCTGAGTGCTTCTGGATACTATATGGATCAAGAAGACTTTTCATCAGACAGTTCTTCTGTTTTGCACCAGCCCCCAGCACGGATTTATGTTTTTATTTCATGGTTAAAACACACTTATCTAGTCCCGCCTTGGATTTATGTCTGGATCATACTCTACTTGTTTTTCTATTCGTGTGGATTAGATTTGTGACAGTTTTTTTCTTGTTGATCAATGGCCATTACCTCCCTGAATGTTCTGCTACAGAACTGGTCGACGGTGTGTTGGCTCCTCATTCTTTTTCACATAGACTGAAAAGAGACTTGTCCCTTGTCAACAGTTCAGTGGTTCCAGTGACTAATGGAATTGTTTGGAATAAGGTTCCTTTCAACATGTTCCTATTCCCTCAGTTGCCTGCTTTGATAACTGGCAGAATTTGACAAACTATAATGAAGACCAATTAAATAGCATGGTGCAGAATGGCATATTTAATTCCTCATTTTTAAGTCCTGGTGTGTAGTTATTGTGTCCAGTGGACACGAATGGTTGTTATGCTCGTTTTTTTAATTCCACGTCAGGGTTCAAATCAAGCAGACCTGATCCTTGATACTCTCAGTCAACACATTCTGGTATTGTAATCACCTATTTGTGGTAAAGTTATGTCAACAATGGTTGGAACGTTCCACACTGTCTGAAGTGAAACAACATCTTTCTCTCCTGTCCAAAGACATGAATTTATCAGATTTTCTTTTAGGTCACAGATCCCCTCGTTCTAAAAGATTTATATATGCAACTTATAATGACATCTGGAAATTGCCCCAAATGGAAGCTGCTCCATGTTTAAGACAAATTGAACAAGATAATTTGGATAAAGTGCTAGCTGTTGTTGATAATAATATTAATACATTGTCATCTCATATTTACAATTAAAAACAATATTGTGTCATCTGTTATTGATATTGTGCAGAGTGATATGTTAACGTTGTATCATGGGCAAAGTCAGCTTAGATCTATTATGCAGTTTAGCTGGACGCTTCAAACATTAAAAAATGGGTGCGTTCCATGGCATTACTTGAATTGCAGTGATTTGTTTCTGCCTTTTAATTTAACACGTAAACAACAACTGATGGCCATGAAAGACTCGACCTACACAATGCTGCATTTAGAAAAATTGGATCAACTCCCAATCACCATAGCTGAAAGACCTTTGGCAGTGTGGCTAATAAATGGCGTTATTTCACTGTCTATCCGGACATTTCAATTCACAGCGTGGATAAAACAATTCCCTATAGGTAGATATGAACCCCTTGGAAGCAGCTTCGTTCAGGAGTTATGGCAACTTCCCTTTATATATCGTTGTGAACGTTCTAATAAGGACGTTTCTATTACTAGAGAAGAATGTGACTCTACTGTCGGACATTAACTTGTTTGTAAACAGGTTAAAATTCATGGTGCTTGTAGTACTTCAGCGGCTAATTTGGTGTACTTTTTTTAAAGGGTTTCAGTTTCCCGCAATTCTTCCTTTTATTACAGTACTATCTAATGGGAGTTATCTCATGCTTAGTGATCAGGACTGTTTCTGAATGCAGACTGGAGTCCCTTTTGTTTTAACTGTTTCCCAGTTAGTCACTTGTTGCAACAATGTCTTGTTTCTCCCTGCGCATGGGATTGTAGATAGCTCATTGTGACTTTCCATTCCAACTTTGTAGGCCGATTTCAACAAACTAAGCAGACTCAAAGCATTATTGTTCCAACAAGAGGTCACTGCTACATCTGCTCACGAGACCTTAAAATTGCAGGTGGCTAGAACTTCTAGTGAAATACAGTCATTGTTAAATACAAATCATCCCTTGCACTTAGGAGAATTAGTGCATCCATTTTTTTTTTTAAATAATCTGTTTATTGAACATAGCAACAAAACATTGCATCAGTGTTACATTGACACATCTCACTAGACATAGCGGATGATTACAGCCACTAAGACTTCTTGTGTACTCAAACATTTAGATCCCCTCGCCCGTCCTCATCCGGAGTCCCCACTCTACTGCTTGTTCCACTGATACTAATACCCCGAATGTGAGGAGGACTACAAATATTCCCACTGAACGTATTCCACTTGCCCGAAACCTTGTCCCACTTCCGAGGGCACCCTCTTTTCTTATAGACCTCGACTTCAGCGACCATGCACCAGTCCATGTCCTGCTCCCAATCCATCAAGGTTGGTGACTCTGCTGCTCCCCACCTCCGGGCAATATTACGTTTTGTAATCATGAGGCCCATAGTAGTCCAGAGTTGTTCAGTCAGATTCATATCAGTTGCTTCCCATATGTTTAATAGTCACAGTTTAGGGGATAATGGGATGACCCCGCCACATGCATCTGTCATACACTTGATTATTGTTTCCCAGTATGCCTGAATCGAGGGACATTCCCAGATCATATGGAAGAAAGTGCCTGTATTACCACATAACCTTTTGCACCCAGCCTCATCAGTCTTGCCCATTTTGACCAGTGTGGTGCATGCGATGTATGATCTATGTAGAGTTTTTAACTGGATGAGACGCAATCGTGATGATATTGCCACTTCACGGGGCGACGCAAGTGCCTCCCTCCAATCCTCCTCCCCTTAGAGCCCGATGTCCGCCTGCCAGCATTCACGTAGAGTGAGGAGCGGGTCAGGTAAGTTGTTGATGATTTTTTTGTAGGTCAGGGATATGGCCTTCCTTTGTATAAGCTCGGATAGGAGTCTGTCTTCTAGTGGTGATGCCTCCGGTATGTCCTCCCCTCCCGGGACCACCCCCATGAAGGAATGTCCTATTTGAGAATATCGGAAAAAAAAATTCTCAGAGAGCTCGTATTCTTTCTGCAGTTCCGTAAATGGTATTATTTTCACCCTTGCCCATAGATCATTCACCTTTGAGATGCCGATGGTGTCCCATTTATCAAATCCTTGGTAGCGGCACAGCTTTCCCAGGCGCTCTGCCTACCAGAGGGGTGTAGCGAGTGTCACCTTGCTCCTCCATCCAAGATGTTTAGTGACTTTATGCTAGATGGCAACCGCTTGGGCCGTAGGCCCCGTGAGCTTCTGCTTTTTGGCGTTTATATATAGTGCTTTGCTGTACCCCCAACTCCCATCAACCATTCGTCCATCTGACACGATGGGTTACCCTGCGTGCGGTGGACCCATTTATTATTAACTACCAATTGGGCTGCCCAGTAGTGTGCCCGAATATTGGGCAACACAATTCCTCCATCGTACCAGCCCCTGGTGAGTTTGTGGGCTGCCATGCGGGGCGGCTTCTCATAAGGCGTATTTTGTAGAGCATAGAGGAACCGCGGCAGTGCCATCATTTTGAATAATGCCGCTCTTCCCAATAGGGACAGCGGCAAAGCATGCCAGTGCCGCACGTCTCCCCTAAATCGAACCAGTGGGGCAAGGAGATTGCGCTCATGTAAAAGATCCTTCCTGGTAGTGACATAAATACCTAAATATTTGAATCCTTCCTCCACAATTTGTGCTTCACAGCCTGCAGGCAGGACAGGGGCAGGCCCCCGCAGGGGAACACCACCGACTTGAATCAGTTGATGGTGTATCCCGAGGATCGCACTGAAAAAATTAAGTGAAGCACACCGTAATATATTTGGCGTTAAACCTCTTATTATTACTACTCTCAGCGTGCTACAGTGGAGTGCGTGCTGTCTGACCACGCCTGCACAATACACCCTACTACAAGTCTGCTCGACCTGACCACTGTGCACTATAGCTGCTTGTTCCTGCACTGTCACAATTTTAAATGTTTAAACAATTTAACACATTTATTTTCAACATATCTTGCAAAAACCTTTTTGTTGAACAAATTACACAAACATAAATTCACCAAAATTCTATGCTGGCTCACAATTTAATAATGAGCAATGATATGTAATGTTCACAAACAACAAAAACATAACAAAAAAATCAATGTTTGTTTTTCACATATTTCCATTAAATATTCCTTGCCCAATGCATTTCGGGCCGCTGGCCCTTCTTCAGGGGCTTCAATCTGAAATGTACCAAAACATATCATATATAATCACAAAGTACTCAATTAACAAGGAAGTTATATAGTCATCATAATTCTTACGGAAAATAACAGTACAATTAATTTACTTAAAAGAACAATGGAAAAATATACTCTGACATTAAAACTCCCCCTTGTTTAAAGACAACCTACTTAGACTCGATGTTCAGAAAAATAGATGTGAAAGGAATGAAAATCAAAGATAGAACATCCATAACTGTGTGAAAATAAAACCAAAACAAAGAATGTAAACTACAAACAAATAAGATCTCCATACCACGACCGTGACAATATTCAACCTAAAAACCCCAAAACAAACGGCCTATTGCTCACTTAGAAAAGCTTTCACTCAATGCACGCTGTAGACAAAAACCATCATTTAACATCGTAATCATGTTCATCATTGCCTGAAAGTAATGTCCATATCTAATTATAAACTTGAACACACCTTCTTTGAAAATCTTCAATCTGGATTCTCAATCCCTCCAACGAAGAATAATGAAACACGCTGCTGAGGCTGTAAAAATTCAATGACAACCTCCCATTAACTACAATGCGATGTTAAAAAGCATCCCCAGCTAATCTAAAACACTTTCACTCACCTTTATTACGAACCCGTGCTAACAAAATCCACCGCGAACCAGACACTCCTGTTCAGTAATCCCTCACCGATAATGGTAAAACTCGCTACCAGTGCTGAAACAATCAAAATCAAAAGGCTCCATGAAACTTCCATATGACGCTTAACACGCATCTTTACCTAGTCTCTAAAACGCTACCACTCACCTCTGTATCAAGACCCGCGCTTTACAAAATCCAACACGACCCAGGCTCTCCTGTTCGGCCGTCCTAAACCCAACGCTATGACTCCATTAATCATCACACGTTTACGCCGAAAACGTCGTACTCACGTCATTGACTACCAAAATAAACAACGGACTGTTTTTCTAACATGGACGCCATTTATAAACGTTTATTACTCTCCAACAACGAAGTGCTCTAAATAAAAACGTAAACAAAACTACACCGAGGGGATCCGCGCTAATGGTAAATCCTGTATAAAAATACTACCTCACTCCGCTGAGATTAGGTACATCATTACGGTCAACTCCTGTAATTAATCACTCAGAAATGCCTAGAAACAAAAAAAATACAACTGTGATGTTACTTAAAGTACTACTGAAGTTATACAACCACACCCAAAACGTGAAAAGATAGAAATGCAGGTCAAAAGAAAAAAGATACACACATTAATTGATTTAACATAAGTCTTAGATTCCAGGTTACAAAGAGAAGTATGGAGAGTGGTACACCAATCACATTTCAATTCATATCAATATCCAAAGTTTTATCCATCATATGCACATCATAGAAAACATCCATAATCAATTTTTTCATTGAGACCCCTGGGGTCCTGTGTGTCAAGGCGTCTGATCCAATATACTTCTCTCTGGAGCAAGGATCTAGTAAGATCCTTCCCAACATGGTGTTCAACTTTCTCAATTACTTGAAACCTAAATTGAGCTATGGTATGTCGGGCCTCTGCCCAATGAATAGCGAGGCTGCTGGATTTATTCAAAGTCCTTATTGTGCTCTTGTGTTCTGACATGCGAATTTTCACTTTTCTTTCAGTTTTTCCAATATAAAGTAATCCGCATGGACATTTAATGCAATAGATGATATTTTGTGAATTGCAATCTGAATTGTGATATAACTTTATTGACTCTCCTGTGTGCGGATGTTGAAGCTTGTTACCCACAATCACATTATTGCAGTGAACACAATTAGAACATCTTTTGGTACCTCTGAATTCCTGTTGTTACTTGTTCTCGGACTCATCATCAATAACTCTTTCAAATTCCTAGATCTTTTATAGGCAAATAACGGTTTGTGTTGAAATATTCAGTTGAAATCTATTTCATTCTGTAACAATTCCCAATGGCGGTTAATGATACTCTTGATTTTCTTTGAACTTGTTGAGAATTTAGAAACGAACACTTGCCTGTCATCTGATGATTTAGATTGGTCATGCAATAACTCACTACGTTCCTTGTTAGATAGCCTTTCAGTAACATGTTCCAAAACCTCCTCAGGATAACCTCTGGCTAAAAATTTTTTTTGTTGAATCAATAGATGTTTGTTGAATGTCTCTGTGTCGGAACAAATCCGTTTGATACGTAGAAACTGCGAATATGGTAAATTTTGGATAAGATTCTGGGGATGAAAGCTCTGAAACAGTAACGCATTGTTTCTGTCTGTTTCTTTCCTAAACAGTTCTGTCTGTATTTCCAATTCTTTAAAAGAAATCTGTACATCAAGAAATGAAATCGAAGTTTCACTGATATTATGGGTGAACTGAATATGGTCATCATGTGTATTGAGTTGAAACACTTTTTTCTCCAGAGCTTCTTGACTGCTAGTCCACATCAAAAAAATATCATCAATGAATCTACAATAAAGCAAGAGATGTTCTTTCCATTCTTCATTGTTCAAAATATGATCAGCTTCAAATTTTGCCATAAATGTATTTGCATATGCGGGAGCCCCGCAAAACCCATAGATGTCCCCATCTGTTGGAGATAAAACTGATCTTCCCATTGGAAGTAGCTATGGTGTAAACAAAAATGCAAAAGTTCTAACAAAAACACTTTATCTGCCTTTACAGTCGGTTGACTCAAAAGTGCCCACTCCACAGCTTCCATACCTCCTGAATGAGGAATCGAAGTGTACAGTGATTTAACATCTATTGTGCACAGTAAGGTCTTTCGATCCAATTTAACTTGCTGGAGTTTAGACAAGAAATCAGTGGTATCCTTCACATAAGACGTCCAGTTTTGTACAAATGGTTGAAGAAAATGGTCTAAATACCGACCTAAAGGCTCAAAAAGTGTGCCGCATCCTGTCACTATTGGTCTCAAGGGTGGATTAAATAAGTCTTTGTAAATCTTTGGAAGCATATACAACCGTGGTCTTTTCGGATTGGATACAGTTAAATATGATTTAGTAGCAAGTGAGATCCATCCCATCTCTAAAGCATTGCTTGGAATAATTTCCAAAGTTTTCATCAAATCCCTGGTGGGGTCCTGCTCAAGAAGAAAATATGTCATAACATCTGAAACATGTTCATTAGTCTTCTGAATGTAAAATGATTTATCCATTATTACAATAGCACCTCCTTTATCAGCTTTTTGAATCACAGTCTCAGTGCAACACTGAATAGATCTTAAGAGTGACTGCTCATTTTTCGTGAAGTTGCCTCTTCTAGATTTTTTCATGTTTATTTTCGACAGATCATTTCTGACTAGGTTTTCAAAAGAGTCCAAAACCTTATGTGAGATAGGAGCTTGAAATTTTGATTTAGGTTTGAACTCTAAAAATTCCGCTTCTGGTTTTTCAGGACTGGCTGGAAAAACATTTGAAAAAAAAATGCCTCAAACGTAACACTCTCATAAATCTAAAAACAGCTATTTCACATTCCAATAAGTTGGTATCATACGTGGGTACGAATCCCAACCCCTTATTTAGGACTCGTAGTTGTTCATTGTCAAATAATTTTTGGGAAATATTTACAACTAAGTTGCTTTCTGACTCCGCGTGCGTGCTTTTTCGGCGGCTTCTCCTTGTTTTCCTCCACTTTTTGATGTCCCTGGTGGTTGACTCGTCCCTCCTGCTTGAGATAAAAAAGACTTCGCGCCAACTACTTGTACAGCTGTTTCACTACTAGAAGCTTCTTGTTCATGTCCACGATGAATCTCTGCTTGGGCTGATGTCCGGTTGGTGCTCAGTTCCGCATCTGATACTAAACTTTCATCGGATGAAGTTGTGATGGTCTTTTTAAATTGAACTCTACGCTGGGCATAAACCTCAGCCCACGTATACACTTAGTTTAGTTTATAATCCAACGTATCTCGTTTATACTTCCGAAGTTTTCCTTCTTGAAGTTCTTTTGTGTATTTGTCTAATCTTGAATTGATGTCCTCAAGTGTCTTATCCCAAATATCACTGTCCATCCTTGATTGTAAATTTTCTTTAATCTCAGAAATTTCAATTGCAAGTTCATTAATGGCTTTGGATAATTCTTCCACTAATAATAAAATAAGATCTAGTGAACATTTATTTAAAATGGAGTACCACCTTTCCATAAATTCCTTTTTCAAATGAAACCGAAATAACATAGGTTTGATGGACAACCTAAGTCCCCTTGGGATCCGTTTTGCGCGATGATATTGCACCAGCGTTGATGCATGCAAGCGCTGGTTAAGTTCTCTTCTTACTAAATATTCGAATTGTTTTAATTGTTGCACTACAGAACTTCCCTGTACGTTGAGCGTCTTGACATCTTGAATTAGTGAATATATTTCAGATGCTTGTTCTGCGGTGTAAGCATGCGTAGATGCTCTATTGTCTGTCAAACTTGTGATTGCGTCAAATGACATGATGGGTGCTTTCACTACCAGACACAAAATGAACTACACTGAAAAAATTAAGTGAAGCACACCGTAATATATTTGGCGTTAAACCTCTTATTATTACTACTCTCAGCGTGCTACAGTGGAGTGCGTGCTGTCTGACCACGCCTGCACAATACACCCTACTACAAGTCTGCTCGACCTGACCACTGTGCACTATAGCTGCTTGCTCCTGCACTGTCACAATTTTAAATGTTTAAACAATTTAACACATTTATTTTCAACATATCTTGCAAAAACCTTTTTGTTGAACAAATTACACAAACATAAATTCACCAAAATTCTATGCTGGCTCACAATTTAATAATGAGGATCGCCCAAAGGTATAGCAGATCAGGAGTATCCTGTCAATAGAGGATCGTGGCAACGCCACGTACAGGAGCACATCGTCCGCATAGAGCAAAATTCTATCTTCGTGCCCCTCTGTCCATCGTAGCCCAAGAATGATTGGGTCCCCCTGTATCCAATTCGCCAAGGGTTCCAGAATCATGGCAAACAATAGCGGAGACAGTGGGCAGCCCTGCCTCGTTCCCAGATTTAACGTAAAGGTATTTGATGTTCACCCGTTTACCACGACTTGGGCCAGAGGTGCGGTATATAACAGCTGGAGCCATTTGATAAACTTTCCACCCAATCCCATATGTTCTAAGACTGCGAACATGAACGGCCACTCGACTGTATCGGAGGCCATACGTGCGTCGAGTGATAGTATTGCCGCATCTTCCTGGATAGTTTCCCTTCGGCCCAAAACTGCATTTAGTCGCCTCAGGTTGAGAGCCGTGTTGCGTCCTGGCATGAATCCGGACTGGTCCGGATGCATGTGCTTGGCCACCACCGGGATCAACCGCCAAACCAGGACCTTGGCCAGGATTTTTACCTCTAGATTTAGGAGGGAGATTGGTCTATAGGAGGAGCATTCCTCCACTGGCTTGTCCTTCCTATGTATCACTACAACCGATGCTAGTCTCTGATCACTTGGTAATAAACCTGCCTGTCTACTTTCTTCATACATGCTGAGGATGTGGGGCGCCACCTTAGTGGCAGTTAATTTGAGGAGCTCGATTGGGATACCATTCGGTCCCATGACTTTACCGGACTGTATACCGTTAATGGCTGCAACTATTTCCTCCGCCGTGAGATCTTCCTCGAACGATTCCCTATCATCTATTGAGAGGGCCCGAATTGGGATATCTGCTAATAGTTCCCTGGATTCCTCAATTGTGCCTGGTGCTTTTGGGGAATAAAGGTGTATATAATGGGCCGCAAAAGCCTCCGCAATTTCCTGTGGGTCACGTAGCCAGTCCTCTTCCGCTCCCCGAATTGTCATAACCCATCTGTTTGCCTTTTCTCTTTTATCCAGCCAGGCTAACAACTTGCCTGCTCTATCTCCGAGCTCGTAGACTCTGTGCTGCGTCGCACGAAGTCTACCTCTGGCCATTTCCGTCACTAGGTTCCTATATTCTTGACGGTTTACCTCTGGGCATGCTTGGTGTCCTCATCTAAGGGGGTGAGGGACTGTTCCAAAGCCAGTAGATCTCACTCCAGTGCCTCTAGCTTAGCCCTCTTCTCTTTCCCATGTCCGACCATAAGGGAGAGCACTTGCCCCTTCAAAACCGCCTTGTATGCCTCCCAAATGGTTTGAGAAGACTGGACCGACCCCACATTTTCTTTAAAGTAGCATGCTGTAGCTTTGATAATGTCGGCCTTAACATATGGTATTGTGAGGAACCAGGGACTGATCGATATGGATCTATGCATAGATCCCCTACCCAAGCTGAATTTTGCCCACAGTGGTGCATGATCCGAGATCCCCCTAGCCAAGTGTTTGAGGTCTGTGAAGTATTGTTTGTCTTCTGCAACAGTTAGGATGTGGTGTATTCGGGACAGACTGTTGTGTGCCCCCGAGTGGAACGTGAACTGCTGCGTTTCAGGGTGGGTTTCTCGCCACACGTCTATGAGGTCGAGTGCGGTCAGGAATTCTGCAATTGTGTTGCGAGTGCGTGAAATTGCTCTTGGTGGGAGTCTATCTAGCCGGTCGTCAAGGGTCATGTTGAGGTCACCACCTATCACTAGTGCCCCTTCAGGAAAATCCAGAATCATTTTATTTAAGTCGGGTAGTGCAGGGCGTATGTATGCTGATAATAAGTTGATCCTTTTGCCCTCCCAGAAACCTGTCACTCCTGCGAATCTACCTTGCTTGTCCGCGTGTGAATTTGCGACTGTGAAGGGGAATGATTTCCGTACCAAGATCCCTGCCCCCTGGAGCCTGAGGTAAACCCTGAATGTGCAACGAGTTTATAGCCCCATCTCTTAAGCGCTACACAGGTATTCCCCACCAGATGGGTCTCCTGGAGCAGTACCACATCTGTAGCCTGTCTTTTAATATACTGGAGCACTATCACTCTTTTAAGTTTGTACCCTAGGCCGTTAACGTTCCAGGAGAGTATTCGAAATGATGTTTCTGCCCTCCCCTCCATCGCAGGCATGCGAGTTCCCTGTGTTTCGTTAGAGGCCATCTGTGTAGTCATTGCGTGAAAATTGAGAGGTGGACCTGCCCGGTGTGTGGGGGTCGGCTGACTTGTGTCTTGTGCTGCATATGCAATTCTCTAATCTGTGATAAGAGACTTGGTCTCTTATCACAGATTAGAGACAATAACAGCTGTAACTGGACAATGTGCTACAGTGGATACATAGATGCAGTTATTAGTATACTCAGCCGTCTCTTCTTCTGCATTGTCTCGGAGGCTGTCTCAGCCCTTGTCGCTGTACCAGACTGCCAGCCACCAATGTAGTTCCACTACTGTCAATAAGGCAGCTCCGGTAGTCCCAGAGACAGTGCAACATTGTCTGTGGGAGGCCCCTCAGCATCTCCTGGGCACCCGAGAGGTCGAACCCTCAGCTGCGGTTCCTGCTGTGTTGGTTTATTTGTTGTTTTTTCCGTTGGCGCGATTTCCTTTCTCCTGATTTGGGTCCTGCGGTCTTTGGGTTTTCCCTTGTTGCAGCTCTCGCCGATCTGGGTTGTCCTGATCGCCCACTCTTCGCCATCCCTCCAGCCAGTCCCAGACCTCTCCCGGCTCGGTGAAGAACCAGCTTTTGCCCTCTGCCTCGTCCCTGAGCGTTGCTGGAAACAACATTGCATACTTTAACTCCTTTTCTCTGAGAGCTTTTTTGAACTCCAGAAAATTGCGCCTCTGTTTCTGGACCTTCACAGTGAAGTCGGGGAAGAAAGTTATTGTATTGTTTTCATACTTGAGAGGCGGTGCGTTGCGGGCAGTTTGGAGAATAATGTCTCCGTCTCTGAAATTAAACACTCGAGCCAGGATGGGCTGGGGGGGGGGGGGGCGCTCCCGGCCTGGGTCTGCCTCCCGGTACACGATGCGCCCGCTCTATAGAAAAATAGTTGGAGAGGCTACGGGACTGCAGATGCCTCGTGATTAGCTCCTCACAAAGAGGTCCGCCGCTGGTCCCTCTGCTCGCTCCTGCACCCCCAAAATCCTGATATTATTTCTCCTTGATCTTCCCTCATAATCATCCAACTGCGCTTGTAATGCGTCGCTAGTGGCTTGTATGTCCAAGACTTGTTTCTTCAAGACCGTCATGTCAGAGACCATCTCGTGGGTCACATCCTCCACTTCTTTGACCCGTGTGTCCAGTTTTTCTCAAGTCCGCCCGCAGCAGGGTGATGTCCGTGGATACTGAATCCAAGCGCCCCTCAAGGGATGTGCAGACACTGGTAATGGCTGCTATTATGTCTTGCAGTGTGGGGGATTCCTTTTCAGCTTGCTTCTGTTGTGTCTCTTGCTCTGGGTCCATCTGCCCCGTCGCCACATCTTGCACTTTTTGCCATGAAAATGTATTAAGTTTGGGTTGATGTGAGCCACGCCCGCCTCTATTGCCCGACATTATTGCGTTGGGAATGGCACCTTTGATGAATTAGTGCGAGTGTTCTCCGGGTACTCGCCACCGCCAACCAGGGGTATCCCACACGGCCTGTCGGCTTCCCCCTTACGAGCTTATATGTCCTTATAATACGTGCCTACACAGCTTGCAACAATGAGGCGCATATATGCTGTTTGACTGTGGATTTGCGGCAATTAAGGGTTACTGCAAGCCTCTGCCGCGGGCGGAGCCCGCTGTCCACTCCTGCTGCTTTGTCTCCTGCGCACAGCCGTCCTGCACAGGGCCTGCGGTGCCTTCTAATGGCGGCATAGCTCGTCGCCACCTGCTCAGGGATCACTGCGCCTTATTCGTCAGTCCAACCGGTGGGTTCTTTCCCCAGGAGTTAACTTCTATCACGTTGGCGTCACGCCTTTCAACCAATATGGTGCATTTGTGGGGCCAGTTATTGTGCTGCAGCAAAGTAGCGTGTATACCGTGGCCTCACCTGCAGCACAAGGGGCCGGCCGCTCAAATTCACTGCAACCGCCCAGTGCTCTCCTAGCCTATTCTGGTGTCTTGCTTCCCGCCCTTGGCTATAGGCGCAGAGTAGTACCGCTTAATGGGGCCCCGCACACTCCTCACCGGTCTCTACAGGTCATCCGAGTTGGGCTGGGCTCCGGCCCTTTCCTGCTGATTGCTGCTTGCCGTTCTTGGCCGGCCCACAGCGCCGCTCCCGGCCCCCCGTCAGGTCGCCGCCGGGCCCAGAGCTTAATTAGATCTTTGGTGCAGCGGCCCTCCTCCAGCACAGTATCGCCATGTCTGCCGCAACCGCACCACCGGGCCTACTTCGTCGAGCCGGGTGCGCACCCGTGGCACACCGAGGCTTTCCGGAGCTCCCAGGCCTCCACTTGCACAGGCTTCCGACAGCCCCGCCCGCTGCTGATGACCGTCCGGATCGTCGATCTACGGCGCCCTGGTAACCAGGCACTCTGGTGAGCGTCCAGTGAAGACGGATAGGTGTCGGATATTTGGGGTAAATGGCGGAGGAGGCCGGAGCCGCGCTAGTGTGCGGCCATCTTCTCCGGCTGCTGGACACGCCCTCCCAGTGCATCAAATTTTTTATGCATCTAATACGGCCGGTCTTGCCCACTTTTTAAAGTTGTAGGCTCCGGCCTCGTTAGTTCTTTTTAAACCATCTTAGAAATAATGCCGCCTTTTATCCACTTCATCTTCTCTAGTGTATTCAGAGGATTCCTGTTGCTGCTCATTTGCAGCATTCTTGTTGTGTTCCTTCTTCTCCGCAATGGATGCTCCTTTGCGGTTGCTCTGGAAAAGGCACTGCTGCAACACTACTGTGAGCGTATACTTCTGATCATTGGAATATTAATTTTGCAGGAACTGGATCTTGATTGGTCCCTAACGTTTCGTCCTGCCTGGTTTACCTGCGTACAACCTATATTCAACTGTATCTGGTGCCCCTTCGAATGGGAAGTGGATGTTTTCCTGGCTTCACGGATGCCCGCCACCTTGGACTGCTAATGAGTCCCTTAGCGAACCATTTTTAGGGCTGTCCTTTGGGTTTGCGGTTTCTTCACAATGCAAGGTTTGAGCCACTAGCCTGTTGAGGCAACTTGTGCATCGGCACATGGATCATTGAATACTGGCTTTGCTGACACAGATGCAGGTTGCTCGGTAGCTGTTTCAGCATCAGCTGAGACCGGAGATCATATCTGCTCTTTGGAGCTTGTGACTTGGGCAGTTGACCAATCATCATGTCCAGAATCAGATCCTTTATGGAGTCTTTAGCCTTTGGAATGGCGAGTGATGCAATGGATTCCTCCATAGCACCATAATTTGATTGTTTTTCTAAATTGACATTTTCTCTGATTCATTTTCAGTAACTTTCAAATCTAAACTATGCTTTGAGTGTGTTTACCTTCTGATTCCATTTATTACATTTAGTATTCTCTTTAGTGCTTTTATCCTGATCAAAGGGAGGGTATCATGTGTATACTGCATGGCCCATAGTATCTTTCCCTATATTAGCCTAATTATACACGTCGCAGGCCACATTTTCTTCTGCACACATTACTATATAAATATGCTTGCTTCGTGCCACATTGTACTTTCACACGGAACCTGCATATATTTTCACCTTCTGTTCTTTTCCTGGGATTTAGTCTGAACACCATAGACAAGGTCAAACAACAATACCCCTTGTCACTCTATTTGGTCAGACACTAGCACATAGACATAACACGAGCACACAGCTGCTGTTTGTGAGCACACACATTTTTATGTCAAAAAAGAAGAAAGAGGGGGAACCAGGAGCTGATTAAGGGTCCAGTGCCCGTGCTCCAGGAGTTAAATGTACAGTCACAAACAAGGGAACACTGTTCCTAGGGAGGTGCGCAGAGTGTTGCACGCTCCCTTGAAAGAAGGGGAAGAGAGAAGAGTGAGAAGCCTAGGTCTGGGACTCACTAGTGACAGGGAAGAACAAGTCTTGTTCCTTGTTGCCCTCACACACCCCGAAGGATGTCATGCTTCATCATCGGGCAGTTGCTCCTCGTCGGGCCGGCGCTGCAATGCCCTACGGGTCCCCTGAAGGGTCACTTTAGCGTAGATCTTCTGCGAACTGCCGTATGCTGCATGCGGGTGTGCAGGGGGAGTCCTAAGTAAGTAGGGACAAAGTGCGTCCAGTGATCTAAAATTGACTAAGGGTTACCAGAAAAGTATGATTTAATATGGCGGTACCCTTGCCAAAGTAAAAAACCCGTAGGTTAAGTGTTACCCTACAAAGCGTAATGTGCCTGGGTAACTCAACCGGTCAACATGTTTCGCGCCTCCAAGGTCCCATAGGATCCGTGGTGCTTCTTCAGGACCAAGTGAACGTGGTGTGGTGTCTAGTGCACGTGATAAGGAATAATACACAATCAAATTAATAAATATACACAGAGGGTCAGTCACCCTCTGGGACATCGGTGCAGGGCCAAACCTGTGATTCCTACGGGTGGGCTACAACTAAATAGTTGAAAACTGCTTCCTGATCGTAGGCCTAGGAAAAAGAGAGTAAACAAAAAAAGGGAAGGCATATATCAGGCAGATAAACGAGGCTCAGTGGCATGCCAAGGATATACGTGGTATCAGAGTGCATTCTGTAGAGACATGAAAGACAGGTATGGTAGGTGGTGCCAAGGGGCCACGCGTCCCGGAGTGGCCACTGCACAGGGGCGGTGGGCGGGTGAAGCGCACAGCCACACATGTGGTTAGCAAGGCGCAATAGGCCGCCGCCCACCCCTGAGCACGGCACAGCCAGGTCGGTGCCTTTTATCAATGGAACCCGCGTTGGTGCCAAGAGTCGCGCTGAACATGTCGAGCGCCTGGCACACGAAGGTATAGACACCACATACGCTGCGTGGAAGTTCTGCATATGGTGTCGCTTCTTTTGGGGCGATCCAACCCTCGTTGGCTGCCTCATTGACCATAATCCGGATCAGCATGAGAAGTCGTTCAGTGGGATCAACATCAAGTGTCTGGTAATACTGGGTGCTGCTAAGTTGCCGGGAGCATTCATTTTCGTAATCCTTGATGACGGGGTAGGTGTAGAAGAGCCGGCACCCGAGTTATTTTGTAAGTAGAACCTCTGTGACCTGGATCGCTGCATAACGGGCTGAGTGCCGGGCCAAGTACTGATGTGTTCTGCTTTTTTGCTTTGTGTTTTTCTCCCCTCAGCCCGGTAAGGTGGGGGCACCCCACGTTCATAGCCCTTTGAATACTTCTCCGAGATTATTTAGGTAAGGGTCCCGCAGCGCATTTGGCATAGTAACCTCTTCAATAGACAAGGTGTATCGACTCGTGCTCAGTGGTACCATTTGTAACTGGGCATGTTTGCATGTGCACTTATGAATACGACACCATACGCAGAACTTCCACGCAGCATATGTGGTGTCTATACCTTCGTGTGCCAGGCGCTCAACATGTTCAGCGCGACTCTTGGCACCAACGCGGATTCCATTGATAAAAGGCACCGACCTGGCTGTGCCGTGCTCAGGGGTGGGCGGCGGCCTATTGCGCCGTGCTAGCCACATGTGTGGCTGTGCTGTGTGCTTCCCCCGCCCACCGCCCCTGTGCAGTGGCCACTCCGGGACGCGTGGCCCCTTGGCACCACCTACCATACCTGTCTTTCGTGTCTCTACAGAATGCACTCTGCACTCTGATACCACGTATATCCTTGGCATGCCACTGAGCCTCGTTCATCTGCCTTCCCTTTTTTTGTTTACTCTCTTTTTCCTAGGCCTACGATCAGGAAGCAGTTTTCAACTATTTAGTTGTAGCCCACCCATAGGAATCACAGGTTTGGCCCTGCACTGATCTCCCAGAGGGTGACTGACCCTCTGTGTATATTTATTCATTTGATTGTGTATTATTCCTTATCACGTGCACTAGACACCACACCACGTTCACTTGGTCCTGAAGAAGTGCCACGGATCCAACGGGACCTTGGAGACGCGAAACATGTCGACCGTTTGAGTTACCCAGGCACATTACGCTTTGTAGGGTAACACTTAACCTATGGGTTTTTTACTTTGGCAAGGGTACCGCCATATTAAATCATACTTTTCTGGTAACCCTTAGTCAATTTTAGATCACTGCACGCACTTTGTCACTACTTACTTAGGACTCCCCCTGCACACCCGCATGCACCATACGGCAGTTCGCAGAAGATCTCCGCTAAAGTGACCCTTCGGGGGACTCGTAGGGCATTGCAGCGCCGGCCCAACGAGGAGCAACTGCCCGATGATGAAGCATGACATCCTTCGGGGTGTGTGAGGGCAACAAGGAACAAGACTTGTTCTTTCCTGTCACTAGTGAGTCCCAGACCTAGGCTTCTCACTCTTCTCTCTTCCCCTTCTTTCAAGGGAGCATGCGACACTCTGCGCACCTCCCTAGGAACAGTGTCCCCTTGTTTGTGACAGCACACACATTTTGTCATCACAAGAGTTTAAGAAAAAGCACACACACTGAGCGAGAGTTCTGAGACAGGATTGTAAGTCATCTAAGATGTAGAACGTCCATCTGTGTATGCTAAGGTACGGGGTCCCCTACGAATCCTAGAGATCTTTGATATATTATCATTTAGCTTCAGTAGAAGGGGGGTGGGTTAGGCTAGTCTGTCTTATAACATGACAGGGCTGTTTATAGTATATGGTTCATTAGCCATGCTAACTGTATTTTTTATATGCATTTATTTTCTAATTGTGGCACGAATGCTGCATTTTAGGACACAATAGTTTGAATAAATATTGTAAACTTTGTGTCTTTTGTTTATCTTATTGTGGACGAGTATGAGTGAGAGAGCGAAAGGGTGTGTTCTGTTACCCCAATCCTTGAGAGGGTCTAGAGTGTTGTGTTCCGGGGTGCCAATTCACTTGTTTCTCTAGTAAGATTAGGAGGGTAATTGAGGCACTATAGCTAGTCAGACTCTGGCTCATAGGTACTGAGGTAGTACGGTGACTCAGTCCCTAGATGCCGATGTTCTATGGTACCAAGCATAGTTCTGTTCCTGAGCAGAATCCCTGCAACAACAGCACAAAGCAGCAACTGTGGTAATCTGGTCACACGATCGGGACAAAGTCACAAGTTCAGACAAACTGCAATGGAGCGCGGGACAGATACAGGGACAAAGTTAGGCCCGCTGAACAAAGTACCTTAAATCCTGATTGCAGACCATTGTGAGATCATGCAATGAGGATGCGTCATGCATCGGCAGTTCCGATGAGTTGCAGGGTCCTGCATCGGGGATGCATTGCTCAGGGGCGCTTCCGCTGCCGAGCTGCAGGGAGATGTGTCACACTGGGTCAGTTCTGCTCAAACAACCACAGCTGGGCTGGCAGAGCACCTTCAGACCCACTTCCAAGGGCACAGGACTAGGGTGGCCCCAGTTGAGGGGATGGATTCACAGCAGCTAGAGTCCAGGTGCAGGGTTCAAGGTGGTTGGAGCCTTTTCTATCCCTGAGGCTCTGATCAGGAGGCCAGCCATCTAGCCCTCGGAGTAACTCTGATGGTCCTGGGTTCAAGATGCAGGTCCAGTTCTTCTCACTCCGGCAGCAGAGCTTCTTGCAGCAGAGCAGCACAGCAGTCCTTCTGAGTCTTCCATAGGTCCAGATGTGTACTGAAGAGCTGGGTCTGAAGGTCCGATGTTTATACCTGGTGCCCACTTTGAAGTAGGAGAAACTTCTGGAGTCCTCCCCCCTACAGAGATGTCTGGAGTTTCCTGCCTACCCTGGCCCCAGCTTGTCTGGGGCACAAAGGACCAGTGAGAAACCCTTTGTGAGTGTGCTGAGGCAGAGCCTTTGTGATGTACAAGTGTGGTAGGTACACCTCCGCCCCCTATCATCAGAGATGGCCCATCCTGCCAACTTCTAGGCCCCCTTTGTCTGACTGTCTCGGAGCAACACACAAAGACTAACTGCCAGCTACACCTAGTCATGTGACCCAGGATACAGGCTGTAGGTACCAAATAGTTGGGACAAGAAAATGTCAACTTTCTAAAAGTGGCATTTTCAGAATTGTGACTTAAAATCCAACTCTACCATTAAAGTGGGTTTTAAATTACAATTCTTTAGACACCAAACTCGACATTCCTACCTGCTCCCAAATGAAAGTTATCACTTATTAAATGCAGTAAGGGAACCCAATGTTATCCTATGGTAGGAGTAGGCCTAGCAGTTAAGAAAAGCAAATGTAAGAGTTTTTCACTACCAGGCTATATAAAAGTTAAAAGTGCATATCCAACTTTTTAAATACACTGCACCCCGCCCTATGGGCTGTGTAGGGCCTACCGAAGGGGTAACTTCTATGGATTAAAAAGGAAAGTTTGGCCTGGCATAAGGTTTATTTTTCCAGGTCGACATGGCAATTTACAACTGCACACACAGGCTGCAATGGCAGGCCCGAGACATGTTTACAAAGGCTACTTAATTAGATGGCACAATCAGTGCGGCAGGCCCACTAGTAGCATTTAACTTACAGGCCCTGGATACAGGTAGTACTACTTTACTATTGACTTGCAAGTCAATTAAATGTGCCAAATGGGTGTCAGCCTATTTCTCCATGTTAAAAGGAGAGAGCACAAGCACTTTAGCACTGGTTAGCAGTGGTAAAGTGTGCAGAGTCATAGGAGTCAACAAAAATGGGTTCAGAAAACAGGAGGGTTAAGGCAAAATGTTTGGGAATGACCCTGCAGAGAGGGCCAAGTCCAACAAACCTGCGTGTATTTTGTAGGTCTAGCTTGGCAAGCAATCTTTTAACCTACACCAATAATTATTCTACAGTTTTTGCTTCCACACAAATACATATCCATTCATATGTTATCTACTTGTAATGCTTCACATTAGCATGCAACATTCCTTTAAAGCCAGACCTATTGGCATTGGGGGACTGGGACTTATTTTTCATTATCAGACTAGCCAACAAGAAGAGAATGCAAATTAGGAAAGGGAAAAAGAGGCAGGTAGAAAAACAATAACAAATGGGAGTAAGCGGGTTTTAAAAGGAACCAGCAAAAGTGAGATAAAGAGACAGAGGGCCTCATTTACAATCTTTTGGCATAGATCAGCGCCACAAGCCTTATTACTGCGCTGCCTTATGTCAAAAGAAAATGGCAGGAATGCACTGTATCTATGAGATACGGTGCGTTCCTGTCCTCCTCCCCAACGCTGGCACACAATTGGCTGCCGTGCACCAACGCAGGCACCCTTGTACCAGGGTGCAAGGGTGTCTGCGATGTTGACATGATTGTTTTTGTGCAGGAAGGTACACCTTCCTGCACAAAAACAATCAATGGAGGTGGTTTTCTCCATCTATGTGTGCTGCTGAATGCACCACACATAGAAAGAGGAAAAAACGAGGAGAAATGAAGTAATTTCTCCTTGTTGTGCCTTTCCTACATCTCCCCTGGGGAGGCATAGGCTTTTGACGCATTCCCAGGTGTAAAGAACGTTGTAAATCTGGGAATGTGTCAAATGCCATGGGTGCTATCTGGAAACACCCACCGCAACACCAATGGCATGCCGCCTCATCGCAGTGTGAGGCAACGCAGAGACTTGCGCTGCGTTGCCTCTCACAATATCTACAAGGCCATGTAAAGCCACACAGAGTGGCTTTACATGGCCTTGTAGATATGGCGCTGCACTGTGGGCCGCTGGAACATCAATAAAAGTGATGCTCTGGCGGCACACAGGGGCTTGTAAATGAGGCTCAGGAAGTGTAGGATGGAGGAAGAAAGAGTGGACATTGAATCAAGACTAAGCTCCTAAGAAAAACTTTTGACCCATGCGCTTATGTATTTATACAAATTAGGCACTGCAAATGCCATCTGATGGAAGTACCCATTAAGGCTCAACAGAATTAGATTAAACAGTCTTATATGTGTATTACACTGGGAAGGGTGTAGAGCGTTACTTGGAAACGTACACATCTGCCATCTCTCATCACCCCATGAATGCCAGCGATTCTCTGTAAACGGCTGGTTGAGCAGGACCAAAGACACTGTTAAAAGAAGGCTCCCTCTGTGGATCACTGAACTTGGAGCTGCTGGCAGCTTTAAAGCCTTGCTAGAAATATTTTTACATGTATTTACCTATTTAATTGAAGTTTTTATATAGTAGCTTGCCACCTGACAGGCTTTAAAGCACTTTGCATTGAACCAAACAGTTTACATGACTATGTAAAGGTTAAACATTATGATGATGCCAGCAATACTGTTAGATTGGGACACTCAGGACATCTTGGCTCATCTGAGAACCACCTGCACAACCCATGACTTTCTGCCCTTCTGCCTTGTGCTGCTGTTGCTTGCTTTGTTAGAAACATGAAGCAGAGTAAACACAGAGTTCTCTTTCTGGCAGATCTGTTATTTACAGTGGTAATTGGGAAGTTCTTAAGTTTGGCAAAGGTCGCTTTATTATTGAGGCAACCTGAAGTTCACTTTTTACATTTTTGGCCCAATTTGCTATACCCCAGTTAGGAACCAATACATTGTTTCCCCCAAAAAACCTTTCTCCTGCATATAAACAAATCAACCCTTCCTCTGTTTGGCTCTAAAGTCCACTCCGCTGCCCCACTACCCCCAACTATCAGTGTTTTCTAGGCCTTTCAAAATGTCTGGACCTACTGGTCTCTAGCCAGGCCTACCACCTCCTGTTTTCTCCAACAGACCTGCCTGTCAGGACTAACTGGTTCCTCAGTGAGCAATGCTCACACTTGGCTGAGGCTTTCAGCATCAATAATTTATACCTACAGAAACTCTACTCAATCAACATAACATTCAATTTAGAGTTTAATAAGCTTTATTGCACATTTTGAAAAAGTGCAAACAGTTAAAATGCACATTACAATGAGACATGACCGAGTAATAATTCCATTGATATAACGAGGAGAGATAATTTGAAAATATAATGTAAAACATTAATCTCCACAGAGCAAAACATATCTCTAAGGGCCAGATGTATGAAGCGTTTATCCCGTTCGCAAACGGGCCGATTCTCAGAATCGACCCGTTTGCGAACGGGAAAAAGCCTTTTGGGATGTATCATCCCAAAAGGCATTCGCAAAATAGGGAATCGCAAAAATTGCGATTCCCTATTTTGCGAATGCATTTAAGGAATCGCAATTTGCAATTCCTTAAAAGAAATGCAGGAAGCCAAAAAGATTTGCGACCTGCCTTTAAGGAATCGCAAATTACCACCAACTTCAAATTGGTGGTAATATGCGATTTCCATGAAAAATGCACTTTTTTGCATTTTTCAAGGTGCCATGTGGCGTACATACATTAGGGCATATATGTGCGCCACATGTGCACACTTACCTTTTAGGGGGTGCAACAGGGTGGCCTTTTGGCCCCCCCTATCACCCTTGAAATTGCATTCGCAATTTGCAATTACCTATTTGGTACTCGCAAATTGCGAATGTCTTCCCATTCATTCCTATGGGCCTAGAGGCCCATGGGAATCAATGGGAAGGTATTCCTTAATAGCGAATCGCAATTTGCGATTAGCTATTAAGGAATATGTAGGATTCACAATTCTTTTTGCAAATCCTACATACATTGCATTTTGCTTTTCTTAAATAGCGAATCGGTAAAATTCGCTATTTAAGAATCGCAAATGCAATTCTTGATACATCTGGCCCTATGAGTATACAGAGAAACGAGATTTTGCAACATAAAGCAAATAGCATTTTATATATTTTTTAATTTCTAGTTAAAGGGAGGGAGGAATAAAAAGTTTAAGACAATCTAAAACTCATGTGTTTTGGGGAAACTGCAAGAATAAGGTGGTATTAGTCAAAACAAGAATAAAAAGAGGCATACTAAAAGGTATGTGGTGAGATGGAGGGTACAAAATGAAAGACAGAATAGGAATTCATGGAGGTTTAGAAACCTTAACATTTCTAATGTTGATGGTGTTCTGGTTTGATAAGTAGAAAGTCAAAGGTAGCCATAACAGGTCTCTCTTGATGGCCATTCGCAATGTAGGTGAATGGGAAGTGTCCAATCTATGATTATGGCAGATCAAGTTCCACCTGGTGAGAAAGGAAATATTATTAGAATTCTTCCAATTGGGGGTAATAACTTTAAAGGCGACCACCAGGAGAAGATCTACCAACATTCCCTTAACCTTGTTACCTGACCATATGTCTGAACAACCACAGAGAAAAACATGAACAATGCTATAAGGAGTAGCAATAGAAAACAGTTGGGACAGTTTGTGTCATACCTGCTTCCAGAAGGAGGAAACCTTTGGACTTTGGAAGAACATATGGAGAAAGTCTGCACATGAGGTGTTGCAACTCCAGCAGTTGCTGTTAGTCAATGGTTTTATTATGAATAGAGAGCAGGGAGTTAAAAGCAACATGTTGTAAAAGAAAAACATGGTCTGAGTGGTACTAGCAGACCAAGAAGTATGGTGAATTCTGTGCCAAATTTTATTCCATAAGGTAATAGAGAAAGAAGACTGAAAATCCTTTTCTCAAGATTCTTCAATTCTAGTTTTGGCCCTATCCAAATCTGAAGGAGAAAGCTAATTATATATAAAAGAAATCTTGACTTTGGTGGAGAATTCGTGGGGATTAGTGGGACTGCTGGGTGAGGATCGAAGAAGGATCTAAGACTTTTTGTATGAGAATATCTAAGAGGATGGCATATTTAATCTGATGTGTGGAAAGAATGTGATGTGAAAGCGTAAGCGAAAGAGTAGTTCCTCAAAGGAAACGAAAAGGCTGTCATGAATGATCTGGGATATGGATATGAGTCCATTAGTCAAACAGGGAGACCATTTGAGAGCCTTATGAGCTAAAGACATATTGGGATTATGCCAAATAGGAGTTAATAACAACAGCTGAGAAGGATTATAGATCTGGGAAATAAACTTTTTGACAATGTTACTAGAATGCTTCAATAAAAGAGAAGACATGGACCTAGGTTTCTGAGCAATAAGAGAGAATTGAAGAAATGAAAATGGAGAACTTAGCAAAAGTTTGAGGGATCACCAAAGCAGGTAGTAGATGGAAGGTGGAGTAGCTAATGAAGACCAAATGTATTTGAGGGTGAAAGCAGAATGGTGTGGAGTAAAATTAGGAAAGGTGACTCCCCCAGATGTTTTGAAGTTTTTAAGCTTGGATAGTGAGATCAGAGCTGGTCGCTTATTCCATAAGAATTTGGATTGTAGTCGGGTCAATGGATCTGAAGAAAGCATTAGGTAACCGGAGAGGAAGCATCTGTAAATAAAAATTAATAATAGACCATTGAGCAGAAAGGGTAGAAATCTTTTGTTTTAAGGTCTCTGTATTAGCTTTGATAGTATCTTTGATAGAGGGGGAGTATAGATTCCCCAAATATTTGATTCTAGAAGAATTCCATAGAAAAACAGTATTCTTAAACATATCTTTAGACATAGGGGCACATGCATCAAGGTAGGCTTTTGCGATTCCTTAATTGCGATTATTAAGGAATCGCAATTAAGGAATCGCAAAAGCCTATGCATGTAGGAATCGCTATAATAATAGCGATTCCTTCACATTCTTATTTGCGACTACGCAAATTGCGAGTCGCAAATAAGGAATGGCTTCCATTCATTCCTATGGGCCTACAGGCCCATAGGAATGAATGGGAAATTGCGAGCGCTATTTGCGAATACCAATAGGTACTCGCAAATTGCGCATGCAATTTCAAGGGTGCAGGGGTGTCAAAGGACACCCTGTTGCACCCTGAAATTGTGATGTGCACCCATGTTGTGCACACACATGCCCCAAGGGCATGTGTGTGTGTAATCTAAAACTTTAAAAAATGCATTTTAGTGCATTTTTCAAAGTTTTTGCAAATTACAGACAAGTTTGATTTGTCTGTAATTTGCGGTCCCAAATAGCGAAATCGCTATTTGAAAGTGCTTCTAGCATTGCATTTAAGGAATCGCAAATTGCGATTCCTTAAATGCAATCGTAATTTAGGAATTCGCAAATAATTGCGAATTCTTAAATTGCGCATAGAAACACTTTCATGCATCTCCAAAGGCCAATTTGCGGTCGCAAATGGCCGATTTTTGCGAATCGCACCGTTTGCGATCGCAAAAACCTTTGAAGCATGTGCCCCATAATTTGTTAAGTGGCAATGTTAAGTCGACAACTGGAAACCGCAGAGTAGCGAGATAAGAGCTGAAGACATTCAGGGACGGAAGCATGAGGATTGAAAATATAGAGTAAGATATCATCTGTGTAGGCAGTGAATTTAATATTAAGTTGACCATAAGTGTAACTGGTACAGATCTGAGATCTTCAAATGGATTCTAAGAATGGTTCCAAAGCAAGAAAAAAATGTAATGGTAATAAGGGGGAGCCCTGTCTGGTTCCTCTGGTAAGGGAAAAATATTGAGACTGAAGATCATTAGTGAAAATCGAAGTGGAAGGAGAGATATCAATGATTATTACATATTCGGGCATTCTGGGTCCAAAACCAGTCCAATTAAGGGCTCTGAACATGAAGTCCCAATTAACACTGTCAAAAGCCTTCTCAGCATCCAAGGTAACCGCAGTTAAGGGAGTTTTACAATGGGCAGCCCTGTGAATGATATTGAGAAAGGTGCGGAAATTTTCAGAAATGTTACAGCCCGTGACGAAGCTGGACTGCTCAATGCCAATAAGTGAGGGGCTTAGATCATTGGCACGAAGTGATATAATTTTTTTAAAAGATGTTGCAATTTGTATTGATCAGGGATATTGTCCTATAGTTTTTGCATTGTGCCAAGTCCTTATCTTTTTTCCGAATTAAGCAAATTATGGCTTACGAAAAGGAGCCGACTATTGTATTAGAAGTTAATAAATTCTGAATGAGTATTCGAAGCTGGGGGACCAGAAGATTAGAGAATTTAGAATAAAATTTGATTGTAAAACTGTCTGGTCATGGAGCCTTGTCCTTTGGGAGTTTGGCGATGGCAGAGCCTATCTCGGCACATGAAATGTCTACCTCCAGCAAGGACAAAATCATTCTGTGGAGTTTGTAGTTTTGGAATAGTACTGAAAAAGGAATTGAGGGAATCTTGAGTCATAATGTCCTGGTCTTTAAATAGTTGATTACCAAAAGCGTCACAGATAACTTCTATTTTGGAGTTTAGTTTTTTAACCTTTAGATAATTAGCTAACAGATTGCCCACCTTATTAGAACCACCATAGTACTTTGTGTTAATTTTTAAAAGAGCATTACAAGCATTTGTTTATGGAAGTTCTATTAAAACTAAATTTGGTGCTGCGAGGGTATGCCAGGCGCTATAGGGTCCACACTTTCCTTAGACGCCATACAATCAAAATTGCTTGTCTACAAAAGACACACCTTGGGGTTGAGGAGACACTGAAATTGCAAAAAAAGTGGAGGCTTCAAGTGTTTTCTGCTTCTTATTCCTCTTATGCCACGGGAGTGGCCGTCTGGGTGGCTCCTTGGGTCCAATTTAAGCCCCTCTATAGCGAAGCAGATGTAGAGGGGAAATGCGTCCTGATTCAGGCAACCTGGGTGGGAAAGAGATTACACTGTTAAATTTGTATGCTTCTAATATTGATGACCGGCATTTTTTGAGGGGACTGCAGGACTTGTTGTCTGATAGTGCGGGCTCCCCCATAATTTGGGCAGGGGACTTCATTTGTGTTTTGAACGGGATGGGGATTGCTTTCCACCCAAGGAAGGCCAAGCCAATGATGGCGGGTACGCTGAGGAGGGCAGTGCAGAATTTGGGTCTTCTGGATGGGTGGTGCCTCTTACACCCGGGTGGTCGAGAATATACATGCCACTCTCGGATGCATAATACTTACAGCCGGCTCTACTGCTTCCTAGTGGGTGCTTTAGACTATTCGGGGATAGGCGCAGTGGCACATATGATCAGGTACCTGTCTGATCATGCCCCAACCTTATTGACGTGGGCCTGGGGTGTGAAGCTGGACGGATACCAGGTGTGGCGTATGCCCTCCGATCTGCTCACGGATGTCACACGTAGGGCAGATTTGCAGACTGCAATACAGAATTATATTACTGGAAACTGGGGGACCATGGACACCAGGGCAGTCAAATGGGGGCACTGTTTGTGGAGTGTGCAGGCTACTCATAGCAGACTTGAAGACTCAGGAGGACCGGTTAGCAGATCTTTAGAAACAGGAGGTATATTCTGCGGGGGGTGTAGCGACATTGGCGGCCCACAGAGAGCTCCACTCCTTCTGGGATACATTAGACAAAACTGGACTTAGGTCATACCATCAGTTATTACATAGGGAAGGAGACAAATCTGGTAAACTGCTGGCATGGGTCCTCAGGTGAGAAACAGAAATACCCCCCATTCTGACCATATGGAATTCACAAGGCCAATTACAATCTCAGCGGCGGGATAGCCTATTGGCCCACTTTAAGTTGGTCTAAAGAGTTTGCCCACCGGATGTTGAGGGTAGGGCTTCCTCGGTTGCAGAGGGAGGACAAGCAAGAGTTAGAGGAGGATCTCTCCTTGGAGGAGGTGGATGCTGCCATGAAGGCACTTAAGTCCAAAGCACCGGGCGGCAATGGATTCCCTGTGGAGTTCTATCATGCCTACTCTTCTGTCCTTAAGGAAAACTGCTGTAGGTCTACCTGGAGGCGAGGGAGAGATGTCTGCTACCACTAACTATGAGAGAGGGGGTGGTGTGTTTGATGCTGAAGCCTGGGGAGACCTGATGGACCCTTCGGCAATAGACTCCTCACTATGCTCAATACCGATCTTAAGGTGTTGTGTAAAATATTGCCGACAAGGCTCAATGGAGTGGTCCAAGACCTTGTCCATTAGGACCAATGCGGCTTTATGCCGGCACGTAGCACCACACACAACCTCCGTAGGCTGGCCCATGTTCTACATGACGCGTTGGATGGGGAGGCGGAGAAGGCTTTGGTTTCACTAGATCTCGAAAAGGCATTTGATACAGTGGAGGGTGCCTTTTTAATGGCGGTCCTGCAGGCATGGGATTTGGACCCAACTTTGGTGCTTGGATCAGTGGCGTAGCTAGGCCTTATGCAGCCTGTGGCGGCCCCTGCGTTTGCTGCCCGTGGCGGCCGAATGTAAGAGCGGAGAGAGTGCTGGAGATTCCTGCCTTTGCCGCCCGCAACCAGTGCTTAATTTGTAAAAAGTGAAGCGCCAGGGCCCTTCTCAGGAGGCCACTGCAGCCTGCACCACCCATACCCTGCCATGCTGCCAATGGCAGTACCAACATAACACCTAACCTTCGCACCCCTACAGGTGTGACAATTCAGACTATTTCAGGCCACACACAGCTATAATAATGGCATGAGAGGATATTATTATTAATTTCCAAAGTATTGACTTAATAAACAGGGTTGTCGTGCTCATCTCAAAATTAAAAAAAGACAGCACCACCATGTGGGGAACTGTCACTAGAGCCGGTGCTGCAATTAAGTGCCGGTGCCGAGCACCGGAAACCACCGGCACAAATTAAGCACTGCCCGCAACGGCTGCAGGTAAGAGAGGGGGGAGCGCACGCCCCTAAAACTCATGCTACCCGGGACGAACTGCACCCCCTGACTCCCCCTTGCTACGCCACTGGTTTGGGTACAACTACTGTACACTGAGACATCTATACGCTTCAGGGTGGGGGGTAAACTTTCTGAAGCCTAGCCGGTGGGGCAGGATACTCGACAGGGATGCCCCCTCTTACCCCTACTGTTTGCCTTGGCAATTGAGCCTCTTGCGCTGTGCTTCCACACCATTAGGTCCATAAACATTAATAAAAGAGTAAGGAGACCCATTTATAGTGGCATCTAAGTGGAGGCATCTGCCATCTGTATCATTTTGTTGTTTTTGAACATTAACAGATAGGGATTTATAATCCTATAATCGCACCAATTTTATGATGAACAGCAGGACAACAGTAAACAGAACTGACCCAACATTTCTTAAGCATATTGATTTTTTTCTCGAGAAGATGGGTCTCTTATAACAATGCTACATGACATGAGGGTTTCGAGAGATGTTTAAGGACTCTTTGTCTTTTAACAGGACTCAGAAGACCTTTGACATTCCAGGAAATATTTTTCAGTCTATTCATGGAAAATATTAAAAAATCCGGTACATAACAACAACCTCACCAAAAAGTGAGATAATACAGGAGAATAAATGCATACAAACCGATTTGCTAATAAAGAACATGAAAAATTTGATAAAAACAAAGAAGAAAGGAAACAAAGTGGGGAAAGGAGAAAAAGGAACAGGAAAAAAACCCAAAGAAAACCCAAAAGGAATAGGAAAAATAACTAAAGCTAGAAGACTGTCAAAGAGCATCTTAATAGACAGAAAAAGGAAAAAATAGGAAGGGAGAGGAGATAGGGAACAAGGAATGAGTCAGAAGGAGACCCAAAAGCTGAGAGACCAGAAAAGTATGGCAGATAGTCCAAAGGACCAGAACCATAAGAGAAGAATCGAAGAAATAAAAAAAACTAAATAAGGAGCGCTGATGGAATACTATGTGAGATGAACCAGCCAGAGCACCCGGTCCAGGAAAACGAAAATAAAATTAAAGAAGTGAATGACCGGAGGAGAGAAAAGAAGAGGGAAAGGGACAGGAGCGGGAAGCAACAAAGAAGAACATGCATAAACCACGTAAACAAACTTACCCATCAGGATGGGATACTTGTGAAGGAAGTTCTATTAAAGGGAAACTAGACAACAGCTGAACAATGAAAAACTGGACAACGCCAACATTGACAAACGGAGGGCCTGTGGAGGAAAAGCTGAGAAGACATTAGTGATAAAAAAGAGGAGCACAACTATTCAATAATAACCTACCAAAGAGAGGTGAGAGGAGGAGACAAGGGAGTCAAATTATGAGTAAGACTTGAAGTTGCATCAGTGTCCATGGCTTCTCTTTTGTGAAGGTGGATAAATTCCTTCTCCAGTATTGGATCTTTCATAGATTCCCATGCTTGAATAGTCCCCGTCGTCGTAGTGGGAGTCCCACGGTATACTTATAAAATCAGTAGTTAATATTGCCATAGACTACAACGCAATGAACAGTCACTGCATTAGCCTCTCTACTTTCTTTTGTAAAAAGAACCAAACTTAGGTAGCGGCCAATCAGGTGACAGCACCCTGTAGAACACTCCCAAGAGAGGTTATGTTCCTCAGATTTTCTACCGCACCTCGTGTGACAGGGAGTCTCCCTGAGCTCTGCTCAGTTTTTTCTTTAATTTACCAGATATCTTCTTAAAAATGTCGGATTCTTCAAAGAAAGGTCTCTTCAGGTTGTGTGGATCATGCGGTAAGAAGAGACTGCATGCTGAAGATCCCCGTAAGAACTGTATCTATTGTCTCTACCCCCAGCATAAGGTAAAGGACTGTAAGATTTGTAGAACCTTCTCAACCAAAACCCTTAAAAACAGAGAGGGTAGGTTGTTGATTTGGCTGCAGAGACTGAAAAATAAGTCTAATATTGTCTCTGAGGATAAGGAGAGCTCTACCTCACAGGCCTCTCAAGAAACATCTCAAATGAGAGAGAGATCCCATGAATCTCCTGAGATCTCTAGAAAAAAGCCTTCCAAAAAGTCTTGTCATGAAGCTGCAGGTCCTTCACAAAAAGGGAAGCATTCATTTCCTACTGAGGAGAGAAGCCATCTGACCTCTAAACATGAAAAAACATCTTCAGAGCCATCTATAAAGATTACAGTCTCTAAAAAACCTATATCGTCAATGGCACCATCCTCTGAGTCCTCGTCGACGGAGAAATCACCGTCGGAACATCTTTCACCTGCATTGTCGTCGAAGATCTCGTCGTCGAAAATTCCATCGCCGACGAGGGATACAGCTGCTCCCTCGACGGCGGCTCTACCGACGACACTTCCAGCGACGGCCAAGATACCTTCTCCGCCGACGACTTCCTCGTCGACTATGACTTCACGGACGACAACTTCCTCGTCTACATAAACATCCTCGTCGATAACGTTTGTTCCGTCGACGACCACCTCTACGTTGTCTACGACCGCGTCGATGACGACCATTCCTGCATCGTCGGTGATAATGATGATGATTTAATCTTCTGCTCCTATCATGTCCTTATCGACGACACAGACACCTCTGCCGTCGACGAAGCTGACGATGCTGTATCCTACACCTGGCCGTAAACGACAGTCGATGTTGCAACTAACGTCTTTATACCCATTGACGAAGTTCTCGTCGAAGACACCGTCAACGAGGCGTTTTTTCCAAAAACCTTCTGTGGTTTCACTTTTGCCACCTTCAACATTTTTGGAGGAATCTGATGATGGAATGTTTGGCCCTGCTCACAGTCCCTCTCAGCTTCACGTCAAATATCAGGACAATGATGACGACTATGAGGGTGATTATCAACAGGACTTTCACACTCCACATGCAAAAATGCAATACTTGGAGCCTGTTGGTGAGCCCATGGTCCACCTTCCTGTGGCATTCATACAAGATATGAAAGACATGCTGCACGACTATCGTACTCGTTTTCCTTCATCGAGTGCTCCTCCACCGCCGCCACCACCTATGCCTCCAACACCGGCATGTCCTCCACATAGGTCTGACCCTTCTCCTACAACGTCCCCTGTGACGGATACTGTTTTACCTTCACAGCAGCATGATACCTCTGATGATGGGGAGATTGAGGAGGGTGAACTTCAAGGTGAAAGGCCAACAGGTAATGAGTGTGGAGACTATGTTATTTCAACACCTGCTTCTTCATCTCCTCAAACAGCGGATTCTCCGCTGGAGGACATTGGCGGTTTCCACGCACTAATGGAAAGAGCAGCTTCTCGCTTTCAATTGTCAATGACGGTCAAGCAGTCTGACTGCTTTCTTTATGATTTTAAGATTTATCTGGAAAGACTGTGAGAGCAATACCCATTATAGATCATATTTGGGAGGAAGGTGTAAAGGTCATGAAAACACCTGCTACGGTTATTCCAGTCTTGCCCAGACAGACAAAAAATATAAGGCTCCTGATGATGCGCCAGCTTGTATGGTAGGGCATCCAAAACCAGATTCTGTTATTTCACAAGCTGCACAACGAAGGTCAAGAAATCCTTCAGCGCCTATCACTGCACCACCTGACAACGAAGAAAGACGCCTTGATAATATTGGCAAGAGGTTTACCACCACCTCAGGCACTACTGTACTCTCGGCTAACGCGCTAGTGATATCAGGAAGATACGACTGCCAAATGTGGTCCGATATCGATCCGTACGTGGCCTCCTCCCTGAGAACAAAAAACTAGAGGCAAGAAAAATTCTTCTTGAAGGTGAGAGATCTGCATCAGAGATAATAGATGCTTCTATGGATGTTTCTTCTCTAGCCTTTCGTCAGCTCGCTGGAGCGGCTGTCCTTAGGGGTCAAGGGTGGTTGAGGGCAACAACATTTCGCCCTGGGGTGCAAAGAAAAATACTGGATATGCCTTTTGATGGCAATGCGCTTTTTGGCAAACATATTGATGACGCCTTGCAGATCATTAAGGAGGACACTGAAACAGCTAAGGCTTTGGGTATGCTCAAATACAGGAAGACCCCCATTCGTGGTGCATGTGGTAGAGAAACGTATTCATTTCGCGGAGGTTACCAAAACTACCTACCTCAGGCTTACACCTCATTTCGCCCTTCCTACCAGCATTAACAAACATATCGTGCACCACCACAGGCTGCTTACTCCAGACAACTCAGGCAGAAACAACAAGCTCAGTCCAGGGATAATGTCAGAATACAGTGACGAGGTCTCGCTGCCTGCTGCTCTCCCCGCTATCACCTCAACATGAGGAACTCATGTTTCACACTTTTCAGTCAATGGCAGAAAATGACCACAGACAGATGGGTCCTGGATATAATATCATTGTCATTTATTAGTATTTTTACTACAGGTTTTTCCGCAGCATTGTATTATGTTATGTTCTGCTCTGTAACTGATGTAAAGCGCTCCGATACCCTCCGGTCAGGTCAGCGCTATATAAAACTTCCCAAATAAAAAATAAAAAAATAAAATATGGTCATACCCTGGAGTTTGTCACAACACCACCTCCTCATCCAACTCAAAAATCTCTATCATCCCATCTTCAATTACTAAAGAAAGAGGCATTGGTCATGCCGCAACAAGGAGCAATAGAATCTGTACCACGCTCTCAAAGAGGAAGAGGCTTCTACTCCCGTTTTTTCCTTGTGAAGAAGAAATCAGGAGAATGGCGTCCCATTCTGTACCTCAGAAAGCTCAACAAACACCTGCAGAAAAAATCCTTTTGCATTGTAATTCTCCAGGAGATATTACAGCTTCTGAACCATTCGGATTTTCTGGCCAGCCTCAATTTACAGGACGCATATTTCCATATCCCTATCCATCCCAAGCATCGAAGATTCCACCGTTTCACTGTGGCAGGCGCGCACTATCAGTTCAAAGTGCTTCCCTTCGGCCTCTGCTCAGTTCCTCAGGTTTTTACCAAGTGTCTCGCTCCCGTGGCATCATACCTATGATTGAGAGGCCTGCAGATCTTCCCATATCTTGAAGATTGGCTAGTGAAGGCTCCTTCTCTTTATCAAGCTTTGAAGGCCATTTTCTTCTGCCTACAGCCGGTCCGCTCTCTAGGGCTTGCAGTCAATTAAAAAAAATCCGTTCTCACACCTTCCTAATGGATAACATTTTTTGGAGCAATGTTGGATACCTTCCAAAACAAGGCATTCTCAAACACAGAAAGACAGAACACCATATTATCTCTGGCTCACAGTTTATACAAAAGCGAGTTCGCTTCTTTCCGTCTCCTCAAATCCTTTCTCGGCATGATGTCCTCTGCCATCCTCATGGTGCCTCACACATGTCTAAGGATGAGACCTTTTCAAGAGCAGTTGAACAGACAATGGCTTCAGATAACAGGATCATTCGAGGATATCATTCAGATCACCCCGGTCATGAAGAAAGCCCTTCCTTGGTGGCAGTCCGCCAACAATCTCTCTGTGGGACTGACATTCCTCTCTCCTCTTCCAGAGTTCGTTCTGACCACGGATGCTTCATTGGAAGGCTGGGGGGACACCTTTAGGACCTTAAAATAAGCAGCAATTGGAGTATATCTCTCTCCAAGATGCACATCAATTTCCTAGAACTGAGGGCAATTTTCCTGGCTCTCCAGTCATTTCTCCCAAGGATGCGAGCATCCTCAGTCCTCATTCGTACAGACAATACCACCTGCATTCACGATCTCAACAAGCAGGGAGGAACGAGGTCTCCAATTCTATCTTTGGAAGCTCAAAGGATCTGGGAATGGGCACTACGGCATCACATAACCATCAAGGGAGAACATCTCCCAGGCGTAAGGAGCAACATGGCAGACACCTTGAGCAGATTAAGTCAAACAAATCACGAGTGGGAACTCGATCAGTTAATTCTCGACTCCATCTTCTAGAAATGGGGAACACCCAACTTAGACCTATTTGCATCTCAAGAGGACCAGAAATGCCAGTTCTTCGCCAGCAGGGAACCTCAGAGGGGTCATGGGGGAATGCTTTTTCAATAAGATGGTCAGGAATCTTTGCATACGCTTTTCCCCCATGCCCTCTCATCTCCAGATTTCTAATGAAAAGGGAACCATGCTGGCTAATCCTCATTGCTCCACGTTGGTCCCGCCAGCATTGGTTCACGGAGCTACTCCTGCTATTGGAGTCCAAGCCTTATCGCCTGCCAGTAATAACAACTCTACTGACCATGAGCAAAGGACAAATCCTGCATCCACACCCAGCTTCTCTTCAGTTGCATGCTTGGCACCTGAATTCAATGAATTCAAAGACTTAGTCATTCCCCAGGACTGTAGGGATATATTGTTGTAGTAAGTACGTCGTAGACGAAGTGTAGATTGTACAGTTGAGTTTATTGGTCAACAGGTGCTGCGCAGCAGCCAGCACAGGAAAATATCCGGCAGCAACTGACCACAGCAATTCAAACCCAAGCTTCTATATTCTGAGTGGAATACTCACGACCAGAACATCATGGCGTGAGCATTCCAATAAGCATAACCAACATAACATGAAGAACAGACCACTACATTATCCTCCTCCTCATAAACGAGGAAAAGGAAAGAAGAGATCAACCAGGAAGAAGACAAAGAGAAAAGAAAAGAAAGAAGTAAAGCAAAAGAAGAAAAGAAACGGAGACATGAATAATGTGAAAAAAATAGACGAAAATAGAAAGTGAAAACAAAAAAGATTAACGGTATCTGCTAGGAACAAAACGTTGTCTACTGCTCCTACATAAACAAACCAACGGAGGAACATTGGATGACAAATCTTCAGCTACATCAGACTGTCTGCAAGGTAAACCTTCACTGTTACACTTCCGAGACAGTTTAACAATTCTGCACACATTCCACCAATGTTTGTTGTTCACCCTGACAGCATTTCCACAAACTTTATCCACAACCAAAGGATCAGAGAACTTCAAGTCCCCTTTCTTGCTGTGTACAGGGATCTTCACATGTACAACATCACCAACAATCAACGATTGGGGAACAGATCTTTTCCTGGCATCAAAATATGACTTTTGGCGAGATTGCGCTTGAGAGACATTCTCCCTTACAAGACCATCCAAATCAATCACAGAGTCCATTTTTACCCACTTGGACATCCATCCAGGGCACACTTTGGAACACGGTTTTCTTCCTCGTAAAAGTTCATAGGGAGACACCTTGGTAGACGAATGGGGTGTGGTACGGTAAAACCATAACATGGACCGAACAGCATTTTGAACATTGCACTTCCCAGCCAGAGCCCACTGCACACAGTTGTTAAGAACCCTATTCATGCGTTCCAAAAGACCGTTCGTTTGAGGGTGATAGAGTGAACTTCTGGAATGAGATATTCCCCCTTCCCGCCAATTTTTTTAAAATTCTTGGCTGACAAATTGCACACCATTGTCAGAAACAATAGTGGAAGGAAACCCCTCACGCAGAAAAACATCTTTTAGAAAATCAATTACATTTTTCGAGTTCGGTTCACCAATGAAACGTACCTCCGGCCATTTAGAATAATAATCAATGGCAACAATTGCAAACCTTGAGGAGACTGGAAGCACATTGAAGGGGCCAACAAGATCAATGCCAATCTTCTCCCAAGGCCTTGCAGGTAACTCAATAGATTGAAGAGGGGGAGTTCTTACATTAAAACTTTTCTCCGCATTGGAGCATACCACACACTCGCCAACAAAAACGTCAACATCTTTGTCCATTTGAGGCCACCAAAAATATTCTCGTAACCTTCTTTTAGTGAGCGTTTTTCCTAAATGCCCCTCATGAGCACCCTTGACCAATCTTGCTCTCAACACTTCTGGAGGAACCAATCTGTCACCACGCACCAACAAACCATCTTCCACAGAAAGCTCCATGGAGACCTTCACAAATGTTTGCAAAGAGCAAGGCGCATTTTTCTCCCTTGGCCAACCATTCTTGACACAATTAACAACCTGACAGAGCAAGACATCTTTAGACAGTTCACCTCTCCATTCCTCTTCATTCACAGCACACATGTCATTCAAAACCAAACTAGCGACAAAACAATCATCTTCTTCTTCGTCATCAACATCACCCACTTCATCAATAGGAAATCTTGAAAAGTAGTCAGCCCTTCCATTTTTGTTACCAGGAATATACGAAACTTCAAAATTGTACTGAAGTAATTTAGTGGAGAAACGAGCAATCCTTGGGGTATGTTCTTTGAGTTTATCCCCAGAAAGAATAGAGACAAGGGGACTGTGATCTGTACGTAATTGGAAATGTTTGCCCCAAATGTAAGGATTGAACTTCCTGATTGCCCACCAGCACGCTAAAAGTTCCCTTTCAATCACAGCAAAGTTCAATTCGAGCCCACGCAACACCCTGGATGCATAACCCAACGTGTGTTCTGTCCCGTTAATGCACTGAGTGAGAATAGCACCAAGACCGAGACCACTTGCGTCTACTGTGATCGTGCATATTGCATTGGGATCAAAAGGTTTTAGACTCTTGGGACTGACTAATTGTGATTTGATCCATTCAAAAACCTCTTGACAACGGTCATCCCAAACAAACGTTACACTTTTTTTCAACATGTTTGTTAAAGGTTGTACTCTTGCAGCATAGTCAGGCACAAACCGTGAGTAAAATTCACAGAGCCCAACAAACGATTTCAGACCAACCTTATCCTTAGGAGAAGGACTGTCGACAATTGCTTTGACTAGACCAGGCCTGGGTTCTACACCATGCTCCGAAAGCACATGTCCTAAGTATTTCACCTTCTGTACCTTAAAAACACACTTTTCCTTCTTTAAAACAACACCCCTATCTTGTAAAACGTCCAGGACACGATAGAGGGAATCATCATGGGATTCACTCGAGTCACCATAAATCAAAACATCATCTTGGAAGACGACAACACCTTTTATTCCCTTCAGCATAGAGGACATAATCCTCTGAAACACTGCTGCCTCAGAGGCCAATCCAAATGGCATACAGGCAGTATTGAAAAGAACCAATGGGCGATACAAATGCAGTAAGATGCCTAGAAGCCGGATCCAAAACAACCTGGTGGTAAGCTGACGCTAAATCTAACTTGCTAAACCACTTCGAACCACTGATCTTGGACAACATGTCAGAGATTTTAGGGAGGGGATGAGAATCTATCCAAATGCTCTTATTGAGGCTGCGCAAGTCAACACGAAGTTCACCATTCTTCTTCTTTGCAACAACCAAAGGAGAAAGCCAAAGAGAAGATTCAATCGGCTCAATAATCCCTTTCTGACACAAATCATGAAGTTCCTGTTCCAATTGATTCCTAACACTAAAAGGAACATTCCTAAGCCTGTGCTTGATAGGTATGGCATCGTCTTTAACCTTAATGAGATGCATGAAGCCTTTTATCTGACCTAGACCCACACCGAAAACAGAGGGATAGTGTTCAAACAGGTTTAAATTAAAGTCATCTGAACGAACAATAGATACCTGATCCTTGGTCCCAGGTCTGAGCACCATTTCAAACAGCCCTTGGTGAAACCAACCAAGAATGGACAAGCCTTTAATCGCCACATACACTTTTCCATGAATTTTCCTACCCCTGAATACAAGGATGCCTTCAAAATATCCAGAAAGCTCAATCCTCCTACCTTCGTATGATACTGGGGACCTATCTGGAGGTTCTAAAGGTCGTGAGCCCCAAAGCTCACAAAACAATTCCTGGGTGATCATTGTTATCCTTGCCCTCGAGTCGACTAACAAAGACACCTTCTTCCCACCAATGTCAATATCAACGTAAGGATCCACACATTCTGAAAAGTTACCCTCGGTAACATCCGCCTCACCCACAACCATGTCTCTAAGTTCATCCTGAATGTTATTGTAAGACTCATCAGTACACTCCACTACTGACACATTTGTAGTGGAAGGGGGAGCAGAAACTTGTTTTACCCCTTGAGTGGAAGAGTTCACATGCTTCCCACTTTGGCAAACTTTAGCAAAATGGCCTAATTTTCCGCACACTCTGCAAACAACATTTATAGCGGGACACCCTCTGCCAGACTTGAAGTGAGACTGATTCCCACAACGGAAACAAAGATTAGTTTGTTTAAAGAATTTGTTTTCATGACGTGTCGCTACATTGTTCTTTAGATCCTTTGATCTAACAACCGTCACTGAATCATTTGTTAAGATCTTATCTTCTAATTCCTTAACAGAAACTTTAGACAGTTCAATGCTTTTTGCAGTACGAATGGTTTCCTCAAGTGTAGGATTTCCCATGGACAGCAATTTTTGCTGAATATTCTTATCCGAACATTTACAAATGTACTGGTCTCTAATTAACTGTTCGGTAAATGCCTCAAATTGACAGTCTGCGCTCAGTTTCCGCAGAGCAGAGATGAATGCATCAACATCCTCACCGTGTCTTTGTTCACGTTTGAAGAATTTGTGTTTGATCACTACTAGGCTGGGTTGAACATCAAAACGTAACTCCAACTTCTTGACAGCTTCGACATATTCATCAATGTCTTCTTCATCTTGTGGACGTACCAAAGCAGGTAAATGTTTGAAAACAGACCTTCCTTCAAAACCTAACGAGTGAAGTAGACATTTTTTTCTTTCTGCCCTGTAACGTGAAGCACCAATTGCACCTAGATAAGTGACGAAAGCGTCATACCAATTCTTCCAAGAAATTGGTGGATTGCCTGGAAGTTCGAGAAAAGGTGGCGGTGGAGACACAGACTGCATACAAAATGTACAACAAACAAGAGGTATTTCTTTTCCTAGAATTCTAAATGTGGCATCAAAAGTAACAAATAGTCAGAGGATGAAGCAAACCATAAGGCAATCTAAAGGACAAACATTCTGATTTCTGACAATACTGCAATTAAGGATTAAACTTTATCAAAATCTTCACTTCATAAGACACAAAATATTTTAAGATCAAAAAAAAAAAAAAAAGTGGCAAAAAATATATAATGCTCCTACAAACGAAACATGCCAAATTGACACACTTGGTGTGTGTGAGTCACCGTAGAGAACAATAGGTGTTTCAGACACTCTTTGACACGCTTGTTGTGCGTGTCACCGTAGCGCAAAATGCGTGTATTAAATGCTTCACTGAAAGACATGAAATTCTTGGATGATTCTTTTGACGTGCTGAAACTCTTATGCGTGTTAAAAACTTTAAAGATGCATGATGTTATTCAATTCGTTGACACGCCTGGTGTGCGTGTCACCGTTGCAAAAGATGCGTGTATAGATCCTTTTGCAATGCGTAGCTATGAAATGCCTCGCTTGGTGTGCGTGTCACCGTCAAATGTATACACGCTACAATGTATGCGCGTCTAAGATTACATGTGTATTTCCTTTTTGTAATGAGTAACCTTGATGATTATAAACACGCCAGGTGTGCATGTCACCGTGAAGATAAAAAAAGGATAAAACCGGGAATCCTTTCCCCCGGAATTCCTTTTTTGTGCCCTACTGTTTTTAGAATGCGCAATCTTTGCAACAGCGTATCTAAATACGTGGATGTCTCGGATAGACACTTTTGCCAAACTCAAAATGGCCACCACATAACGTGCTGCAACGTGTGGATGACGTACAAGTCAAACTCTGCTTAAACTACCTTCAATATGGCGCCTACGCTGCGTGATTACGCGCGTTGTGAAACTAGAGCGCTGATTTCCTGGAAAAAGATACTCGCTTACGTCACCTCAACGTCGTTTCTTTAAAAAATGATTTTTGCCACTGCCACAAACTCCTTAATTAGAGCAAACAGTACCTTTCTTGTAACGTGCAGTTGTTTCTCGCTTCTGATGAAGAAAATCTCCTTACAAGGTTTCATATGCTGATCGAAGGAGAACACAACTTGAAAGAACCGACCGATGAATCTTGTGGGTTCTGCAGACACCTGAAGATCGTCGCCATCATCAATGAAGTAAGTACGTCGTAGAAGAAGTGAAGATTGTACAGTTGAGTTTATTGGTCAACAGGTGCTGCGCAGCAGCCAGCACAGGAAAACATCAGGCAGCAACTGACCACAGCAATTCAAACCCAAGCTTCTATATTCTGAGTGGCATACTCACGACCAGAACATCATGGCGTGAGCATTCCAATAAGCATAACCAACATAACATGAAGAACAGACCACTACAATTGTCCAAGGCTAGAGCTGAGTCAACCACTAAAATGTACATACTAAAATGGAAACATTTTTTGCTCTTGGTGCCTTCAGAATGACATTCACCCTCTTCTCACATCTCCAGAACAAATCTTGCCTTATCTACTCTCTTTGGCAAAATCAGGACTGGTGTATGCATCAGTCAGGGTCCACCTCGCAGCTATCTCCCGATACAGACGCACTTCCGATGCTTCTTCCCTTTGTTCCTCTTGCATCATCAAACAGTTCATGAAAGGATTATTCAGGACTTTTCCTCCCATTCTTTGGTCTCCTCCGCCAGAATGGTGCCTCAATGTGGTCCTCTCTCAACTAATGAAACCACCGTTTGAACCAATTCACAAAATTGAGCCTAAGTTTCTCACTTGGAAAGTGGCATTGCTTCTCACTCTTACTTCCGCAGGGAGAGTAAGTGAAATTCAAGCTTTCACCATAAGAAAGCCCTTTTTACGATTTAAAGAGGACTACGTTTTACTAAGAACAAATACTAAATTCATCCCGAAGGTTCCATCTCAGTTTCACCCTAATGAACCTGTTGTCCTGCGCACCTTTTTCCCAAATCCTTCTTCTCCAGCGGAGAAATCTCTTCACTCCTTGGATGTTAACCCGTTCGGGGGCCGTCCGACGTCACGGTGGGCATGTGTGGAGGACGGCCGGGGGCCGTCCAAACCACGCCCACTCATTATTTTACCCGCACCATGGCGGAATTCGCGCCGCGGTAAAAGGGTTAAACAGTGCCTAAAATTCTATTTGCAAAAGACTAAGCAGCTACGCAAAACGGATCAACTGCTGGTCTCTTATGGGCCTCAAAGACTGGGTTCTGCTGTCACAAAGAGGACTATTGCATGATGGATTGCTGCTACTATTCAGCTCTGTCATACTAAGGGGGGTAAACTGCTTACGTTTAAGGCCAAGGCACATTCTACAATAGCAGTTTCCTCTTCTGCTGCTCTTTTTGCTGGAGTCCCATTGGACTAGATTTTCCATGGCGCTACATGGAAGAGTGCACACACTTTCACGCTGCATTATTGTCTGTATATGGCAACTTACAGCGAAGCAGCTGTAGGGCAGGCGGTTTTATGTCATCTGTTTCAATAAGGTAAGCCTCTACTCTTAGAGGTGTTTTATCCTTCTGCATTATGTGCCTTTCACCATTTTAAAGTCATGGTATGCAATTTTGTTTTTGCATGTTACTTTGTTTATATGCTAGTGATAAACAACTACATTGTATTTTATATGTGTTACAGTATATGCATGTATATTGTTACCTGCCATCCTCTAAGGGTATATATGTATATATTGATTGTTTCTATGCACATTTGTCTATGCAACTGCTAGCTACGCTGATTCAAGCATGTGAATCTATGAAAGATCCAATACAGGAGAAGAAAATGAATTACTTACCTGTAACTACGGTTCTCCAGTATTGGTATCTTTCATAGATTCACATGCGACCCACCCTCCTCCCCTGAGAGGCTTCCCTTATTTCCTCAAGGTATAAATTTCACACTTGTGCTGGAAATTCTGAGGAACATAGCCTCTCTTGGGAGTGTTCTACAGGGTGCTGTCGCCTGATTGGCCGCTACTTAAGTTTGGTTCTATTTACAAAAGAAAGTAAATAGGCTATTGCAGTGACTGTTCATTGCATTGTAGCCTATGGCATTATTAACTACTGCTTTTACAAGTATACCTTGGGACTCCCACTACGACGACAGGAATGATTCAAGCATGTGAATCTATGAAAGATACCAATACTGGAGAATCATAGTTACAGGTGAGTAACTAATTTTCTTAAGTTGAGCTGGAGAGTCGAACAAAGTGGCCCTGTCCTTGTATGTAACCTTAAAGGTGCATGGATGTAGAAGACAATATCTGCCACCCGTAGCACGTAAAGAGGGATGCAGACCCAAGAATTCTTTGCGTCAAGCAGCAGTGACTGGGAAGACATCTTCCGAGAGAAAAATCCTGTGGCCAGACCAGATCATCTGCTTTCATTGCTTGGAGGTAGAAAGGACTTGCATTAAATCTGTGTATTGGAGGAAAAGGATGATAATTCCTCTTGGTTTGGAAGTGGAGCTGGCGCTAGAAATTTTTTGTCCAAGACGGTGGGCTCTTTGGATATTTAGGGAGGAACTGCTGGTGAGACCTGCTGTCTTGGGTAAGTTCATGTGAAGAAAAGGAATCATATTACCTCCTTCTGCACCCTCTGGTTTTTTGTAAACACGAAGATTATTACGCTGATTACGATTTTCTAAATCTTCGGTTTGTTGTTTGAGGACCGCAGTTTTCTTGGCCATGATGTTTACTTTTGAGGAGGTGTCTCGAGATTCCGCAGTGTAAAGTTCATGACCTGAGACCCTGGATTCAAGGGAAGACCTTTTGTTTTCAAGACGTTGAAGAGTGGTGGTGGTTTCTATCATGAAAGGTTTCATCATTTTAAGTGCTTCCATCAAGTCCTCCATGGTGATTGGGAAAGATGATTTTCTGGTAGAAGTGGGGTACTTTTTAAGTCTCTTACTTCCTCCACCTGCGTTCTCCTTGCGGGTGGTAGAAGATGCGTTATTGAGAGGAACGTTCTTTAAAGAAATATTGCCTCCCTCCGCCATATTGAAGAAGTGATATACAGTAGGAGGACAAGCGCAAGCAATCTTATGTTATTAAAATAGCGATCCTACCACTGACCGGATTGGTTGACCAAAACTGAGAGAAGCCAGCAGAGTATATAGAAAGAGAGGGCTCAAGGCAGAGTGATTACTGAATGTCTCCACAATTTCAAAATTGAGAAAAGCCTAAGAAAAAAGAAAAGGGTTAAATCCTTAGGGGGAAAGGATGCCATTTGCAGCAGTCTTTAAGAGATTTGGGCAAGAAAACCCAAGTCTGCAATTAAAAACAAGAATGACTTCGCTGGGAACGCATGAGCTCTCAAATTCCTGTAGGCATAGAAATGGCGGGAAAACTCTGACCGCGCTCTGCCACTGAAGAGAGAAGAGGAGCGGACTGCAGGATGATGAGCGCTCAGAACATTGCAATTCACTCACCGTCCGTGTCCTCGGGCCTTCAAATGCCGACCGCTTTGATGCAAAGCGGCTAATTGCACCTCCGGACGGTGAAATGAGCAAAAGTCGGGAGCATAAGCTCAATTAGCTGGCAGCCATCTTGTGCGCGGACACATAACATTCAATTTAAAACAAACTTTTTTCTCATCATGATTGTTCTGCCACCAGAAAAAAACTTCCAATATAGTCTTCCCCGCCCCCCATAGTAATTGCCTCCTTTTGCACTCATCCTTTCACTATTTCCCTCAACATCTTCAGCTAAGTCTCTGTTCCTAGAAATCAAATGGTTGGCGCATGAGATTCATGAATCTTCACATTTTCATATGATTGCCTTAAATGCCTTTCATATTTCTTCTTTCCAGCATGAAATCCATACATTTAACAACGGGAGAAACAATTCCTTTTCTCCCATCAGTTGGTATTCTGCATTATATCTCAAGTGTCTAAATCAGCACCACAAATGTCCAAAAACCACATAATTCCTTCCCAGGATGAATGTAGCCTGAGTACCACTTTGACCTCTAGATCCCCAATTGCATAATGTTTTCTATACCCATGTATAGCATGTGGTCCTCGGTCCCTGCCCCTATTCTAAATGAATGGGTTTGCTACCCTGTTGACGCTTGTAGGCATTTTCTCAGCATCCATTACATCGCCATGCTGTCCTCGTGGCAGTGGCACTCACCATTGACTTCAGCCACTTCACATACTTACCCATTACATTAAAATTACTTGTGCCTAGGACACTGATGGGGCTCCTGGCCTGAACAGTGCTTTGCTACCTGCATTTCTATTCTTAACCCACATACTGAGCCAATTTGCATCACCTCTTCATGCAATTTCTATCTTCCAATTCTGAGATCCTGAATGTTCTAAAAAAACAAAAATGTTGAACACTAATTTAAGCCAAAGTGTTTCATATCGTGTTGTACATATCCCTTACCCACTTTAATATTTCTACGACCTCCTCCTTTCGTCTCTACCTTTCCTCCTTTTTTTGGACCGACCTTCTAAAATCCTGTGCCTAAACTCCCTTGCAAAGGGTCCAGACCACCGTGGTATTTTCCATCTCAGCTACTCTGCAAGAAATCTACCCAAAAGGATGACGATGGCATCTTCCTTAGATGAGCTATATCTCTGGTTTGTATGAATTTTCTGCGAGCCACTCTGCACATTCGCATTGTGAGCATGACTAGTGAACTCTTGACTAATTGTAGGACAATCACTCTCCAAACATTGAATCTTCTACTGGTACCTGGGTTTCTCATCTCTATCTTTAAAACTAAACTAAAAACTCTAGACTACTGTGAACGAGATATTCACCATCTAGGCTGTTATCATGCCCATGATGCAGTTTTTCTACAGTGTGAATGTGGCAATGAGGACCTCTGCCTTGCTTGACCCCCAGGTCCTCCATTGCTTTCCTCACTCCTCCCTATGCTACTAGTATTAGTATTAGTTTATTAAGTTCTATATTATGCTGACATGGCAAATCAAACTATTAAAATTAGCCCGCCTATACAAATTCTAAATAAATAGATACATTTTAACACCAGCAAACTATATATATATATATATACACACACAAAAAAAATAAAACCTATACACCATCACCCTCCTCTTTTGCAGTAGTTTCCGGAAAAAAGATTTCGATACACAAAGCATGCTTCTCTCCTGAACAGGTATACTTTTCACTGGAGCCTAAATCCTAGCATCTCTTAACAACATATACTGTGATTAAAACTTAGCATCAAGAGGTAGTTTTTGTTTATGTTTTTAATGTACATGACAGTGGCGTATCTTGCTGCCCGCTTCTGACTTCCTAGCCGTCCTCCACTTAGTTAATTATATCAAAGATTGATCTACTTCACACTCCAAAATTATTCAACAATCCTTACAAACAAATAAAACATTATTTAAAATGCAAGCAAAATCCTATTTGCAAAACCACATGAACAAAATGCTTTAGAATCGTATCAGCAATCAACACTGATACAATGGTCATACTAGTGTCACAGCTTATGCTCAACCTCAGTAGCCAGTTATCTTAGCCTCAAAGCTTTCTTTTACACTTGGCTTTCTTTTATTTACTCCCCCTACCCTCAGCTCCCCATTGCTCTCCTGCCTTGTCACTTTCACTTTACACATCTCTTTCTTGCTGTTTAGGTCCCTTTCTCTTTCCTTGTCTCTCCCTCTGCTCCAGCCCCTCCCTCCGGTCTATCGTCCTCAGACTGATGTTTCCGGTTCCTGCATATTTCTTCCACTCCCATATTTTCAGTTGCTTCAGCACCACTCTCATCCTCCCAGCCAGTCTTGCTGCACCAGTGTACATACCATGGGATTTTGCTGCACTGGAGGCTGGACATCCCTCTCTCCCACAATATCCGTCTACCCCTTAGGTTACCAGATACTCCATGTCACCAGGCTCCCCATGAGTTAGTCCATTTAGCTGAACTGAAGTGAACCAAGACTAAAACTCCCAGAATGTACCAGATTGTTAAGCAAAGGCTCAGAACTGAAAAATGGTGTACCATGATCCAACGTTTTGTCCTTTGCATTTCTGGGCCCAACCGGTACCGAGGATTTACCTCCTACACTGGATCATTTACCACCACTTACTTACTTGCTATCTTGGTCCTCGGATGGACCTTTTTTGTCCCACTGAGGGGAAGAGAGTTAGCATATCTTTTCTAATCAATATCAACTAACAGTGCAACCAAATTGGCTACACAAAGAGGACCAGGAATCGGTAGCTAAATTCAAGGGTGTTTATTACAAATTAGTAATCAGATTCAGGTATATCACTCTTGATATCAGACTATATAGGTACAGTATGGCAACTGGGAGGCCAAGCCTCCTAAAGAACTTTAGGCGAACAAAAATCAGACATACAAGCAGCTCTGTAGCCACAATACAATACCATAAGTATTTGATCCTTGGAATACAATTTAGCTTGCCCTTTCTAGGCATTAGCAATTTAATCTCTCAAATACAGGATTAGGGAACAAATCGTACAAATCTACAGAAGACAATTAGAATCAGGCAAAAGAGTATGAGTAGTATTAGCAATAGCATTGTAGAAGCTCAGTCAAGACTCTTCAATAAGACGAGAAATAAGTGTTAGTCTAAACCACATTTGGGGAAATTAACGAAACATAGAAAAAAGTCTCCAAAAGTCCATTTCAGGGGCAAATGGGTGTTTGGAGCATGGTTCGGGTAGGAGTTCAAGGAAAGCCTGCATAGGACATGCAGAAAGGGCTCAGTAGGGAAAGTTTGGCATGCGGTCTGCAAGAAAGTCCAGAGTCCTCTACCTCCCTCATCCAGGACAAACGGTAAGTTAGAATCGATAGAGTCCATCAGCAACTTCCCTTTGCTGCATCATCAATAGAGGTCCATTGTATTTGTTTCAATATCAATATGGATTCACATGGTACACACTCTGGAACAGTCCAGTAAAATACCACACTGGACATGGGAACACCGTTTTGGTCACACACTCGGGCTCCAGTACAATAGACTATTGTCCAGCCACAGGTTCTCATCATTGGATTCCTTTTTCAGACATGTATCTATTGTTGTTACAAGAAATGTATCTATTCTGAACTATCAAATCATGAGAAGTCTTTCAAAGAAAGCAAGTCAACAAGAATATAGAACACAGTAGTTTGTTACGGGACAAAGATTCAGGCCTTTGAGTGAATACTGCAAACTTAAGACATTAAATTAATAATGCACATTTAATATGCATTTGCACATTTAACCTTATAAGTATATAATGTTTCTTTTAGTACTTTGAATTCCTATTGCATTGGTCACGCAATAAACAATAAAACTTCAAAATAGCAAGTATGCCTTGGATCTAAATTGAAAGTACATACATGTAACATTAATGCATACATTAACTGACCATTATTGTTTAACCTGTTTTAATTTCCTACACACATAACGATCGTTTAAAGCTTAGAACAACATTTCTAGCAGTTACACAGACAATGTTGCACAGATTTATGAATCGCTTCATCAATATTGAGAAGAGGATGGTTTAAAGGACACTACTACATTGCAAATGTTTTCATCTTTCACTAGGTCAAGCATTATAACTACAAAGCCTTTTAGTTGTAATGAAAAATATAGCATTTTATTCTAACGTCAGTCACTTAATCTACATCAGATAAATGTTTACTAAATTATTTTCATTAAGAGCATCTCTTGTTAATGTAAAAGGTTCTAAGTTAAACGTCAAATATTTCTTTCGGCATTAGTAAAACATTCTATGTGAGCGCTATAAATTCTGTAGCAAAACTCTCTGCATCTGCAATGTTAGGTGTAACGTGTACAAGTATCATTAAGACACGTAAGAAGATTCGCGCAAAGTGTATGTTCATTTTGTGTGTCAGGCATCAGTCGTATTTAGGTTTTAGTGACGTGTAAAGAGTGGGCAGTTTTGCGCTGGCAAATGTTTCTCATGGCAAGTTTTCCTCATCGCATAATTCATCTAGTAAACTTACCCTCCATGCCCCCAAGAATAGGGTGCTCTGCTTCACACTTCACTGTGGCAACAGCCTCTCTTACTCGCCTTACAGACTCTCCATCCAACACAAGTCTCTTCAGTAACTAAATGAGCAGTGACATCCTCTCAATACTGTAACAAAAGTTTAGAAAATTACTAATTTTTAAGTTTTACCACAAAGAATCAACAAGTTATGAATTTCCCCCTTTAACAAGCCTGACTGTTCATGTGCAGCCTACTGTCCTCTGAGGCATCAGCCCTGCAGATGCTCTCCACATGGGTCCCTTCCACTGAAGATGCTGAACAGCCACTGCTGTGTCGCATTGTAATAGCCATTCAGAAACCAGCCAGTGCTGTTTGCTGTCTTAATGTTTTAGGTCTCGCCCACCAGAAATCTTCAAGCTTTGTGTAGGAGAAATCCTCCATGGACCATACCAAAAATTACAGTGAACTTAATCCCCCACCTTTATTTAGCATTGGTTTGCTCTATTGTCACTCTCATGTGCTTGCTTCTTATTTGAGGGCTTGCCTTCCTCTGCTTGTGTTTGTATCTTCCCTGGACCATATCTTCTTTACCATCCTTTTGTTTGGTTGACTTTTATCCTTCCACTGCTTACATTTAGGAACTACTTTATCTTCTTCTTTAAGCACTCTATGAGAGTGTCTGTTTTCCAGTTTGTGTGCTGATTTCGTGCCTTAGTTAAAAGAAAAGAACGTGCAAATGTTACCAGGTAAATAACGCGGTGGAGTGATCATTTATTTGTTCAGAGGATAGCAGAAGAATGAAACACATGGGGGCAGATTTACAAGCCCCTCGAGCTTCCTTGCGCCGCCATTGCGTCACTTTTTTTGACGCAGCGGCGGCGCAAACAATGCGGACAATTTACAACGTGACACATCTAGGGAGATGCGTCACGTTGTAAAGCCCTGCCTCACATTATACCTGCGTCAGGTATAATGTATGCAGGGTGGGTGTTCCCACGCAAAAAGCCATGTAGAACTGACGCAGTGAAATTTACATTTCACTGCGTCACTCTACACCTTTACTGCGTCAAAATCCCTACGCCTGCTCAGACCAGGCGTAAGGAATGACGCAAGGCTTTTTAAATGGGACTCACCTATCTGTTGTGGCACATTGCTGGAGTTGCGTCACTTTCATGAGCAACTCCAGCAATGCGTCACTTTTGGGTCAACAGATGCGTCAGAATTTCTGACGCATCTGTCAATCCTTGCACCATGGTGCGCCTTATTTACAATACGGCGCATCCATGGTGGCGCAAGGGTTTCGTATGGAGGCGCAGGGAAACTGACGCATCTGTACAGATGCGTCAGTTTCTTGTAAATCTGCCCCATGCTCTTTTTTTCTCCGTGGCGTAGGTAAGCTGACATGAGGTAAAGATATGGGAAGTATTTCACGTTGCATCTGACGTCAAGGAACCCACTAAAATAGACTTCAGCCTTACTACTAGTCTGCACAGTCCTGCAGCATCTTGTCTGTCATATAAGTTTGTTGCATATGATTCATAATGCTACAGGCTTATACATATACATTATGTAAAATATTTAATTTACCCCTAAAAAAGGTGCTCATTTGTTGTGAAATGAATTCGCCTCTCGTGTTCCATGTCTTTCTCTCTTGCTGACAGTGTGTATGTATGTATTTAGCTGTGTGTTTGCTTTCATGCGTACTGACTCGCCTTTGTTTACATCCCTGCTTGTGTACTTGTAAGGTTTGTGTTTCGATTGTGACTAGGTGTGCCTGTGCCATGCTATTCTTTCTTTATCACAACTATATTTTACTTAAAGCACCTAAACAATCAGGCGCTTTCAAAGTATTTTTTATATGTATATATTTTACAGACAAACGCCGGTTTCTTAATAAGTTATCTTCCTGTCTGTCTAATCATATAAGATTTTCTAGCTAAAAAGTGATTTTTGGAAAACAAAGTCGTTAAGCAGCTGTAAGAGCGTTTCAAGGTGTGATCTTGGACCAAGGCTGGACTGGCCGTATCGGACATCGGGCATTTCCCAGGGAGGCTGGATTGGTGCTAGGCGGTTTTGTTACTGAGGGGCATTTGTAGCAGTGCAGCAGTTTTAAAAGCACCTGCTGCGGAGTTCCTTGTAGATCCAGCAGTTTTCAGGCAATAATAAAAGTGTCAAAATAACTCTGTGATTATTGTACCTGCTGGAGAAGGGTCAGAGTTTTGTCTGGAGGCAGTTTCGACTTATCTAAGGTAGCTCAGAGGGTTACTATGCCCGCTGCAAAGAGCATGTACCATGCAGTTCACAGAACAGTATTTTATGTGCATAGCTCAGTGGGTTTCTGCTTTTGTCATAGAGATCCTTTTGTTAGGTGTTAGTTAATAAATTCCAATCGTAGGGGGGCGTGGCCAAATATCATGGCCGTGTGGATGTGCTCCGTTGTAGGCTCCGCGCCTAGCCCCTCAATTAGCAGCTCTCCAGCACGCCAAAAGTGCTCAGTTTGCTTGAAATGTAGGCGTCCAGCGTGCTGTTTGCAGCGGACACCTTCCTGACCGTACTGCCCGGACCGGAGGACGGGCACCAAAGAAGACTCCGGCCTTGGAGGGGAGGCGCCGCGGCGTCGACAAGATGGCAGCCGCACTCCGCTTCATCTAAAGCGGCCCTACACAAAAGCGGAACCCGGCTGCATCCGAGTGAGGGTGATGTCTAGTGCTAACGGTCCGGCCCGCTGTGTTGGCCTGATTTGTGGACGCAGCGTCAAGTGAGGGGAGCCGGAGTGGAGGTGGTGAAGCTTGCGGCTGAGTGAGCACCAGACTGGGTAGGCGGCGACTCGTGGCGGCTCACTGGAGATGCCTTAAACCAGGTGCGAGGGGGCCGGGAAGTAAGAGAGGCTCGGGGGCCCCCCCGGGCTTGTGAGAAGCGAAGCTGAGGGAGAAACGGTCACTGCCTGACCTTAAGATGGTGCCTGGCGGGCTCGCGGTGGGCTGGGCTGACCGACCTTGCAAATAGTGCATAGGAAAGATACATCCCGGATCGATGAGCTCTCGCTGGGAGATAGAGGCAATCAGGCTGGTCCCGGCTTGGGGCCAATGTACTCCCACTTTGGACTTCCCAGCGGAGTTATGAGGCTTCAAGAAGGTGAACCTCCCCTTTGAAAGGTACGGCTGAAGCCAGCGAGGAGACACACTGGGGTTTGATTCGACATCTCCTACAGAGGGCCACCAGTTGGGAATTTGAGGCTGCCCCAGAGCGTAGTGACCCCTCGCGGTGCACTGCCTGTGCACTCCCACTGGGGTCCCCCGACTCCGGAGTGCGACATCCTAGCCTTGGTTCCCTCGTTGAGCTGTGGGGCGCTGTCTGAATCCCTTGCTCCTATGCCACCAAAAAAGGTTCAGGCTAACAGAGTTTCAAGCTACTTTGCGCCACCTGAGTCCAGGGCAGAGAGTGAAGTGGCGGCCTCCGCGGGAGGTAACATGGCCCTCACTAAAGACGACCTCCTGGCGACGCTACGAGAGTTCAAGAAAGAACTTAGAGAAGAATTTAAGGCAGACATTAATGCCTCATTTGTTGCCTTCCGCTCAGAGGTTGGGGCAAAGTTGGTGTCTATTCAGGCAGATGTAGACTCGATGGGCACTCGCACCCTGGACCTAGAAACCAAGTGCCAGGAACTTGAAGAGAGATTGAAGCCACTAGAAGGGGGATCAGACAATTTGAGTTCTCAGCTGCACTCCGCTTTACTAAAATGCAAAGACCTGGAAAATCGCTCCCGTAGGGATAATATTCGAGTGCGGGGCCTGGAGGAGGGCAGGGAGGGGCCAGATTTGGAGGCATTTATGGTTGGTCTCTTCTCCAATGTCCTGGGGTAGAACCATCCAGAGGTCAGGCTGGAACGGGTCCACAGGGTGGGCCAGCATCTTCCGGGTGACAGCAGACGTCCAAGAGACATTCTTGCCAAATTTAGCTCATTGAAAACTAAGGAGCTGGTAATGCAGAAAGCTAGAAATAGTGACTCCATCACCTTTCAAGGGGGCTCGTGCTCGCTCTTTCAGTACGTCGCTCAGGCCACATTGACTCACAGGCAGCAGTTTCGACCGGTCACTTCGGCTCTAAGGGAATGCCAGATCAAATATATAGGGACTTATCCTTTTGGCATCACATTTACTTTTGGGAACAAACAATGTCACTTTACCGAGTTGGCTGAGGCGGCGGCTCTGATCGGCCTAGAGGTTACCACGTCACAACAAGACAAGTCTCAAGGTCAAGCATCCATGGAGCGGCCATTGGATCAACTTCTGCCGAAGTCCTGGCAGACGCCCAAGAAGGGAGGCAAGACATTGAAGCGTTAAGGAGCAATGGTCCCCCAGCCCAAGGACTTTTCCATGATTGTTGTCTCTTCTATCCTGGAAGCTATTTAGAAAATTCCCCCTTTTTTCAAACTAATGCAGATAGACTGTCTGGATCAGGGTGACCCGGATTAGGGTAGCGATGAGTTAATGAACTCTTTGTCTCGTTGGCTTTGCAGATCAGCCCGGTGTGCTTCGACCCCACCGGTCTGGATGCTATGAACCATACAGAGAATGGTGTCCAGTCATTGACTCTAGCGGGGCCCCAGGGCGGTCCTGGGCTCACTCCCTGAAGACACCAAACTTGAGGACTTCTCTTCACCTTGGAGACTTCATAGTTAAATGTTTTCTTCGTTTAATGTTGTTCTGTTTTATCTGTGGTGCTTTAGATGTGAGATTGCCACCCACCCCGTTGGGGGGAGAGGTGGGGGGGGGGGTTGGGGGCTTGCTTGTGGGGGTAGTCGGGGCATGAAGGAGGATGTCTAGAGCAGGTGGTGGAACCCCCCCCGAATGACGTAATGATGTTTAATTGTGTGTCATGGAATGTAAGGGGGTTAAACTCCCCAAAAAGCAGCAACACCGCTGTAAATTCTTTGGGAACCACCGTATCCGTATACTAGCGCTGCAGGAGACCCACTTGAAGAGGGGCGAGGAACACAGACTGCGACATAAATCCTATCCCTTGTTCTTTGGGTCTTTTGCTAACACCAAACAAAATGGGGTTGCCCTCCTGTTTCATTCTTCGGTTCATTTTCAGCCACACAACATAAAGACAGACAAAGCAGGTAGATTCCTTATGGTTAAAGGCATCCTGAGGGGCCACCCATTTACTATAGTGACTATCTATGCACCTAATTCTGGGCAATCAGAATTTCTCCTCACGTTTCTTACTGCTTTGGAGGGGTTTGCCACGGGGACATAATTTTACTAGGTGATTTTATTCTTATATGGGATCCCTCTGTGGACACTACACATTTACACAGCACAGAAAAATGAAGCTATTGCAGCACAACCATTCAACCTAATATGTTTAATTAACCAAAAATAGTCTTGGTCCAGGATCAAAGTAATCACTTGATATAGTTATCGATCTCTTAGGCAACTAGGATGACCTCTGATGCACTGCAGTGACGGATTGCGTATACATTACAGTTCGCCAATATTTCCCAATTGTGCCTTGAAAAAGTCCATGTATCGGACAAAACACGTGTCGGCTAATTGTGTGCTGGGAATTTTAACTTTTGGATTAAATAAATTATATAAGAAAACTTTATCTGATGATCTGATTGGATTCCTTTGAATGGACTGGTGTTTTCTTATCATCCTAGTTGCCTAAGAGATCGATAACTATATCAAGTGATTACTTTGATCCTGGACCAAGACTATTTTTGGTTAATTAAACATATTAGGTTGAATGGTTGTGCTGCAATAGCTTCATTTTTCTGTGTTTTGATATTTGCATGTTATATTTGTAATGTGCAGGCAACACCTTTAGGTAGTAGGTGTTTGAAGCTTATATAGCACCCAGTTGCAAATATAGCAACTTAGATTTTTGTCACGCATGAGTACTGATACTTTGAATACAGTTACAGTTTTTAGATGTGCGGTTATTTCCCGGCCAGGGAACACTACTGCCTGTTCTATTGTGTGAACACATTTACACAGGACAGCCGCAGGGGGCTACACCAAGATGCTTAAATCCATGTTACAACGGCTGGGTTTGGGAGACACATGGAGGGCCCCGAACCCCTCGTCGCATGATTATTCCTTTTTCTCCCATTCTCACAGATCCTACTCTAGAATAGATCATGGTTTTATTAGCCAACATCTCCGCCAGGCGGTCTCCCTAGCCAAATTACACCCGATATGTCTCTCGGATCACGCACCACTGGAATTAATATTTAACTGGCCCGCTCCTTGCTCTCGGTTCAAGAGATGGTATTTCCCCAATATACTTAGTAGGGACCGGCTCTTCCGAGACGAACTGAGGAAGACGATAAAAGAGTTATTTATAAATAATGATCCTAAAGAGACTTCCCACTTGAATAATGGGGACGCATTTAAAGCAGTGATGCGGGTCAAGTGCATTTCTATAGCTACCACCCTACATCAACAACAAAATTCTGAACATTTATCTCTGGAGGGGGAACTTCTACTTGCTGAGAAAATGCATAAGGAAGCTACGTCTTTAAAGGCCCAAAGGAAAGTGACAGCCCTGAAAGGGAAACTACAGACACTATACACTAATAGAGCAGAAAAAATGCTTTTACCCCTCCAAGCACAAGGGTACAAAAGCAACAACAAAATTGGCTCTCTGTTGGCGAAGGCAACTACGAGCCAAACAGGAAAAGGAGTATATTAGACACATTGACGATGAGGCGGGTGAATCCCACCATAGTGAAGAGGGGAAAGCATGTGAAGAGGGGAAAGCATGTGCTTTCCGCGAGTTCTATAAAACGCTCTACAAAGCAGACCCCCTGGTCGAGCAGGACCAATCCCAGTATTTGTACTCGCTAGTACTCCTGTAAGTTTCCCCCGCCACCAATGAGAAGCTCAGTCAGCCCATAGTGAAGGACGAGGTCCAAAAAGCAATAGACGCTCTGAAACTCCATAAAGCCCCAGGACCCGATGGCTTTAGTGCCCAGTTCTACAGAACATTTGGCGCTGACCTGACACCCCCCTTGACAGATCTTTTTAATAAAATAGCGACCTCTTGGCAGGTGTCCCCGTTGATGGGGGAGGCGTTAATTACACTTATCCGTAAAGCGGGGAAAAATCCCAGCCTTTGCGCCTGCTACAGGCACATAGCGCTCCTCAATCTGGATCTAAACTGTATTCCAAGGTACTGGCCAGCAGATTGGAAGAGATTCTCCCTGACTTGATTCATCCTGATCAGTCGGGTTTCATCAAGGGACACCAGACCCATGATAACCTTCGTCAGATCATGCATCAAATAGACAAGGTGCAAAAGAAACACATCCCAGTGGCCTTGCTATCCCTAGACGCAGAGAAGGCCTTGGATGGGGTCGATTGGCCTTTTCTGATGAGCACACTGTGTCGATTCGGGTTCAACGACTGCTTACTAGGGATGGTGAAGGCTAACTATCACTGCCCCAGATCCCAGTTTCTAGTCAATGGGGTGGCATCAAACTTTTTTAATCTCTCAAGAGGCACTAGACAGGGCTGCCCCCTTTCACCTATGCTCTTCGTGCTCTGCATATAACCGTTAGCTGCGTGTATAAGGGTAACCCTGAAATTCAGGATATTAGGTTCAGACCGAACGAACATAAAATTTCTTGTTTGCGGACGATGTGCTGTTGCCCATCACAGACCCTCATACCTCCCTTCCTGCTATACAAGCCAAACTCTGTAGCTTTGAGAGGATGGCAGGATTTAAGGTAAATCTTTCAAATGCTTTTTTACCTAACCTGTCAGTGCTCCTGGAGGAGATGGCGACCATTGAGGCCACCTCACCCTGCAGATGCGTGCAAAAAGAAATCACCTATCTAGGCGTTAAAATCACCCCCAAACTATCTGACCTGACAAAGCTAATTTATCCCCTTCCTACGACAACTCAAAATAGATTTAAAAAAATGGGGGTCTGCTTACATCACCTGGATTGGTCGCATCAATGCAATCAAGATGACGGTACTGCACTGGATTTTATACCTATTCTAGGGTCTCCCAATCACGATTGACAGGGAATTCTTAGCGGAGCTAAGGGCTCTGATAACGAAATTCATTTGGCAGGGACGCAGGGCCCATTTATCCCTTCGGTTGCTGACCAGACCACGACTAACAGGGGGACTTTCCCTTCCAGACTTCCCCCTCTATCACAAAGCTGCCCAGCTCCGAGTTATCGCTGAATGGTCCCTTAAAGCCTCAGACAAACATTGTCTTCATATGGACAGAGGGGTGGTGGGTAGAACCATATGGGACCTCCTCTAGAAACCGAAACAGGATAGACCAAGAAACGTCTACCTTAGCACACCCACAGCTACCACTCTCAAGGTGTGGGATGTCGCCACCAAAACGCTTTGCCTGACGACTTGCCTATCCATTTCAGTCCTGCGTTCCTGCCAGCCTTGTCGGAAGGCCCCTTTGATAGATGGAGGGAGGAAGGCTGCCTAATGTTATCAGACTTGTTTTTTAGAGGGGAAATACGCTTCTTTGAAAATTTCTCTTCCACCTTTAAACTACCGCCTACAGAGGAGTACCACTATTTTCAGTTAAAAAATTTGGTGCAGCAGCCCCAGATGCGACTTGCAGCAACCAGGGAGCTGCTCCCTATAGAGAAATGTATGTAGGCTGGGGGAACGGCTAAGGGCTGTATCTCGTTTCTTTATTCTGTCCTCCTTACAGCGGGCCTATCTCCACTACCGCGACATGCAGCTTTCTGGGAATCCACCTTGCAGATCCCCATAACAGAGAAACAATGGAGCACTCTCTATAATGATATATCTATATATCTAAGTATAATCACTCCAAGTTTCTAAGGGAAGCCTGGCAAGTTGGCCGCTCGGACGCTGTAAGCCAGAGCTCCGCAGCCCCAGCAATTAATCCTGCACAATCCTCCACCTAGAGTTGTTAAGTTACCAATAAATTGATTTGCCTGGAATCATGTAACATACCCTTATCTATCCCCATCCTGCAGTGTGGTTGGCCCACTAGAGGGTCTGGAAGGAGCTGATAGGAGAGAGGCCTGGGGGGCTCTGGCCCTGGCCTGCCCACAGATGGGGCAGTTGGGAATTCTCCTGAGTCTAGATCGGTAGGAAAAGGTAGAGAGTGTGGAAGGATTGAGGGCACGTTAAGGGCCTGGGTTGGGGTCATCAGCGAGCAAGAGGACCATACAGAGATGAGAAGCTGCAGCCTCCAATGCCCATCTTGGGGAAGGTAAAGGCGGCCAAGGGACAGCAGAACAACATCATTGCTCAGTATGTCCTACCGCAGGGCCTGCTGCCACCTAACACACGCCAAACGGGGCCCCCGCTGTCAGAACCAGAGGAGGAACCTACGAGAGCGGACATACTAGAGGTGGTTAGCTCTTGTTTTGATACACAATATGTTGTAAGAGACACAGATAGTGCACACACTGCCAGAATGCGGGGAGGAGCCGGTATTGAGAGGGGGACAGTCTCGAGGGAATGGGGGAACGCAGGTGCGGTTATCACGTAGGATGCCGACCTATAAGATAGTCACATGGAATGTCGGAGGCCTAGGGAGTTATGTGAAAAGGCACAGCGTGCTCTGCTTCTTGAGGCACTTTAGAGTGAGCATAGCCTGTTTACAGGAAACACACCTCACAGAGAAAGAAGCAGATAAATTAAAGATAAAATGGAAGGGACAATTGATATCCTCCACATAATTTATCCTATGCCCAAGAGGTGGTGCTCTAGGTGGCCCCTAGGATGCTTTTTAACCTGATTTATTCAGAAGCAGATCCCCGTGGGCGTTACATCCTGGTGCAGGGGGCTCTGGGTGGTGTAGATGTAATTATATTGAAAATAGATGTCCCCAAGTTGGACGATATGAAGTTTTTCTGCGCCTGCAGGTGCTCGTAACAGATAATATGGCAGAGCGCCTGTTGTGGGTTGGGGACTTCAATTGCATCCTTGACCCAGACATGTACAGATGGCCTTGCGCACCCACCAAACTTGGTATGACAGAGGCACTGCTCATAGTTATGCATAACCTAGAATGCAGGGACATCTGGAGGGAATTGTACACAACCAAGAAAGAGTATTCCTGTCATTTTGCAACCCATGGCATTTACAGCAGGTTGGATCAAGCCCTGGGGACTGCTGAAGTACGGACAGAGATACAGGCAGCCACTTATTTGGGCAGTTATTTGTCAGACCACTCCCCTCTCCTCCTGGAGTGAGGTAGAGCAGTGTTTCAGGAACAACGGAACAGTTGGCGATTGCCGGAGGATGCCCTGCTAGATGCACCATTCAGGTAGACGTTGGGGCAACGATTATAGAGTACCTAGCGGGTAACTGGGGTACCACGGGTAGTAGAAGTACCGAATGGGAGGTGCTGAAGGTGATTCTCCGGGGGGGGGAGTGTATGGGTAAGGTGTGTCACGTGTGTGGTATCAGATGGCAACTGCAGGGAGAGCTCTGGGCATCTAGAGGAGGCACAGTGAGGGGAGGAAGATACCCAGGATCAAGGGGAGACAACAGTGGCTCATCGGAGATGATTGGGAGACACATGGGTTAGTCTTGACAGGCTCAAACAGTGGGAATACAGACAGTGTCTACACGGTGAGGGGAATAAACATAGTAAACTGCTGGCTTGGTTGCTCAGACGCAATATAGGAAGAACGCCTTTTGTGGCACTCCCAAGGCGAGATGGGTCTCTGGGCACATCTCAATGGGTCATTAATGACACTCTGGGGGAGCACCTGTGGGAGCTGGATGGGGGAGGTGAGGAAGTAGATGCTGCGGTGGATGACAGATATCGGAACCCGGTGGTCCTGCATGTGTTGCCTTGAGTGCTGAGGTAGGAATTGGAGGCTGCTATCACTCTAGAAGAGTTGAAGGAGGCAATAGGTAAAATGAATAGGGGAAAGCGCCGGGAGGTGATGGCTTCCCAAGGGCAGGGGGACTTTACCCCCCCACTCTTAGAGGGGGGGTAATCTATATAGTTTCAAAGCCAGGGGGCGACGACATGAGTCCGTCAGCCTATAGACCTCTCACCATGCTCAATATGGATGCCAAAGTGCTCTGCAAGATCCTGGCGGAACGGGTGAACCGTGTGGTAGGGTCCCTGGTACATGAAGATCAATGTCGCTTTATGCCAGGGCACAGCATGGCCCTTAATTTGCAGAGGCTTGCACATGTGATGCATTTCGTGCAATAGAGTAGAGAATATTTGAATGGGCTTAGGGCCCCATTTCTGCAGATGCTGAGGCTGCTGTACACGACTCCGTGGGCTAAGGTGCGGAGTGGTGAATGGGATTTGGGAAGAGTGGAATGTTAGGAGGGTTACACGATAGGGGTGCCTGCTGTCATCTCTATTTTCTGCCCTGGCACTGGAGCCCCTTGGCATCAAAACTTTGCCTTGAGATGGGAGGGCTTTGGTGTAGGGGTGGGGGACTTAACACATCGTATTTGAAATGAAATGAAATGAAATAACACTTATAAAGCGCATAGCTACCCGAAGGCATCCCAGCGCTGAACGATTCATAGAGATGAAAGGGACACCTAGGGGAAGAGCCAAGTCTTTAAAAGTTTGCGGAAGGCCAGATGATTAGGTTCCTTCCGCAAGGGCAAAGGGAGTGTGTTCCAAAGCCTAGAGGCATTAAAGGAGAATGACCGTCCACCACTTCTGGCCCTTTTAATTCTGGGCACAGCTGCTAAAGAAAGGTCATTTACCTGTAGGCCAGTGGTCTTCAAACTTTTTAATGCCGCCCCCCCTCCAATGAAAAAATGGAATTCATCTGGCCCTCCTCAGAATTTTTCACATTCGATTAAATTGGCAAGGTTTAAATATGTCTTGACTTAATTAAACAAAAGACATATTTAAACATTGCAGTTAAATTCTGTTATCGTTTTAAAAATGGAACCAAATACATGATTGCCAAACATACTATTCCTGGTCAGGCAGGCCTTACTAACGTGTAAAAGTACCCATAGCGTGATTATTAGAAATTAGGTTGAGGGTTTTGAAGAGTTTTTGGAGTCCCTTACCTTTTGACACATACTCCCAGCTAGGATATAAATAACAAAAGATGTTAGTGATGGCCCATTACAGAGTGGCTTACTGCCACTCATTTTTTCCTGCTTAAAACAAAGCACTGCTATTAGCATAATGCTTCTTTTGGCCAGAGCCTGGCGCCCCCCTGGGACCACTCGAGGCCCCCCTAGGGGTGATGCCCCCCAGATTGAAAACCCCTGCAGTAGGCAGACGATGTTTTATTTTACCTATGACGGCCCACTGAGGCGGTGTCACTGCTGCTGATGCAGTTGGAAGAATTTGGGGCGGTGGCAGGACTGTGGATTAACAGGCGTAAGTCGCTGCTCTTCCCACTGGGGGCGTTAAGTGAGAACCCGGTAGTGAATTTGGTCCAGATGGGTCTGCTATGGGAGGCTAAAACGTTCCGATACCTTGGAGTTATGGTGGGACATTTGTTGGACAGTCAGAGTCAGTACGGTATTACCCCATTGGTGAGTGGACTCACAAAATTGTGCAATTCTGGAATACCCTGCCGCTGTCTATGGCATGCAGTATCGCAGTGGCGAAAATGGTGTTCCTTCCTATGTGTCTCTATATTGTTCAGAATGCACTCTATAACCTGCCGTGCAGACTTTTAAAAACGCTTGACTGGCTCATGACTTCTTTGGTATGGGCTGGGAAGCAGAGCCGGGACTCCCTGGAGGGAGGCATGGGCCTCCCGGATCTTGAACTCTATTATTATGTCTCTAAACTACAACATGCAACACAATGGGCAGTCATGGAGGACAAATGAGAGAAGAGACTATTTCGGGGCACATATGGCACACACTCGTTATTGGCACTGCTTATGCGAGGGTTACAGGCCCAGACTGACATGCCCTATCTGATACGACAGGCAGCGGAGGTGTGGGAGCGAGTGGTGACCAGAGTTTTGTTGGAGACCTTGTCATTTGGACGTTGCAGCCCTTTAGCCGTATTAGTGAAGATATGTCAGTTGTGCGCTGAAAGGAGGGGGGAGCTGAGACACTGGTTGATCTTTACCCGAAAGAGAAGTTCCTCACCTACGTGGAGGCACGGGAGGCCTTTGTAGTGGGGTGGGCAATTCTTGCAGTATGCTAAGCTAGTGAGCACTGCAAGGGAAATCTGGACGTACTTTCTGAATTCACCCAAACGGACGGAAACCCTACAATTGAAGTTAACAGCCGGATCGCATCAGGCACTTAAGATGGACAGGGTCAGGACATAGCCCATGGCGCGCCGAGCATGGGGGGAGAAGTTGGCAGCACCCTTGACTGACAAGCAGTGGAGCGTGACCTGCGAGTTAGTGAAATGAATCTCATGCAATGCTAGGTTTAAGCTGGTGCACTTTAATTATGTTCACCACACATATCTAACATCAGTTAAACTCAGTCCGATGTATAGAGCGAGAAGTGCGGATTGCCCGAGATGTGGGTGAGAGGGAGCATTTTTACATATGGCATGGATCCATCCCAGAGTACATGCATACTAGTCGTCAGTGGCCACGCAGTTGCAAGCAGTGACAGCGCTAGCGGTTAAGATGACACCTCAGGTGTATTTACTGGGCATTGTTAAACAACCATGAGAGGGTAAGATGCACTGGAAGTTCCTACAGTTGGCCAAGAGGAGGGTGGCTATAGGATGGCTTAGTTTGAGAGCCCCTTCGATCACGCTGTGGTAGAAAGATGTCACTGAGTGGGCACTAGCAGAGGAGGCACACATGAAAACCAATAGACTGGATGATAAATTGCAGGATGACTTAGAAATGTGGGCTATATTGTTGGAGGATATGCAGACGGGGATGGCTGGGGAGTAGTGAACAAGGGTCACACTCACAGGGTACTGAACGTTCTGACACACAGAGGCAGCAGTCAGAGGACGATCGGGGGAGTGGTTTAATCCTGAGGGACTTTTGGGATCCAGACGGGTTATGAGAGATGGGGGGAGGGGCCCTAAGTCTCATACACTGGGGGGGCTCGGATGCATACATTGTTGTGGACTAATGATACAAATTGTGATGCACTTGCCAGTGGAGGGGAAGGGGATGAGACTGGGGGGCAGGAGAGGGGGAAGTTTGAATCCTTGTGGCTTGCTGGAGCTGGAGATGAAGTGCACTCTAAGCAACTAACATTGTTTCCTTTCTGTTTTGTTGGCTGTATTACAACTGTGTAGTTGACTTTTGTTGTGATGTACGACAATGGCAATTGGCTCGTTATAAATTACCTAATTAAAAGAATTTTCAACAAAAAAAATGCCTGCCAGTAAGGATGAAATGTGAATCCTACACCATGTAGCTTCCTTTGTCGTATGTAACATTTTCTATACGATGATTTACACACATATGATTCACTGTCTCTGTGTGTGTGATGTAAAGTGCTCCGACACCCTAGACTGGTATGAGAGACGCTATAAAACAAATGTAATACATGTGAGAGAGGGGCTATGGAGAGATGAGAGGCACTGTTGGAGGGTGATAGTGAGGGAATCATTGTAAGAGCCCCAACAAAGTTTGTTGTATCCTGGTGCACTGTAAGGTCACCATTTACTATGCTTTAAAAGCTAATACAATAGAATTTATAATGAAAATGTGCTGCTGAATGCACCATTTTTGCAATTTTGTATAACATTTTCTTGGGGGAGAGAACCCTCCAAAACCCACTTGTAGTGGTTGCACTCGCTTGCTCTCTATACACCATACGGGGGCTGGTCTGACAAAATTTGCCAGGGCTGCTTTGAGTTCCCAATGCGGCCCTGTCTTGGACAATGTAACATGCAGTGTCTCAATTCCCTTCTCTGCAACTGTATGGTGAACGCTCGCTTTCATGAGGCTCTCCGCATGCAGTTTCTCGCTTCTTCCCTGTCGCCCTTGGTTGGACCACTTCTGCAGCGCGCACCACAATAGGACCTGCCTCCTAGCATTTTGAATAACGGCTGCTATTATTGCATAGCTCACCGACATAGTTTTTGCCCCCCCCTTGAATTATAAGAAGCTGTGTTTGCAATGTAGAGCTTCATACCTTAGATTTGTTGGATACACAGATATATCCGCAGCGGGCTCTCGACCCACTGAGCTGTATTGTTAGTTCCACCCTCTGTCTCTACGAAAAGGACCACTTTAGGAAGTCATCCAGGGAGTGTGTTCTTACTTTCACATCACTCACTAAAACTTTCATGAGACTTAAATCCTTGTGCATTAAAGGGTGTCTCATTGAAATAATTACCACATGAATACAGTGGTAATCATACCTACTTGCCCCAGTAGTTGATCTCACCTGCTTTTGGTAACCAGCACTGGGGCACTAGATGGGCCTTCCAGGTGGATATGCCATCCCATGTTCTGTTACTTCCACATTTAGTCTTATACTGTTTTGAAGCATATGCAAGATTGTGAAGAATGAACAGAGAAGCACTTGTCTAATGCAAAGCTATTGCCAACATGTATATGTTGAACTCAATAAAAATATTTTTAAAAACGCAGCACAAGACCAAAATCTAAACGGCAAAAATATTGCTGCTACTCAGGCAGCTGAGAAAGAAGGTTTTTGAAAGGCATTCACACTCTCTTTAACATCATCATATCACATAATACAACAGAGGGTCCCTCAATCCCAGTGTCCCTTAATCCCTGTCTGTGCCTACCTATGGTATCTTAAAATTGTAGAAAGTGGGGGCAGAGATTAACAGGCGCACTCTCCTCTTACGCACTGAAATAAAGGCGAATTCACCGCTCCGACCCCTGCATATCATTTTTCCCCCAGAATATTGTCTTGTATTGTAAATGCAATTATAAAGTCACCTTGCAGCTTAAATGTTTCTGACCAGCCACACATAGCCCAGTTCTGTGTTCTGATCCCCTCTGCGATAACAAGAGTGGTGTTAGCTTTATTTTCTTCTTTCTTTATTTGCACAAGAAGCAAATGAAGAAAACAAAAAGCACAGGGAAAAGGCCTATTTTTAGGTCTCGCCTACCAGACAGCGCAAGCTGTCTGTTTGTGAAAAACCTATTGAGAGCTTCCAAAAAGTTTGCAGTGGGCTTACAGCTCTTCTATTGCTCAGCATGAGTTGGCTTGTCACTCATTTCCTTACTTTTTATTCAATGGCTTCCCTTCCTCTTCTAGTGCTTGTCCTTCCCCTGGAGCATAACCACTTTACCACTCTTTTAATTGGCAGACTTGTATCCTTCCACTGCTCATAATTAGGGAACAACTTTTTTCTTTTTCTTTCAGCACTCCATGAGCGTGCACATGTTTTGTAGCTCCCACCTTCATGTGTTGCTTCCCTGCTCGCACCCAGCCACTCCAGTTTTCCCATCCCAGCTGGTCCATTGGTTCCATCGCCACGCCCCTGCTCTGCTATTTTCTTGCTTTTTTTCATTCCACGCACCCCGGCTCCTCTGCTACTGCCCACACCAACCCTTCTGTGCTCCCCACTGCTCACAACAGGGAGGTAAAAGCCCATACAAGCCATCCAAGCGGTGGGTGAGTTGTGGAGCCTTCCAGCAGCCTGAGCGTCTGAAAGGCTTTTAGTGCCTTGTGACACGTAGAGGCCATGCTCTGACCGGCATTGCTGTTACACTTGGTGTGTAGAGTGCTTCAAAGCTACCAGCCCTCAGCAACAACTTATATTTATATTGAATGAGATTCTCATACACCCAAACTCTGCCAATCCAATCACCTCAGTGCTCATTTTTAGGTCTGGCATTAGCCAAGACCTTTTGATTTTACTAAAATGACACGTATGATATACTCATTGGGGTTTCACCCAGGCCTCTTCATCCATTGGTCTGTTACTGTGTCATTCACATTTTACTTCCGCTCCCTACAGTATACAGCATGGGAGCAATGGGTCAGCTAATTTCAGCCATATGCTAACTTCACTGTGAGCGACTGCATTATGATCTTTCACAAGGCGAACGTCCGCATCCAAAGTAGTTCGCTTCAATGCCAGGGACTACTATGTTGATGCGTGCTTTTTTACCCCCAAAAATATTTTTGCTTTTAACCATTTTTTTAAATTGAGGAGAGCCCAACAACTTCTCCAAAAATAAATTCTGAAATAAAAAGCAACAAAAAAAACAAGCATTGAGAAAGCAAAAAGACTGTCCCTGTAAGCTAGACTGATTGTCTTTGCCAATGATTGTTAATCATGCATTCATTTTTATGCAGTGAAATGTCTATTCCCGCTGGTTTTCGTTTTCTGCCATTTCAGATCGCCATGCAGTGCCCGAAGCATATAGCATGCTATAGTCTTGTGCTCGTCTTCAGCAGGGCTATTGTGTGCAATCTAACTTTTAAGAGACGTGCGTCGAGGCTCAGAGGAAAGTGGGATACATTTGCTCTTTATAATACACTCTACCTATTCTGCTGGCATAGAAGGTTGTCACATGCTCATTGTTTTAACATGGAAAATGTGACTGATTATGAAAACATACAGGGCCGGACTGGGAACCCAAAGCAGCCCTGGCAATTTTGTCAGACCGGCCCCCACCCCTGGGGAGGTGTGGGGGAGAGGGGTGCAAGAGTGAAGCACTGTTGCTTAACAAAACTGGTCCCCAGCACTGCTGCCTTTGTTACTGGGGGCCAATATTGCAGACTGGTCTCCAATAACAAAACCGGCCCCTACCACTCCAAAGCCGGCCCCCACCCTTCCAGCCTCCCGGGCAAACGCTCGATGCCCCTATGGGCAGTCCGGCCCTGAAAACATGGCACAAAGCGTTCTCTGAGTCTCCTATGCCCTTGCCACACAGGTGGTAGCCTGTGACTGGGAAATCAAGTCTGACCAAATGGAAGATATGCTCGCTTCCTGTAGATAATCAACATTGCCCTTTAAGTGTAAGTGTCCACATCTTATATGTTCTGTTAAGTTGTTGGAAAGTAATTTACCTATACTACAAACTAAAGCCTCTCTGTCTCAATCTGGTATGCAGTTTTGCCACACAAGTGAACTAAGGGGCAGACACGGGAAGTTATTTTTCTGTGATTGCACAATTTATTCAAGTCATGAAGCAAGCACTGGAAATTTTGATATAAGCCTTACATCATGTAGATACTGAACCACATCTAACATGGCTTTGTGGCAAATTAATGGTACAAAAGAAGAATCATTTATCGCAAATCATTCTGAATATAAAATGAAATGTTGTGAATGTTGACTAGTCGATTGTGGGAGATAGTAGAGGCTGTAGGGGTGGATCCCCATATTATTCTTTTTCTTCGGCATTTGTATAGCGGTGCCTCAGCTAACGTGCGCTTCGGCGTAGGGGGTGAGCGCACAGCCTCCATCCCCATTAGAAGGGGGGTCAGACAAGGTTGCTTACTGGCCCCCTTTCTCTTTAATTTGTATACTAATGGGTTGGAACAAGCACTCCTTGATAATAATCAGGATTTCCCCTTAGTAGGTGGCCGATCCATACCTGCTCTCCTTTATGCGGATGACGCAGTACTGATGTCCAGAACACAAATAGGCCTACAGAGGGCCCTAGACAGTTTTACAGACTTTATGAAGAATCTAGGCCTCTCAATTAATAAGTCGAAGACTTACATCATGAATTGCGGTGGGAAAAGAAAAAGGTTAAGGGCTATGTATGTGGACGGGCAGAAGTTAGCTACAACCATGAGCTTCTCTTACCTTGGTATCATGTTTAATCAAAATGACTCATGGGCTTAAGCAATATCAACAAATAAGCTGGCGTTTGCAAAGACAACGGCTGCCCTTACCTCCTTCTCTAAGAAGCTAGGCAGGAAACCCCCAGCAAAGCTTATAAAGATTTATAAAGCCAAATGTATTACATAGGCAATGTACGGGGCGGGAGTGTGGGGTTTTGTTGATGCCCAGCCGATCCAAGTAGTGGAAAATTCATTTTTAAAATACCTTTTATCAGTCCCAGCTAGCACCTCTTCCTTTGCTTGCCATGACGAGCTGGGTCTTCCGTTTATTTCGGATTTTATAAAACTTGAACCCATCCTGTTATGGCATAGAATCTGGTTAAAGGAGCAAACCAAGTTAAATAGAGAGATACTACAAGATTGCCTTAAATTAGAGGGGGTTTTAAAAATTCCTTGGGTTAGGTATGTGCGCAATTTTATGAACGACCTAGGGCACGCAGAATATTTTACCGACCCAAACACATTGCAAGAAATCCCCAGAAAGAAATTAAGAAAGGTTGGTCTTCAGCACCTGGGTATAATAAGAATGTCAGAAGAGTTTTTAAAGTCTACTGTAAAACAACATCAGTTAATTTTAACCTCGTTTGACATTGAACCGTATTTAACATTTGTACCAGGCAGTTTTGATAGGCGGCTTTTAACTTGGTTTAGGCTGGGTATTGTTCATAGATTAGTGACTTTTCCAAATATGAATGATTGGTCACGGACACTGCAACCCTGTCCCTGTGACAATCAGGCTGAGCAGTCCACAATACACCTAGTCTTATTTTGCAAATTTTATATTGCGTTAAGGAAAGCGTGGATTCGTCCACTTTTAAAACAACCGGGGCTAAGGCAATGTCGCCCGGCCTTGACCAAACTCCAGTTTTTGGAGAATGATCACGTAGCATGGCACTTAGCAAGCTTCCCGAAGAAAGCACTGCACTTTAGAAAAAGTATGATATGTGATGATCTATAATTGAGATGAATTACGACTGATGGGGCATTCGTTGTTTTTTAGATCGATTCTTATCACTGCTGCTTTTAACTTTTATATGGAGTTTTACTCCTTGTTATTTTTTACATGTGTAATATTAGGTATTGTCTGCATTTTATTGAATGTCTCATGCTTTTATGATTGTCAAAAATGCAGTCGAATAAAGCTTTCCTTGACTTGACTTGACTAGTCACTTTTTTAATAGCTTATTGCTAGATTTGAGAGTTAAAAGTTGGACTACTTAATTGAAACCTTTGCTAATACAGTTTTAGTAAGTGTACAAAATGCTGTCACAAAATGTGCGATACCAAAGGGGATGATGGACGGAGCGTTAGAGCAAATCAAACACTCACCCCCAGTCAACTGATCTGGGTTTAATCCATCATCATTCTTTAGCTCACTCCACCACCCCAGTTCAGACATGGCCATATGCAAATCAGTCTGACCCTGTGCCTCATGGGAACAGTCCAGCCCGAACTGCCAAGCGAAATGTGCAGCATTACTCAGCATAATTTGCCTTTTCTTGCTACAGAATTTAGTCAACTCTGAATGAATGAAGGATCTTGTATAGCGCACGGCTACTCAAACAAGAGTGTCCTGGCGCTAGAGGTTCACGCATGACAGGACTCAGAGGCAAGACTAGTTCTTAAAGAGCCAGGTTTTGAGGTGTTTCTTAAAAGCTGTTAGATCAGTAGTAGCTCTCAGGGAGGCAGGAAGTTGGTTCCACGCTTGAGCGCCCAGAAACCCGAAAGATCTGCCCCCATACGGGCCAAGGGTACTTTGGTGATGCAGGCGAGGTCAGAGGAGGAGTATCTTAAGGGTCTGGCTGCTGTATAGCGGCTAGCGCGCTTATTGAGATAGCTGGCCCCCTTGCCGTGAAGGGCTTTGAAGAATATCACCAGGGCCTTAAAGTTAATCCTTTCCTTCACTGGGAGCAAGTGTAGGGCCTTAAGGTGAGGGGCCATGTGCGTTCTGGGCTTAAGTCTGAGAATCGCCCTGGCCGCGGAGTTTTGCACCACTTGTAGGCGCTGGAGGAGGTAACCAGGTACAAGATAGTGGCGTAGTCCAGTCTAGAAGTAACCAGAGCCTGGACCACTATTTTCCTAGTGTCTGTTGGGAGAAGCGGGAGGAACTTTTTTAACATGCGAAGCATGCCAAAGCAAGTGCCTACCAGTGCCTGTACCTGGGACCGCATAGAGAGGGTACTATCTATGAAAATGCCAAGATTTTTTACTGTAGTTTGGGCTGAGGGCAGGGCCGGCTTTAGGGCAGTGCGACTGGTGCGGCTGCACTGGGCGCTGACCTGTGAAGGGGGGCACTGACCTCAGGGGTGCACTGTGTTTATTGGAATATGGTTAATAACAGTGAGGGCTGGACTGTAATGCTAGCTAGTTTTGGTTCTTCTGTTTCCCCTGAGTGGTGATGCTAGACTATATGCAGGGCCACTGGAATTATGTGACTGTGCGGCCACTGCAATTTTTTGGGAAAATTATAGATTTGCTGCATTTGCCACATAATCCATCTTCTGCCGCATAATCTGCAGAGTTTAACTCCCCAAAAATGTGTCTCTACCTCAAACTGTTCAAAAGTCACTAAAATGCAGCAACGCATTTTGCCACGCAGTGGAAGTCCCTTTAGCAAAGCTGGACTCTGCAACTTTCTGTTCCTTATTGCTACAATGCCCAGACACTGTTACCAAGGTTAACAAGCATTGGCATAGTCAATAGGTCTCGCCGTTGGGACCTTATAAGTGTTTAGCCACAGTTAATGTCTTTAAACTGTGTTGTAGAGCATTGTGGCTGCTGTGCAGCATGTTGAAAAATTATAATAAGAAAGTGTTATAAGCGTTTTTGTTACCTTGTATATAACCAAGAAGACATTATGTACAACTAAACAACCCTATTAAAAAAAGAATTAACATAAAAAATGTCTTTTAGCTTTTGTATCCTTGCAATGCTGTCGTCTTCCTTCCTGTTCTAATGCTTGTTTGTTATAGCTTTTTTTGTTATGGGGTGGGGGACACAGACAACTGGAGGGTGGAGGTTGGGAAATAGTACCTGAATTACAACATGAGCAGTGGATGGACACTAGGGGAAAAACAACAGATGCCACATTCCGAGGGCAGACTGAGGTGGTGCTGAGTGATGCTGAGGTGGTGATGTGCTGGTGCGGAGGTGATGCTCAGGTGGTGCTGAGTGATGCTGTGGTGCCGAGTCATTCTGAGGTGGTGGTACTGCACTGGTGCTCAGGTGGTGCTGAATGATGCTGAGTTGGTGCTGTGCTGAGGAGATGCTGCACTGATGCTGAGGTGGTTCTGCGTTGGTGCTGAATTGCTCCTGAGGTGGGGCTGCGCTGGTGTTGGCGCACTGATGTGGAGGTGGTGCTGTGCTGAGATGATGTGGTGCTGATGTGGAGGTGGTGCTACCCTAGTGTTGAGGTGGTGGTGTGCTAGTGCTGAGGTGATGCTGAGTTGGTGCTGCACTGGTGGTGGTGCACTGATGAGGAGGCTGTGTTGATGTTGAGATGATGCTGTGCTGATGCTGAGGTGGTGCTGTGGTGGTGCTGAGTTGATGCTCAGTGATGCTGAGGTGGTGCTGAGTCATGCAGAGGTGATGCTGAGTCATGCTGAGGCGGTGATGCTGCGCTGGTGCCTAGGTGGTGCTGAGCTGGTTCTCAGGTGGTGCTGAGTGATGCTGAGGTGGTGCAGAGTCATGTAGAGGTGATGCTGAGTCATGCTGAGGTGGTGATGCTGCGCTGGTTCTCAGGTGGTGCTGAGCTGGTTCTCAGGTGGTGCTGAGTGATGCTGAGTTGGTGCTGTGTTGGTGCTGGATTGTTGCTGAGGCGGGGTTGCGCTGGTGCTGAGGTGGGACTGTGCTGGTGATGGTGCACTGATGTGGAGGCGGTTCTGATGCTGAGATGGTGCTGTGCTGATGTTGACGTGGTGTTGCGCTAGTGCTGAGATGGTGCTGAGGTGGTGCTACGCTGATGCTGAGTTGGTGCTGCACTAGTGGTGGTGCACTGATGCGGAGATGGTTCTGTGCTGATGCTGAGGTGGTGCCGTGGTGGTGCTCAGGTGGTGCAGTGCTGATGCTGAGATGGTGCTGCACTGATGCGGTATTGGTGCTGAGTAATATTGATGTGGTTCTGAGGTGGCGCTGAGTGATGCTGAGGTGGCGCTAAGTGATGCTGAGGTGATGCTGAGATGGTGCTGAGTGATGCTTTGGTGGTGCTGTGCTGGTGCTCAGGTGGTGCTGAGGGATGCTGAGTTGATGCTGCACTGGTGCTGAGGTGATAATGCACTGGTGATGAGGTGGTGCTGCGCTAATGCTGAAGTGGAGCTGCGTTGGTGCTGAGTTGCTGCTGAAGTGGTGCTGCACTGGTGCTGAGGTGCTGCTGTGCTGATTCTGTGGTGGGTCTGTGCTGGTGCTGAGTTGGTGATGCACTGGTGGTGGTGCACTGATGTGCAGATGGTGCTGTGCTGATGCTGAGGTGGTGCTGTGGTGGTGCTGAGGTGGTGCTGAGTGATGCTGTGCTAGCATTGAGTGATACTGTGCTGATGCTAAGTGATGCTGTGGTGCTGCTGATTCATGCTGAGGTGGTGGTGCTGCGTTGGGGCTCAGGTAGTGCTGAGTGATGCTGAGGTGATGCTGCGCCAATGCTGAAGTGGTGCTGCGCTGATGCTGAAGTGGTGCTGCATTGATGCTGAGCTCCTGCTGAGGTGGGGATGCGCTGGTGCTGAGGTGGGGCTGCGTTGGTGGTGGTGCACTGATGCAGAGGTGGTGCTGTGCTGTCACTGAGATGGTGCTGTGCTGATGTTGAAGTGGTGCTGCACTGGTGCTGAGGTGGTGCTGTGCTGGTGCTGAGGTAATGCTACACTGAAGCTGATTTGGTGATGCACTGCTGCTGTGCTGATGCTGAGATGGTGCTGTGCTAATGCGGTGCAGTGGTGGTGCTCAGGTGGTGCTGTGCTGATTCTGACGTGGTGCTGTTTAATGCTGTGTTGTGCTGAGTGATGCTATGGTGGTGGTGCTGCGCTGGTGCTCAGATGGGGCTGCGCTGGTGCCCAGGTGGTGCTAAGTGATGCTGAGTTGGTGCTGTGCTGAAGCAATGCTGCATTGATGCTGAGGTGGTGCTGCACTGAAGCTGAAGTGGTACTGCACTGGTGCTGAGTTGCTGCTCAGGTGGGGCTGCGCTGGTGGTTTAGTACTGATGCAGAGGTGGTGCCATTCTGATGCTGAGATGGTACTGCACTGGTGCTGAGGTGGTGCTGTGCTGATACTGAGTTGGTGCTGCACTGGTGGTGGTGCACTGATGAGGAGGTGGTGCTGTGTTGCTGCTGAGATGGTGCTGTGCTGATCCTGAGTTGGTGTTGTGGTGGTGCTCAGCTGGTGCTGATGCTGAAGTGGTGCTGTGTTGGTGCTGAGTTACTGCTGAGGTGGTGCTGCGCTGGTGCTGAGGTGGTGCTGCGCTGATGCTGAGTTGGTGATGCACTGGTGCTGTGCTGATGCTGAGATGGTGCTGTGCTAATGCTAAGGTGGTGCAATGGTGGTGCTCAGGTGGTGCTGTGCTGATTCTGATGTGGTGCTGATTAATGCTGTGTTGTGCTGAGTGATGCTATGGTGGTGGTGCTGCGCTGGTGCCCAGGTGGTGCTAAGTGATGCTGAGTTGGTGCTGTGCTGAGGCAATGCTGCATTGATGCTGAGGTGGTGCTGCACTGAAGCTGAAGTGGTACTGCACTGGTGCTGAGTTGCTGCTGAGGTGGGGCTGCGCCGGTGGTTTAGTACTGATGCAGAGGTGGTGCCGTTCTGATGCTGAGATGGTACTGCACTGGTGCTGAGGTGGTGCTGTGCTGATACTGAATTGGTGCTGCACTGGTGGTGGTGCACTGATGAGGAGGTGGTGCTGTGTTGCTGCTGAGATGTTGCTGTGCTGATCCTGAGTTGGTGCAGTGGTGGTGCTCAGCTGGTGCTGATGCTGAGGTGCTGCTGCTGTGCTAATGCTGAGGTGGGGCTGTGCTGACGCTGAGGTGGTGCGCTGATGCTTAGGTGGTGCTGTGCTGATGATGAGGTGGTGCTGCACAGGTACTGAGTTAGTGCTGAGTGGTACTTAGATTGTGCTGATGTGTTGTTGTGCTGGTGCGGAGGTGGTGCTCAGGTGATGCTGAGTGATACTGAGGTGGTGCTGAGTGATGCTGAGGTGGTGCTGAGTGATGCTTTGGTGGTGCTCAGATAGTGCTGTGCTGGTGCTCAGGTGGTGCTGTGTGATGCTGAGTTGGTGCTGTGCTGGTGCTGAGATGATGCTGCACTGGTGCGGAGGTGGTGCTGCACTAATGCTGAAGTGGTGCTGTGTTGGTGCTGAGTTACTTCTGAGGAGATGCTGCGCTGATGCTGAGGTGGTGCTGTGCTGATGCTGAGTTGGTGATGCACTGGTGCTGTGCTGATGCTGAGATGGTGCTGTGCTAATGCTAAGGTGGTGCGGTGCTCAGGCGGTGCTGTGCTGATTCTGACATGGTGCTGATTAATGCTGTGTTGTGCTGAGTGATGCTATGGTGGTGGTGCTGCGCTGGTGCCCAGGTGGTGCTAAGTGATGCTGAGTTGGTGCTGTGCTGAGGCAATGCTGCATTGATGCTGAGGTGGTGCTGCACTGAAGCTGAAGTGGTACTGCACTGGTGCTGAGTTGCTGCTGAGGTGGGTCTGCACTGGTGGTTTAGTACTGATGCAGAGGTGGTGCTGTTCTGATGCTGAGATGGTACTGCACTGGTGCTGAGGTGGTGCTGTGCTGATACTGAGTTGGTGCTGCACTGGTGGTGGTGCACTGATGAGGAGGTGGTGCTGTGTTGCTGCTGAGATGGTGCTGTGCTGATCCTGAGGTGGTGCTGTGGTGGTGCTCAGCTGGTGCTGATGCAGAGGTGGTGCTGCAGTGCTAATGCTGAGGTGGTGCTGTACTGACGCTGAGGTGGTGCGCTGATGCTGAGGTGGTGCTGTGCTGATGCTGAGGTGGTGCTGCGCTGATGATGAGGTGGTGCTGCACAGGTACTGAGTTAGTGCTGAGTGATACTGAGATTGTGCTGATGTGGTGTTGTGCTGGTGTGGAAGTGGTGCTCAGGTGATGCTGAGTGATACTGAGGTGGTGCTGAGTGATGCTGAGATGGTGCTGAGTGATGCTTTGGTGGTGCTCAGATAGTGCTGTGCTGGTGCCCAGGTGGTGCTGTGTGATGCTGTGCTGGTGCTGAGATGATGCTGCACTGGTGCTGCACTAATGCTGAAGTGGTGCTGTGTTGGTGCTGAGTTACTGCTGAGGAGGTACTGCGCTGGTGCTGAGGTGGTGCTGTGCTAATGCTGTGGTGGGGCTGCGCTAGTGCTGAGTTGGTGCTGGTGCACTGATGCATAGGTGGTGCTGGGCTGATGCTAAGGTGGGCCTGTTGTGGTGTTGAGTGATGCTGAGGTGATGCTGCATTGGTGCTAAGGTGGGATGAGATGGTGCTGTGGTTGTGCTGAGTGATGCTGTGATTATGCTGAGTGATGCTGTGGTGGTGCTGAGTGATGCTGTGCTGGTGCTGAGTCATGCTGAGGTGGCGGTGCTGCACTGGTGCTCAGGTGGTGCTGAGTGATGCTGAGTTGGTGATGTGCTGAGGTGATTGTGCGCTGACGCTGAGGTGGTGCTGCGCTGATTCTGAGGTGGTGCTGCGCTGTTGCCGAAGTGGTGCTGCATTCATGCTGAGTTGCCCCTGATGTGGGTCTGCACTGGTGCTGAGGTGAGGTTGCGCAGGTGGTGGTGCTCTGATGCGGCGGTGGACCTGTGCTGATGCTGAGATGGTGGTATGCTGGTGCTGAGGTGGTGCTGAGGTGGTGCTGGGCTGATGCTGAATTGATGGTGCACTAATGAGGAGGTGGTGCTGTGCTGATGCTGAGATGGTGCTGCACTGATGCTGAGGTGGTGCTGTGGTAGTGCTCAGTTGGGACTGTGCTGATGCTGAGGTGGTACTGAGTGATGCTGAGGTGATCCTGAGAGATGCTGTGATGGTGTTGAGTGATGCTGTGGTGGTACTGAGCAATGCTGTGGTGTTGCTGAGTCATGCTGAGGTGGTGGTGCTCCACTGGTGCTCAGGTGGTGCTGAGTAATGCTGAGTTGATGGTGTGCTGAGGTGGTGCTGTGCTGTTGCTGAGGTGTTCTGTGCTGTGCTGATGCTGTAATGGTGCTGTGTTGCTTTGAAGTTGCTGCTGATGTGGGACTGCGCTGGTGCTGAGGCGGGGCTATGCTGGTGGTGGTGCACTAATGCAGAGGTGGTGCTGTGCTGAGATGGTGCTGTGCTGATGTTGTGGTGGTACTGTGCTGGTGATGAGATTGTGCTGTGCTGGTGCTGAGGAGGTGCTGTGCTGATGCTGAGTTGGTGTTGCAGAGGTGTTGGTGCACTGATGAGGAGGTGATGCTGTGCTGATGCTGAGATTGTGCTGCACTGATGCTGAGGTGGTACTGCGCTGATGCATTGCTGGTAGCGAGGTGGTGCTGCACTAGTGCTGAAATGGTGCTGAGTGACACTGAGGAGGTGCTGAAGTGGTGTGCGTGTGTGAAGGTGGTGCAAAGGTGGTGCTGAGTGATGATGTGGTGGTGTTGAGTGATGCTATGTTGTTGCGAAGTGATGCTGTGGTGGTGGTGCTGTACTGGTGCTCAGGTGGTGCTGAGTGATGCTGAGTTAGTGGTGTGCTGAGATGATGCTGCACTGATGCTGCACTGATGCTGAGGTGGTGCTGCGCTGATGCTGAAATGGTTCTGCGTTGCTGTTGAGGTGGGGCTGTGCTGGTGCTGAAGGGGGACTACAGTGGTGGTGGTGCACTGATGCAGAGGTGGGGCTGTGCTGAGACGGTGCTGTGCTGATGTTGAGGTGTTGCTGTGCTGGTGCTGAGGTTGTGCTGCGCTGGTGCTGTGCTTGTGCTGCAGTGGTGGTGGTGGTCTATTGATGAGGAGGTGGTGCTGAGATGGTGGTGTGCTGATGGTGAGGTGGTGCTGTGGTGGTGCTGTGCTGATGCTGAGGTGCTGCTGCGCCGATGCCGTGCTGGTGCCGAGGTGGTGCTGCACTGGTGCTGAGGTGGTGGTATGCTTGTGTGGAGGTGGTGCTCAAGAGGTGCTGAATGATACTGAGGTGGTATTGAGTGATGCTGTGGTGGTGCTGAATGATTCTTTGGTGGTGCTCAGGTGATGCTGTGCTGCTGCTCAGGTCGTGCTGAGAGATGCTGAGTTAGTGCTGCACTGGTGCCGAGGTGGTGCTGAGGTGGTGCTGATGTGGTGCTGTGCTGATGCAGTGATGGGCCTGCTCTGGTACTGAGTTGGTGCCGAGCTGGTGGTGGTGTACTGATACGGAGGTGGTGCTGTGTGGATGCTGAGGTGGTGCTGTCAAGGTGTTGAGTAATGCTGTGTTGGTGCTGAGGTGGTGCTGAGTGATGCTGTGCTGGTGCTGAGTGATGCTCTGCTGGTGCTGCACTGATGCTGAGGTGGTTATGCTGCACTGATGATGAGGTAGTGCTGCACTGTTAGTGAGGTGGTGCTGCACTGATTCAGAGGTGGTGCTGTACTGGTGGTGCGGTGGCGTTGAGGTGTAGCCATGCTAGTGCTGAGGTGGTGCTCGCTGGGGCTGTGGTGGTGCTGCGCTGGGACTGAGTTTTGCTGAGGTGGTGCTGTGGTGATGCTGCTGAAGTGGTGCTTCAGTGATGCCGACTGGTGCTGAAGTGGTGCTGCACTGATGCTGAGGTGGTCCTGTGGTGGTGCTGAGGTGGTGTTGCACTGTCTACTCACAGGATATATTGTTAAGTAAACTCACATTAGATGCCGCATTTGGAGAGCACGAGGAGGCATCCCTTGATATTGGTTTTATTTCACCAATGATTGAAACCTAAAAGAAATCATCAAAAGTTGAAAGCGTGCAACTTAAAGCTGCTTCCATTTTCATAAAATGGAGCAATAACAGCATGTTTACTGCTGAAAAGGTGCTTGTGATACCAAAGACAGTGGAAAACAAGATGAGGACATGATTTGCAGCCCTCAGCTGAGCGCGTTCAGAAAGCCAAAGAAGCCCAGCCAAAAGAAAAAGTAGTGCACCAAAACTAACTTATATGGCCAATAGTGAAGTGATCCATGTAACAGGGCCAGTCTCCAAGGCGTGATCAAAACAGCAAAAGGAGGGACAAATGTAAACTATTCACCATCGAAAACAAAGGAATTTCGAAAGGCACATGAAGGAACGAATCGAAACGGATGGGCATGCTGTAAGCCCATACAGTAGAAACAGCATGTCTCGAAAGACAGCGCATGCGCTGCCTAGGCGAGACCTAAAAATGAAAAATAATGAAGTAATACTATTACAAAATGTGCTACATTATGCTGCATAATTTGCGTTTTCCGGCCGAATAATTTACTTAACCCTGCTGCATAATCTGCACCTTTCCTTCCACATAATGCAAGTAGCCCAGACTATATGTAGAAACATAGCTTTCATCCCTGCTAGGAACAGACATAGGTAGGTCCTGATTAAAAAGTTGAGGGGCTGCTAAATTCCGATCCCTGCACAAACTCTTGTTTGCACTGGGTTTGGATTTCGAAAATGATGCAGTAATCATTGCACCCCTGCAATTTGCCCGTTGCAAATTTTGGCAGATCAAGCTTGCCGAAATTTATCAGGAGAAAAATGTCCTGTAAATTCCAGTAAGTTCCAATTGATGTGGAATTCGGAGCAGAAAACATTTTTTTTGTTTGATCTGTTTAATGATTTTTGCAGTAGAAAAAATTGAAGAGTACAGCATATACATAAGTAACGCATTTACACAGGGGTAACAAAAGGTATGACTTCAGCAGATAGCCATGTTTACAAATTTACAGCAGAAAACATCAGTTTTACCTACAATCGCTTGTATTCCTAAGCAAAGCTCAATCAGAAGTATTTACCAGGTAAAAAATACCTCACTGCTTATCCCACTTCGTAGCACGGTATTTTGTGCATATAGTCAGTGCTTTAAATGGGCCGGTACTGCCCGGTACTGAGTCCTGGCACTTTTTTATTTTGAGAGGGAGTGTACCGGCACTTTTCAAGAGTGACGTAATACATTTAATTGGAGAGTACCGGCACTCCTCAGAAACAAGCAGGTACTCTGGTTCAGAGTACCCGCACTTCTATTTTTCCATTTCAAGCACTGCATATAGCTCATTTCAAGGTAAGCACATATAGGCACTATGTGATACAATAAGGGTTCTTTCCTACTTGGACTATCCCTACTATCCAGAACAAGACCAAATGTCTCAGGAAACAAGAGTTTATGCAAGCATACACATTTAATAAATTCACACATACTGTCATGCAGCTTGCCTTTGTGGCTTCTCACCGGGAATGGGAGCCTCAATAATGAACTGTGGGGGTTTTGGGGCCTCCAGCTAAAAATTTCCCATTACATGTGCAGATCATTAATATGGAACAGGCAAGGGCTATTGCCTTAAATAAAGCAGGCACAATTTTGCATGTGCTTAGCCGACAAATGTGTCGCTGGAGTTTTGGGAAACATCTTCGTTAACTTGCATTCGTTTTGTACAGAGAGGCTAAAAAACTGACAAACGCCGCCGGTGACCTTCATCCAGTTGGGAATATTTGTTTTGACAGCCTGACAAACAGAACCCTCCAGAAATAAAGGTTTATTGGACATGTAAGTCTATAATGAAAGTAGCAACAACGACCCCTAAGTGCCTTAGTACCACATGCCTGAACTCAAAGTTTGACTAAAACAAAGCTCTCTCAATTCATGTCAGGGAAGTCAGGAAGAAGTGTAGATCGTTTTAAAGGAAAGGGAAGAAAGACTTGTCAGCTCTTCATTGGCAGTAGCATTTCTCCTCCCACCACAATCCTGATTAGTTCATTCAATTTAGATACACTGAGCACACCATCGTCTGTAACGGAGAAACATTCACTTTCACACTCCATAGGTGCAGACGATGTTCCAAAATTCCCTCCATGTATTAATTGGTGTCTATGACTTACAATAATCATCGACCAAGGATCTTCAAAGCTTTTGGAAGTTGTTTAAACCTCCCCAGTGGAAGGTGCTTAAAAAGAACGACTGAGGCTGTGAGAGCGGAGGCTGCACCTACACCGACTAGGCCTAGCAGGATTGTGACTTTAGCAAAGTGCGAGTGACTTCCTGATGCACACGGTGCCTCTGTTGCCCTGTAAAGTTTGAGTAGTTGGAAAGCATATCCTTCTGCCTAAAATAATGCTATTTTTCTAGCAGAAAGTAATTTTCTAGGTAATGGCAAGTCTGCCCGTTGCCATTCTTTTAGAAGTAACAAAATAGCAAATCAATTGAGCAAACAGCAGGAGACACAAGGGTTGAGTAGCTCTTTGCCTCAAAATAAGTCAGTTCAATAAAGGGTGAATGTGATGAGTTGAAGCTAACACCACATTTTACTGAACAGTAAGTAAAAATTGCTAGAGATAATTTGAAGGTCACCATGTGCGATGACTGACCATGGTCAATGATAAAAGTCCAGTCCAGTAAAGTCCTGCTATCTTGGTCTTGTGTATGGAAATGTGGTCATTGTAAACAAGCATTGGCAAAGCCAATAGGTTTCCCTAGACAAGAACTACTGACTTTGGCATTGTGTTTTAACCATGTTGTATAAAAGTGTGGCTGCTCTTCAGCATGCCTAAAAGCTAGTGGGGTAGATAGGAGTGAGGTAAATTGGGGTAGTGTGGGGTAGAGTGTATTAAAGTAGGGTATAGTGGGGTAGATTGGAGTAGAGCGGGGTAGATTGCAGTGGGATAGATTGAAGTGGGGTAGAGTGGAGTAGACTGGAGTGGCGTTGAGTGGGTTGGATTGAGGTAGATTGGAGTGGGATAGATTGGGGTGAAGTGGGGTATATTGGGGTAGATTGGAGGGGAATGGAGTCAGGTAGATAGGAGTGGATTGGGGTATATTGGAGTGGAGTAGGGTAGATTGAAGTTCGGTGGGGTAGGTTGGAGAGGAGTGGAGTAGACTGGGGTACATTGAAGTGGAGTGGGGTATATTGGAGTGGAGTAAATTGGGGTAGAATAGAATGGCGTTGAGTACATTGGGGTGGAATGGGGTAGATTGGAGTGTAGTAGAGTGAGGTTAATTGGAAGGGAGTGGAGTGGGGTAGATTGGGATGGATTGGAGTGGGGTAGATTGGGGTAGTTTGATGCTGTGAAAGGAAGTGCCGAACTGTAAACACAAAGTCATGAAGTGCTTTAATAGTCCGTGCCATGATTGGTGCTGTAAAAGGAAGCACAGAATTCCAAAACAAAAGACGGCAATATCAAACAAACCTGTAGGGCGGAAGTTAAAAGCAACCCAAAGTTGTAGCGTGGCAGTGGAAATTATGGTTAGATAAATGCAAAAAGTACCCTGAATCACAGGGTGAGCAGTAGAGAAACAGCAGAAGGATACTAATCAAATTAAATCAATTAGTACTTGGTCCATGCTCCGGAGAGATAAACGGAAGTGATGAGAGGCATATGGTGGCCAATTAGGAGGCAGCTAAAAAGAATGACGATCAAACCAGCAAATGGTAAGTAAGGGGCAGGCTGCACACCTTATACTGTATACAATATCCCTCGCAGCAACAGTGAATGTGCGATGTTAGGCGAGACCTAAAAATGAGCAATTTCTTAACGAGAACTCATTGAGGTTCCAGTTTCATGTTCCAGTCCTCCTTCACCTTTGGTGATGTTCCACAATAATATTTAAGCCTATAGTGTATTGTAGCTTTACTGTTTCTTGATGGCCAACACGTGGCTTCTAAATGTGGTGGCCATTTTTTAATGTTAAAAAAATGATACATTATATACAGTACCATTCAAAGATGACTTGCCAATGCTATGTTTACATTTTTTACTCATTTTTCGATTGCATGCACATGTTTTCCAGGATAAAATGGCATTTTATTTTATTTTATCACATATATGCTTGTGGCATTTGTGTGTGTTTTTTGTGGATGGTTGAATGCAAGGATGAGTGAGTAGATGGATGAATCCATGCATAAGTATAAGATGAGTGACAGAGTGCATGTACGATGAATTATTTAGTTTCTTAACTAACTAGTGTCTAAAGAGGCACTTTCAACAATAAGTCAGACAATTAACATTGGCAAAGTTCGTTTGCGTTATTGTTGCTCCAGTGGTTTTTTAGATTTTTTTTTTACTGCAGCAGACTTTTTAAATGGTTTAGTGGGGGGCTCAAAATGCAAGTCAGATCAACTGGCTTAGCAAAAGTTTGCTTTCTGTTTTGCTGAAGCTGCTCTGTATCGGCAACAAGCGTTGACAAAGCCAAAAGTTTGGTTAATACCTTTCCAAGGCTCAACCTATTGGCTTTGACAGTGCTTGCGTTTTTTTTGTACAGCAAAGAGCATTATCACTGCTGTGCAGTGCCCCATTTGGTCTTCTGTCTCCAAGAGAGATCGGAGGAGAAGAGGTAAGGTCAGCACAGCAGGTATTGTGGTTGTGCTGGGAAGGATAACTTTGCCAGCCCTGCAGCACCAATCTCTCTCTCCTCTCCCTCACAATTGTCCTTCTCTTATGGTGTGCGAATTTGTTCAAATAAATGAGGAAGAATGAGAAAAACAGATATGCCTCTTTTTAGGTGTCGGCTACAGGAAGCTTTTAGCTATCTCTTTTCAAAGACCTAGTGTTGACTGTCCCAATACTTACATAGGGTTTTGGTCAGTTAATCTTTTACCATTGGTTTTGCTTTCTTGGCATACATTTGGTTGCTTCTTATTTGGTTCCTTTCTTTCAATCTCTTGAGTTTGTCCCTCTCCTGGAGCAAAGTTTCTTTATCATCCTTTTGATTGGATGACTTGTTTCCTTTCTCTGCTCACATTCATGAAACGACTTTTTTATTTTACCTTTAGCACCGACAGGCTTATTTTTTCAAAAATATCAACAGTAAAACAGCCATAAAAGTAACATTTTTTATTGCAAGCATGTGGTGACATGCTTTCAATTTTTCCGCACGTTTACAATGAAAAATAAAGAAATAATTGTTACAATCACACCAGCTTGCCAAGGCCATCCCTACTTTTTGCCCGTGCTTGTTTGCTTTGCAGTCTCTGCTTTCCATGTTTCTGTGTGCTTAGGGCAGAGACCTGTTTTTGAGTGTGTTCAGGGCGCAGTCATACGTCAGCAGCACTCCGAGCTCTGCTCTTGGTTTGGATCTGTCACATACTGTGGTTGAACACACCTGCCCTGACAGACATTCAACGTCATAGCTACAAACGACACGAGCAGCCATCACACTGCACTTGCCTTCCGCATTTACCCCCTCTCCCAGCAGACCCTTTTTAGCCGCTACTGACAGACAGGCATCTCGGGACGCTAATATGCCTGGCGGTGGTGGCTTCTGAATTTTGTTTTGTTTCCTCTTCGATATTCTCCTAGGTGATTACACTGCCCTGCCATCAATCTTCTATTCTTTTCTCCACCTTTCATGGTTGACGTAGTATTTTGCTTCCCTTGTTACCTCCCTTTCCCCGCCCCCTGGTCTCACCTTGGAATGTTTCTAATTCCCCTCAGCTGTGGGACAGGTGTAGTTGACGGTCGGTTATGATAGAGCGAATAAAGTCTCCTATGACCAGTGGCGACTTGGCCGCCCGTCCCTGTCGGGGGGTGGCGGGCGATATTTACAAACTCATGTAAGGGGGGCGGGAGCCGCCACCCCCAAAACTCGGACCGCCCAGGGCGGACCGCCACCCCTCCCCCCCACACACACACTTGCTAAGCCACTGCTTCCATCACCTTTTCTGAAGTCTTGTAGTCTTTAATTACATCAGTTTGTAAGTGTTGGGCATAAATACCTCCCTCTAATTTAACACCGAGTGCAAAATGCGCGAGCGCCACTTCTCCGGTGTTCGTGGGGGGATGGGACCACCTCCTAGAAACCTTTGCACAAGACAATATAATGTACGATGTTCAAATAGATTGGCTAACAATCTTGAGAATCTGAACGGAAAAGACTGAAATATTTGACTACTTTAGTGGTGAGAGTAGCAAATCATTTCCTGTTGAGGCTCACCCTCCTCACGACAATGTTGAAACAAGCATTGGCAAAGCCAATTGGTCTCGCCAGTGAGAACTATTGGCTTTGGTAATGATTTTTCTAAAGAAGCGCTTTGACGCGGTCATAGCTTATACACTTTAAAAAAAAAAAAATAATACAAAAACAAATGGAGATTGGGTAAGGAGGGCAGGAGAGAAGGACATTGGTGGGGAAGAGGAAACGCGACAGACAATGGGGACAACAAAGAGTGAGCCGCAGGGGCCTGGGAAGCAAGTTGACAATGGATCCGGGGCAGGAAGCTGTCAAGAGTGGGTTGGTAGCAAGCTGGCAAGGGAGAGTGGCGAAGAGGGGTTGGTGTAAGAAAGTGCCTTCTTTTGCATGGTTGCCCCCACTTTTGCTAAACTGCTGATGTACTTTGACTGAGTGTGCCCTGGGTTCCTGCCAAACAGGTACCCAGGGCCCATGTTCTTTCCTTAAAACTGCATTAAGACAAAACCCAATTGGCACTCTTTGGCCACAGATCAGTCCCTTGTAATTGGCACCACAGGTACCAAGGGCACTGTGGCCAGGGAAGGCCTCTAAGGGCAGCAGCACTTATTGTGCCAACCTTAGAGGCCCTGTACCTTTACACACACACACACACTGCCTTTGCAGGCTGCGTGGTTTGGTGCAGAACAAAGTGAAGAATCGACATGGCACACATCCCTGTGTGCCATGCCTACAACCCACTGCCCTGGCATAGGTCAGCCACCCCTCTAGCTGGGTGCACTATACCAGTGGTGAGGGTACAGGTGCATGAGCCCTGTACCCCTACAGTGTCTAAGCCAATTCTTAGACATTGTAAGTGCAGTAATGCAATTAAGAGTATATGGTGCTGGGAGCTTTTCATTACGAACTCCACAGTACCATAATGGCTTACAGAAAACTGGGAAGTTTGGTATCAAAACATCTCAGCACATTAAACCCACACTGATGCCAGTGTGGGATTTAATGAAAAATGCACACAGAGGGCATCTTAGAGATGCCCCCTGAAAAACGACCTAACACTAGTGTCCAGGCTGAGTGGCTGCTCGCCAGCTGCCACCACCAGACATGTTTCCGGACCCCTGGGTCGAGAGCCTGCTGCTCTCTGGGGTCTGAAACAATGCACATCCTGGGACGAGGTGCCAAGCCTCCTCCCCAGGATGGGCAGGGTCCTCGAAGGGGAAGCTTCAAAGGCTTGCCGCCTTTGTGAACTTCTCAGGCCTTTGCTGCTTCCAGCAACTGGCCCCCACCGGTTCTGACCCCAAGTGAGGAAGGGAGGTGTGCCCACCTTTGCCAACCCCACCCCTCAGGTGGGGGAGGCGAGGTGAAGCACAACTCTTAGTCCCTGCTATCTTGCAAATGGGGGGACACAGCCACCCAGAGTGAGGCATATGCCCCCTTCGCACTGGAGAGTGGCATAATAGGGGGTGTACCCACCCCAAGGAAGGGACCCATTGGTCCCAACCTTTACTCACCTGTAACGCCCCTAAATCTAGTATTTAGGGGCACCCCTGAACCTTGCCTCCTCAGACAAGAATCGACCAAGAAGAAGAGAAGAAGAAGGAATGGAGAGCGATGCTGACACTAAGAAGAGGAGAACGCCCACTGACTTGGCCCCAGCCCTACCGGCCTGTCCCCCACCTAGAACTTGCTCCAGCAAAATCCTGGTGTGTCCTGCAGCCAGCAGCCCCAAGAACCCCGAAGGACCTGCCCTGCCTTCCACAAGAAAGACTTTGTCTCCCGTGAGCACCAGATTCGCTCAACCACAGACTCTGGCTCCGGCCAAATCCGCGAGTCTGCACCACTCTGCACCCGATGCCTACTGCCCGCGTTCGAGTCGCCCAACACCACAAGGAGGTCTCCCCGACGATCCTGACCTGAGATCTGGCAATCTCTGACCTGCCTCGAATCTCCAAGAGAAGCCTGCAGCCTCTTTCTGGAGGATCCCCCAGACCGCAACCGGAGCTGGTAAGAAAACCTGACGCCTAAAGACACCTCTGCACCCGTCGTCCCACAGCCTTGGGTGGCCCAACCGATGGTGTCCCAGCATCCCCAGGCTTCCCAACTTACCTCTCCAACCGGTGGCCACCTCCAGAAGATCTTCGTCCCCGAACCTGCAGTCTTTGTTGCAACCGGAGAATCCCCATTGAAACCAACGGCACCAGACGCCAAAACAGCACCCTGCACCCAGCCGCCCCTGGGCTGCTGCGGGTGTACTTTGGGTGCTAACTCGGATCCCCCTTTGCCCTGAGCCTAACACCAGGAGATTTGCTCCCACAACCCTGTGGCCTGCTCGTGAGCAGCCACCAACCAGAGGCCCCCTAACCCCCGTTGGATAACATTGGGCCTCAGCACTCTGCACTTGGCTGCCCTAGTGCCGCTGAGGATGTTTCAAGGGAGCATCCTTGACCCTGGGGGACTCCTGGTTCTAACCCCAGAATACCAACTCCCACAAATATTTACTTACCTGTAAACCGATAACTCTATTTTCCTCCATAGGATTGCATTGACTGTTTTCCTTGAAAATTGTTCTAAGTGTGGAGTTGGTTTTTATGAAACATTGACAAAACTGCAAATGTACTAAAAGTGATTTACTTACCTTTTGTCTAGGAGATGTTTGAGTGTGATTTCTAGGCATATCACAATGATTAGCAAAAGTTATCTGAAAAGTAATCCAATAAGTAACACACAAAGTCATTTACAAAGTAACTGAAAAGTAATTTCGAAACAGTAACTTACCTGTAATTCATTCAACTGCATTTGAACCTGAATTCAATTGTACAATATTGCATAAGATTTTGCAAAGCATTTATTTCACTTAACTGCACCAGGCTTGGCTTGGTTCTAGAAATAAAATAACAAGATTTTTTTTTATACAAATCAAATTGGTCTGAGTTCAGTCTTTGAGTGTGTGACATCATGTGCTGATTGAGTGTGTACAACAAATGCTTAACACTACCCTCTGATAAAGCCTTACTGCTCGCCCACACTACCACAAATAGAGAGTAAGGTGCTATCTACTTTTACCTCTGCCTACCTTTGGGGTTCCACTGCACTCTGTGCACACTATACCTCATTTTGTTATAGTATATACAGAGCCAGCTTCATACAGTTGGGGGCTCATGGACAACAGGGGGTGAGTAGGAGGGGCTGGGAAAGCAAGCTGACAGCAGGGGGTGGGCGGAAGGGACTGGAGAAGCAAGCTGACAAAGCAGGGTGGCAGCGGGGGCCGGTACAGGTAAACTCGGTGGGGCGGGGCGGGGCAGTGGTGGGATGGGAGGGGGAATCGGTATAATTAAATAAACTATATACTTATTCCATCATCTGTCGGCTTCCCCCCCGCCGTGCCCTGACGTCGGAGACACTGTGCTCAGGACTTGGGCTGCGGGGATCTTTCAGCCACATGGCAGGCACTGTGTCAATTCTTCATCCGCACCTCTGCAATGCGTGGTATTTTGTTCTGCACAGCAGTGCTGCATCGGAATAACAGGCGCTGAAGGGCGATGCATGGATTTTCTTCTGTTCCTTGCAGCAAAGCTACCTTCAGGGGCCCAGAACTGGAATTGGCACCACTTGGCAGGTCAGAACTCCCAGCAGAGGAGTTCAGGGGCTGCAAGTGAGGTCTTTGATGGCACTGAGACTTCTTAACAGGAGGTAAGCACTCACAAGCCCTAAGAGAAACTTGGCAAGCAGGATGCAAAATAAAAGTCCAGTCCTTTTAATGTCCAAGACAGAAGCAGCAAGCAGCAGGTCAGCACAACACAGCAACAAGCAGAGTGGCAGTTCCCCTCCGACAGCTTCTCCGCTCTTCTACCTGACAGAAAGTCCTCTTAGTCCAGCAGTGTTCTGAAGTTTTGGTGTCACGGCTCCAGTACTTATACCAGTTTCTGCCTTTGAAGTAGGTAAACTTCAAAGGATAGCCTTTGTAGTGCACAAGGCCCGGCCTTTCTTTGACCTAGCTCCAGACACACTACAGGGGTGTGGAGACAGCTTTGTGTGAGGACAGATACAGCTCTATTCAGGTGTCAGTAACAACTCCGACCACCACTCTAGATCAGGAAGACTCATCAGCCTGGTGATGGCCCATCAGGATATGCAGGATACACCTCACCTCCCTTTGTGTGACTGTCTAGAGTGAATGCACAAACAGCCCAACTGTTAGTCTAAATCAGACATGGATTCCACTGGCAGGCAGAGATACAGAATGGTAAAGCAAGACAATGCCCACTTTCCAAAAGAGGCATTTTCAAACATACAATTTAAAAAACAACTTCACTAAAAGATGTATTTTTAAACTCTGAGTTCAGGGAGCCCACACTCCAAATCTCTATCTCTTCCCAATTGACAGTTACACTTATAAGATGTTACAAGGCAGCTCCAATGAAAACGTATTGGAGAGATAGCCCTTGCAATAGTGAAAATTAGCAGTATTTCACTAGCAGGACATGTAAAACACACCAGCACATGTTCTACCTTTTAAATACACTGCACCCTGCCCATGGGACTACCTTGGGCCTGCCTTAGGGGTGCCTTACATGAAGTAAAAGAGAAGGTTTGGGCCTGGCAAGGTTAAAACTGCACTCACAGACACTGTAGAGGTAGGTCTGAGACATGTTTGAAAGGCTACTCATGTGGGTGGCACAATCAGTGCTGTAGGCCCACTAGTAGCATTTGAATTACAGGCCCTGGGCACACACAGTGCACTTTACTAGGGCCTTACCAGTAAATCAAATATGCCAATCATGGATAACCAATCATAATCACGAAACCTCCTACATACAAATTACTTTGAGCGCTTCACACAATGGGTCATGGGAGCCATTTAGTACGCTGACTTTATCGTGGTCTGAGAGACCACCTCATGGTTTCGCTTCTCCCCCTGAAACTTAAATGGGAATCTGATTTGCCAAGGGACCTGACCAACAAGGATTGAGCCAACGTTCTAGAATACCCTAAACGTATTTCCCACAATACCTGATTTAAATTCATACAGTTTTCAATATTACACAGAGCATATCTGAAGCCATACACATTGCATGCTATGTACCCTGCGGTCTCTTCGGAATGCCCATGTTATCACTCACCCTATGCAGAACTTTTACATATGATCTGGTCCTGCCCATCTCTATCAGGGTATTGGGGGAAGTCTCAGAAGGTCTCTTCCACCTGTCTGGAATACATCCTGGTCCTTAGACTCCTGCATATTTGATTTGACCCCACTGCCTAAAACGGCTAAGGTGCTACAACGCTTTGTTGACCTTTTGTTACTTCTGGCAAACGATTGTTAACACAATGCTGGAAGTCGCCCGAGCTCCTAGGGTGGGTTCCTGGGGTGATGAGGTTTTGCGCTGGGCCACCGCAGAAGGCGAGGCACTGCGACTTAAGGAATATGGGGGCTTTGCAAGAAAACAATATCGTTGGATTGGGCTATACTGCTGGAATAGTTCCGTGTATACATATCTGAAGCATGAAATATATAATGGAGCATCCATTATTGTATCCGAAACGCTATCTATTTTAGGTACTGTTTGACATCTTACCGCACATAGGCCCTTCACGTACCCCCAACCGATGATACCCTTAACTAAGACTAGACCACCCAAACTGGTTTTGAAGGGAGAGTTAGGGAGTTTTTGTTTGGGGATTGTTTCTCTCCCTTTCTATGTCTATGCATATTCACTTATACTGACTGTCTAATGCATCAATTCCGTGCATCCCTTTTTCTTTTTATTGCAGTACCGTATACTAGCAATTATACATGTATCAACTAAACATTTATGTCAACACGGATGTAATAGATAATGTACTAAAATGCTCAATAAAATGTCTCCAGAGTTTAAAAAAACCCAGCGACAACGAAATGCAGCACACAGTCAAAAATAGCACGTCAGAAGCTTAAAAGACAGGGGAAAAACACAGCAAAGATGCCAGATCTAACAGTGGGCAAGGAGGAAGCAAAAATGAAGAACTGGGAGAGAGTAAGAGAGAAGAACACGGGGGGGAAGTACAAGAGAGAGAGACAGCTGGAAAACACACACACTGTCATAGAGTGCTTAAACAAAAAGAAAAAAGTAGCACCTGTAATATGAGCAGTGGAAGGACACAAGTAATGGTAAAAGTAATGGTCCATGCTCCAGGGAAGGGACAAACACAATCATAGGAAGGAAAGCCTACAGAAACTGATGAATAAGAAACAAGCAAATGAGAGTGACAATGAAGCCAACCAATGGTAAGCTATGGGCGAGTTCTAAGCCCACTGTCAGCTAACAATATGTATCGCAAGAGACCTAAAAATGATGGCAAAACATTGAATTTTCCAGCATAATTTCCATAAAGAATGGCTAAAGGGCTATAGTATGATAAAGAGTTTAAACTCTGGTAATATGCATATAGCATCTTTCTTCCCTTCATTTTTCAGGTCTGACATTAGCCACAGCCGTTTGATTTTTCCTATACATTTAACATAGTTATAGGGGATTTCAACCAACTCTCTTAATCCTCTGATCTGTTGCTGTGGCATTTACATTTTTCTTCTAGCCCACTAAAGCCGACAGCATGGGTTAGTGGGTCATCCTACTCAGCCATTGGCTAACTTCACTGTGAGTGGCAGCATTCTGCTAGTTCACAAGGCGCATAAGTGGACACAAAATATTTCCCTTCATTGCCAGCTATGACAATGGCAATACGTACTTTTAGAGACTAAAAATATTTTCCTTTTAGACACTTTTTTTATATTGGCAAGGCCTGGAAATTCCCCCAACATTAAAGTTTTACAACAGTGATGATGTAATAGAACAAGCATTGGCAAAGTCTAAAAGGTGGCAGTCAAAGTCAGACCTATTGTTATTTGCCAAAGCTTGTTTTTCTTCTTGCCATCTGCCTCTTCCAAGCAGATCCAAGATCACTTGCATATGACCAGAGTCTTGAGGCAGTCTCAATCAAGGCGGCACCAGGCATTGGCCTGTTTTTTGAGGAAAGCATAAGTAATCAGATGTCTCCTAGGGTGAGGAACTATGCTGAGGTATTCTGGTACTGACCTCAATTCATAAACAAAAAGAGTACAGGAAAATCCTCCATGTGGGGAATCTATTGGCTATATTAAAGAAGTTAAGCGAAATAAAGAGAAGCCAGATTAAATTTCAGCTTCAAAACTCTGGATCACTCCACATCTAAAAATATCTGCAGGTCTCCTTTATCTACTTCAAAGTGCTTTCTGTGAAATACAGAGAGTGCACCAGTCCTTCTTGCCACAAAATTGCGTTTAGCCTTGCTTCACAGCGCCTAGACGAAGGAAAACTCTTTTCAGAGGGCTAGTGTTGCTGGTACAAACTCTGGAACGCACACCCCTAATCTTGGAACGCTGAAAAAAACCTCGATTTCTGCAAAATAAGAACTCTTTGTTTTTTAAATGTGCCTTTTGAAATTACTAGGTCACTTTTTGCCGTTCTCGTTAGTGCCCTAATACGCCCTCACAATTCCCCACCGACCTGTTGCCTGCCATTCCCTTCTTGTTATGCGCGCTCGACATCAACCCTTGGGTCATGCAAAGTATTGATTAACTAAACCTCCCACCAGCACTCCATACTGGAGCCTTCCCGGTGCCTGTTAACCCTTCACTGTTGCAGGGTGTGAACTTCAGATGTACCCAATATATTGAAAATAAAGTCAGCTTTTTCAAAAAGTATTTAGAACTCCGATGTACAAATCCATGTGCTCATAAGAAACGCTCATTTCTCAGCTACTTGAATTTCAGTTCCAGTAAAAAGTAAACATAAAGAGAGTTTGTAATTTGATATGCTGTTTTGTCATTTAGATTTTGTAGGAGAGAGGAATAATAAACAGGGACAGCATACACCTGGGTGCAGAGGAAGCTAGGGAGGAGTGTGACCTGGCAGTGAGGCAGGCTCCAGTGCTAAATCTAAGCTGTTGCTTGCAGGTGGGCCTATCACCACCCTGTTTTTGGGGACCGGGATTTATTATTCATCATCAGACTTTGACCCAGAACAAAAGAGAGACAGGAAACCATGAAAGCACGAGGAAGAGAAAGATGGAAAAACAGTGACAGGGAGAAAGTGGGGATGAAAAAGAACCTGCACGAGTGAGGTAAAGTGGCAGGAAGTGTATGGTGGGTGGGTAAGGAAGACTTGAGGTGCGATTAAGACTAGATAGCTTCGGTATTCGGAAATCCTGAAATACAGCTGCTGCACTGGCGGGCTTCTAAGAATAACTTTGGGCACCGGCACTTAGGGCCTGATTACAAGTTTGGCGGTGCTGCAGCCATGCCAGCGCCCCGCTGCAGCACCGCCAGACACGTAGGCAGAGCGCCTGCCGGATTCCGAGTTTAATCTGGTGAGGGAGGCCCTGCGGCGGCGGTCCCACGGCAGTGGCTTTCAAAGGCTCGTATGTGAGCCTTAGTAAGGCAGCGCTGTGGGACCGCCAAAGCATGTTCCTACACGGCATGGACTGTGCAGTCCATGCTGTGTAGGAACAGGGGTTGCATACCTACAGGGGGGCACACCATGTGCCCCTCTGCATGCACCCCAGAGGCAACAGGGGACCCTGTAGGTCCCCCTTAGTTTCCTAACTGCCACCCTTTTCATGGCGGGCTCACCGCCAGGACAAGGGTCGTAGTGAGGAAACTCGGGTGGAGGCACCCCCAGCGGTTGCGGCGGTCCTGTGGCTGTCCTACCACCATAGTTGTAATAAGGGGCGTGGACCGCCACCACGAGTTTGGCAAACTCGTAATTAGGCCCTTAGTCTTTTACAGTATAAACACTGGAGACAGCACACAGAGGGTTTGCCTTCATTACAAAGTGGGTGCCACTCCAGATAAAAAGACTGGAGGGCAGCAACAAGAGAGAATAAAGTAGGCAAACACTGTACTGAGAGGGTGTGCAGTGAGAGAGCCAGAGACAGCTTGAATCGGGACCTGTTATAATGAAAGGGAAGGTATTGGAACAGCAGGACTGTTTGGAGCAGTGATTCTTAAACTTTTGACTTCTGTAGCCACTCCCGCTCGCTTAATCACTACAGGAAGCTAGGGACCCCAACCTAAGCAATTTCTACGATTTGAACCTCAAAACAATACACAAAAATACACAAAGAATACATCAAACAAATACACACAATATGAAATTATTTATTTATTTCACAAACAAAAAAAGTGCAAAAAAAAGTTTTGATTTTAAAGGGAAGGCTGGAGCTGTTCAAAATTGATTTTTATTTCTAAAAGGCAAAGAGATTGCACTAGACTATAGTAGCATATCACTTTGTCTTTTTCGCTCCTAATGCAAGCTTTCTTTTTGTTGGCACATTCCAGTGTTGCAATTGATGCCATCAAAGGTTCATTTTTAGTTTTAGTTTTTAAGAGTTCATATTTCATTCTTGTTAAATTTTCCAAACGGGTGCAGGTTCCCTGAGTGGGCATCGGGGACGCCCAGGGATCCATGGACACCAGGCTAAGAACCCATGGTTTGGTGCATTGAAGGATTACAAGGAACATTAAAGTCAGTGCATATTCAGGTTTCTGCACACAGCACATGAGTAGTAGGGAATGCTCCTTTGAAGGAGGGAGAGATGTGGAGCTGTGGCTTTAGATAATAAATAGGGTATTGCCGCAGTGCCATTATGAATGAGAAGCCACCGGCATATTGAAATTGAAATTGCATTTGTAATGCGCTTACTGCCCCTGGCGGGGTGTTAAAATAGACATATGTTGACATATGTTGTTGGCACACGATGTTGGTTGTGTGGGCATTTGAAGGCTGGTGTAGCCCCCAAACTCCCTGCAGCTCCCCTGTGTACCATCCCACCACTGCAGGCCCTCTATGTACACATCGCGCCCCTACAGCTCACCTCACCTTTCGCTGCATAACCTCTACCCCCTGTCTGCGCCTGTAGCCCCTGTGCCCCATTCTTCTCTTCCCTTACATTTCCCCTGTGCGCCCACAGTCTTTAACATTTTATAAGTAAAAACATAAGCAGACCTCTTGGCTTTGCCAATGCCTTTTTAAAAAAAATCTCTCCTGATGTTTCCGGAACATCAGGAGAGATTTGTAAAACAAAATTGAGCCTGGGGTGGTTCTTTAACACACACCCAACACCTGGAATCAGTTAAAAACAAATATCTTTAGGTTTGTGAGTAATGTGTGAGATAAAACCAAATAGTGCAGGAGGGTCAATATAATCCCCCCCTCCTCAGTGAAAGGGAGCATTACAGGACTATACCACCACCTTGAAGAACCCACCGCCGTGCTGAATGGTGGGGGTAGTATTTGACCCTATTCCCCCTGCCTTGTTCATGGGCAGGTGGGTTGCAACTTCACACCTTCTGCCTTGCTCAAGTGGGTTAGTGTGTCTCCAATATTCCTCTAACCATGCCCAAGGAAAATGGCGGTGTCTTAAAAAACAAGCGGTGAGTTGCCACAGGCTACTGCGCCTAACTGGGAACAGAATGCAGGAGCGGGTGTAAACGACTTGCTCCTATGTAGCCTGCAACATGGCGCAGGCCACAAAGGCTCCAACTAGGACAGAGCGCAGGAGTGGCAGATCACCCTCTCTTATTTAATTTTTCAAGTCTGACCCCTTGCCCTTGAGCAAGGCAAGAGGCATTCTTTGTATGCCTGTCTCCTCCCTTATTCTGTGTTTGTAAATCCATCTTTTGATGTTTGGCAAGGCGAAGGAGCCATTTTCTCCTGCTTACCCTTGGCAAGACGAGGGAGGTCAAGAAGGCAGGGGAAATTAGGGAACACAACCTTGGGCACAGAAGGTAGTTATGATTAAAATACCCGTGCCCTTGGGCAAGGTGAAGGAAGAGAGCACAGGACAGGGAACATAAGATGCTGCTAGCTGACCCACCCAGTCAGTCATCCAGGATCTGCAGCATTGTGTAGGCCACATAGGACCAGATCAGCTTGCACCTGCTCATGCATAGCTGCCAAGTTTTCAGTTTGCTTATGTGTGACATTTTCATGGTTTTAGCATGCGTATGTGTGACACTTCAAGCCTAAATGCGTGACACTTTGAGAGGCACTTTATCTGAAGAAGAACAAAGCAATTATGTCCTTGCAATCAGGGACACTGGAATTATGCGATTCTGCAGCCATGGTCAATTACGCATTATTCAGATTTTTCTGCGGGGATTGTGTTACCACCTTTTCGGGCCCTCTAATGGGCCATTGAGCATTAAAGCGCATGCCCCTTCTCATCCCCTGCAAGGTATGTTTACAGTCTATCCTCGTAAATCTTCCAAGAGAGCCTTCTGTTTCACCCCTTATCCTGCTGTAAAAACCAGACTAGCTGTGAATGATTACTCCACCCACAGCTCCTCTGCTCTCTCCTTACAGAAACCTGCTGACAAATGCTACAGACTAGGTAAAATGGAAAAACATGACTATATTATTTGTACATAGTTACAGAAGGTAAAACTTTGTACAAATAAGAAAAATGTTTCTAGAAGTCATACACTCTTTTTAGGTCGAGCCTGGGCAGCGCATGCGCTGCTCTGCGGCATGCTGTATTGGAGTATGGAATAGAAGCCCCGCCCACTCTCCGCCCATATTGGTCATTGGCTTTTGTTGTTGCCCTTTGTAAATGCTGGCTTCTGATTAGTCAACAGGCTTGTTAGTCCCTCCTTAGTACCACCTTGTCTTCATTTGTAACCTCCCATGAGGACTGGCCCTTTTACTTCGGTTGTTATACGGTACGTCTTTTTTAGTCTGTAAGCACTATTTTCTTTAATGAGTTTCTCCTACTGCAGGATTGACATGCTTTCCTGCAACATTCAGTGCACCATGCGTGCTTTTACTTTCCAAGCAGCCCGTGACAATGGCGGCTACTTCTTTGAATGGGTCTCGCATTTACAAGAGTTTGAGCTATTGGCATTGTAAATGAAAATGCCTTTTATTTATGTGTTAATTAGCAAAACAGATAAATAAAAGGCATTGTAAATTACAATGCCAATAGCTTAAACTCTCGCAAATGCGAGACCTATTGCAAATACTGGTTTCTATTTGCATTTCAGGTGTAAAATGTCAGCATGTGTTCACAAACAGAAGACAGCTGAACACAATGTGGTAGCTCTTAGATAGGGATACATTATCGAGAGTTCTGCAGTTCAGACCAGCCCAGAAAAAAAACGACAATGGCAAATCCTTCAGTCTGTATACCTCTATGAAAAAAGGCCATCTGCTCTAAACACGCGGTTCACATACAACCCCATCCAGTGTCTCTTACGGATTGCAGAGACATGTAAGTATTTTTATCCTCTAGCAAAAAATAAAACACATATCTTGTGCAAAGATGGCAGTAAAGTACACCGCAAATTTGAGCAAATGGCAATAAAGTCAGATGATTGTTCTGTTAGGTGTTAATGCAATGTTACTGTGAAAATAAAACACCTGGAGAGGCGCAGATCCTGTTAAAAGGTAATTAATAAATACAAACAATAAAACTTTAACTTTGGTTATTTCCTTTTTGCATAAAGTGAGTGTAGCTGAAAATGTCATTTATTTTCATTTTGCTCCTTTCTACTAGAGCCTTTCACTGTTCACTATATACTTATACCTAAGTTGGCAGCTCTTGCACTGTGTAAACAGTGTAACAAACTCAGCTGTTGCAGAGCGCAGCTTTAGTGTACACAATACAATTTACTCTGAGATACGGGGAGGGCTCTCCGAGGACAGAATTCAACAATTTGTGTTCCCATGTTTCAATGCCAGACAAAAATATTCATTAAGTATTGATGAATAATGTTATGTACTGTATCTATTTTATATATTACAATTTCAATCTTAAGCATTTGTGTCTAAATTATGGCATTATTTTTCTATCAGTATTTAAGTGTTAAAGTGCAATAATAGGGAAAGAATGATGCTTCAAAAGGTGTCAAATAATAAACCTTTAGATGCATAATCTGCAAAATGAATTGCTTTTTGCCACATAAACTGCTGCATAATTTGGATTTTCTTGCCGTATAATTTAGCCAACCCTGCCGCATAATTTGGTCTTGCACTGCCGCATAATTCCAGTGGCCATGCATGTAATGTAATAGTGATAGAATGGCCAATTTGCCCACCTGAATTGTGTAGGGTGGACACATCCACACCTAATTAAGATCATAGGAAGTGCACTACTACACCTCCCATGGGAAACATCCATTACAACGCAGTCATTACACCGCAATGCCTTTACAATGCAACTTTTACAACGCAAGTGCCATTACATCGCATGCCATTACAACACATACAATTACAACGCATGTCATTACAACGCATGCCATTACAACGCATGTCATCACAACGAAGTAAGGTAAGTAATGGAGAATTTTAAGTTTTAGGGTGGGTATGGGTTCAGGGGTAGTTGGGAATAGTAATTTTTACCCCTACACTATCCAACACTTTCCCTACTGTTGCACTCACTGGAGAGGGAATAGTAATTTTTACCCCTATGCTATCCAACACTTTCCCTACTGTTGCACTCACTGGAGGGGGAATAGTCATTTTTACCCCTACGCTATCCAACACTTTCCCTACTGTTGCACTCACTTGAGTGGGAATAGTAATTTTTACCCCTACGCTATCCAACACTTACCCTACTGTTGCACTAAAAGTATTATGCGTTGTAATGGTATGCGCTGTGATGGAATGCGTTGTAATGGTAGTTTTAAAAAATGCGTTGTAATGGTATGCGTTGTAAAATCATGCAATGTAATGGTAGTTGCGATGTAACCCAGCGTTGTAAAAGCATGCGTTGCAATGGTTTGCGTTGTAACATCATATATTCCACCTCCCACACACAGTCCTATAAAACTATAAACAACACTATACACAATAAGCATTCATGCAACACAAGCTCTTTGTAATCACTGCTATTGCAATATCAGCAGTTGTTCTTAGTGTTCTTCCCAGCACTGACTACCTTTTGTGGAAATGACAAGATCGGGAGTTAAATAAAAAAAATTAAACTGGGCCTTGTTGGTGACCTGAAGAACATAGGATTAAAGGGCTGGAGGATGAGGCCACTACATAACTCATCATGTGTTGTTTTATAGCAAAAAAGAGACATATACTCTAAATTTCCATGCCATAAATAACGCTTGATCTGTTTAAGTCCGCAAAAACTTTTTCTATTATATATTTTTTAATATCATTGAGCTGATTCAAAATAATAAACGCCACTGTTTTTTACAGCGTGAACTCGACCTGACAGTTTTGGGCCTCTTTACATGAGGCAGCAGTTACATTACACAAAGACAAATTAATTTTTAGGCACGAGGAGAATCACAAGATGTTGAGCTGATGCAGAGACTAGTACCTAGCTTCCCAGGTTTAAAGTCAGAAGCTCTGCCCATCATGCCACTTCCTTTCCTACATTTAAAGAGTAGAAACACAGGGAGGCATAGCAATTAGAACTCAAAGGTCGAAAATCTCGCTTTTCATTCATATATTTACACTGCATCAAACACAGGTGACAAAAATGCACCGTTTAGGAAAACATGTTTTCTTACTTTAATTTCTGGACCATAAGGTTAACTCCTTTATGATAGTGCGGCCTGGGTTTGGCCCAGAGGTGATCATCAAATACAATTGGCGGCTTTTGGATGTTATAACGGAAGCCCCGCACTTCAGGGGCCGTATTACATAAGTGCCCCGAGGGTGCAAAGGGCGTTTGCGCCTGCTTTACGCACCCCTGGGGCACTTTGGTATTATAGAAGGGGCTGCAGATGCTTGTGCGTCCCCTTTTGTAATTCAGATAGGGCTGGTGCACATAAAGCGCCAGAGCTGTCATCAGAGGGCGATCCCTCATTTGCATGGGGGCGTGGCCCCATGTAAATGAGGGAATCTCTTTGCCTCTATGCTCGTGCCGTATTATAGACGCGGGTGCAGAGGCAAAGATGCTGTCAGAAGGCGCGCTGACAGTGTGCTACCTAAAAGGTGGCACACTGTCAGTGCACCCCGTAATGACAGCCCTCTGGAGGGGAGAAAGGGGGTCCCATTAACCCCCAAACATCCCCTTGCAGGCGGGTGCAGTCACTCACTGCACCCGCCAGCAAGGGGATCTCTTATCCCCCTTAAAAGGGCAGGCCGGTTGCCGCCTGCACAGTGCAACACGGAGCGGCTGCTTCAAAGCTGCTCCATTTTTCACATGAATGCGCTGCCCCCAAGCCAGCGCGAGTTCACGCCTGCCCTGGGGGTAGCACATTCACCCTAATACGGAGCATTATCCTTGTTTGCGCCAGGCGCACCTTTTAAAAGGTGTGCCCGGTGCAAAGGTGGAAAATGAGCTGTATGTATAATACGGCCCCAGGTGTTCCTACCATCCCGCCACAAGACTGGGCAGGCGAAGCCTGCTAACTGCATAACGCACATACATCACTGAACCGCGCTGGACAAACAGGAGGAAGGGCCAGTCATCTCTCACGAAGAGGCAGAGAGAGTGCCTCAGCCGTGCTGTGTAACTTAAGAAAAAAAAACACTTCACCTGTTTCCTGAGCCTCCTCATGAACCACTGCTGCTAGAGCTGCAACGAGAACTGGTGCACACTGCAGCGAGTCAATACAAAAGGCACATTCTCAGCTGAATTATTTAAAATTGTAAATACTGTAAAGCCCTGTCAAGTGCCAAATATATCGCATGACTTTCTCACACCTTGCGGCGATGCGGACAAATGGTTAAAAAAGCGTTAGTCTAACATGAGATGTGTGGCACTTGGCAGGGCTGCTCATGCACTTTATGTCCCACTGGGGAAGAGAGTGCTGGCTCCACCTAACCCTCTCCAGTGCCCTATTCCCAACTGAAAACTAGTTGCAGGAGTGGGTGGCAGCTGACTGTCTCTCCCATAGCCTGCAACATCATGCTGGCCACAGAGGGCTAGGTCACCTGCCTCCTGCCACTGTGCCCTGTTCCCAACTGGGACATTCCATTTCATGAGTGAGTAATAGAAAATGAGTTGGGATCCCCCTTATAGATTTTGAATGATTTGACCAATCTGCACCAAATTTGGCACAATCTGAGTTATTCTCCAACATTACTCTCTTTCAGCCCCAAGTTTGGTGCAGGTTAATCAAGGGGAGCAAAGTTATTAAGGATATAAATATCATTGTCACTTTAGAATGGAAGGTGCACCAGGAATGTAGTCAGGATAACAAATTTAGTCCATCAATCTTCTTTATTCAAACTTGAGTTAAAATCGGCACTCAGCCAACGCGTTTCGTTCCTTGTGCATAAGGAACTTCATCAGGGCTGAAACAATCACATAAAGACACCAAATAAATTGACACAAAAAGACAAATGGAAACAGACATAACATCAAATTATATACATATATTTACACATATACACGCCATATTTGTTAGACACTAATCACCCCGAAAGGACATGGAGATGATGCATAACTTGGATTATTATTAAAAAGTCACACAATGGACATAATCAGGTCGCTAGACAGCCCACAAAACATATATATACACAACTATATACAATAAATAAACCAAAGAACATATAAATAGGTTTGCACACATATATACATTTATACAACTTTATTGCGTAGCACAATGCAGCAAACATAGAAACAGCAAAAACGAGGAGAAATTAAGCATTTCTCCTCGTTTCGCCATGTTAAGACCAGTTTTTTTGGTCTTAATTTTGGCGCTGCCCCATGTTTATGCCACCCTTGTAAATATGGGGCAGCGTCAAAATCAAAGGGTGTTGCGACGGAAAGCCCACCACAACACCCATTGCCCTCCCCTTTCACGCCAAGTATAGCATGAAAGAGTACCTTATTTACAAGGCAGCATTAAGCCACGTTAAGTGGCTTAATACTGCCTTGTAAATAAGGCGAAGCACGTATCGCCACAGGAACGTTGAAAAAAGTAACATTCCTATGGCGATAGGGGCTTGTAAATATGCCCCATTGTTTGCAACTCAGTACGCAAACTAGTTAAAACCCTATCAAGCAGTGGAACCAGGGGTCGTATTACACCAAAGGTGCATTTTCATTGTTTGTGCCAGGCACACCTTTTAAAAGGTGTGCCCGGCGTAAACAATGAAAATGCCCCGTATTATGATGAATGTGATGCCCTCAGAGCATCCGCGAACTTGTGCTGCCCTGGGGCAGTGCATTCAGGTGAAAAACAGAGCGGCTGCCTTCAAGCCGCTCCATGTTTTCACAGTGCAGGCGGCACCCGCCTGCACTTTGAAGGGGGACTAGAGATCCCCTTGCAGGCGGGTGCGTGACTGCACCCACCTGCAAGGAGATGTCTGGTGGGGTCCATGGGATCCCCCTTCCCCCTCCAGAGGGCTGCCATCAGGGGGCACACTGAAAGTGCGCCACCTTTTAGTTGGTGCACTGTCAGTGCGGCTTCTAAGAGCTTTTTTGCCCTGCACCTGCGAATATAATAGGGTGCGGGCATTAGGCAAAGGGATTCCCTCATTTGCATGCGGCACGCCACCTTGCAAATGAGGAAACGCCCTCTGAAGATAGCGCTGGTGCTTTATGTGCGTCAGCGCTATTGGTATTTCAGAAGGGGCCGCACAAGCGTCTGCGGCCCCTTCTGTAATACCAAAGTACCCCAGGGGCTTGCAAAGAGGGCACAAACGCCCGTTGCGCCCCCCAGGGCACTTGTATAATACGGCCCCAAAACCCTTCACATCACAATACACCTAAAACACTTTTACATTGCAAACTTGGAGAAACTTGGGGAGAGGATGTAGCATTATGGCTAGAGCGGACGACCTTGAAGCTGGGGAACCGGGTTTGAGTCTCGGCAACGACGCTCAACATCCTGTGATTCTGGGCAAATCACTTAATCTCCCAGTGCCTAACAAAAATGAATGTGTCCATCTGTAACGAAACTGGTGCTCATGTAAAGTGCTCTGATACCCGATGTCTCGGGTCTAGTTCGCGCAATATAAATCTCTAAAAAAAACAACCCAGTTTCTTTCAAGGTATTTAATAGATACTAAAATATATAAAACTATATGTTACTTTAATGTTGCATGTATCCCAAAACTCTATTAAAGGTGTACAAGAACTCACAACTCTTTCACAGAACTACATTCTCTCCCTCAAAATCTATAACATGGCCTAGAAAATTCTTAAAATGTACAAAACAGTCCCAAATATATCTAAATCTCACAAAAAAAGAGGCCCCGGGTCCAGAGAAAAGAACTAACATTAGAAAGTGGCAATGTGAAAACTAAATCAGGGGGATATCCCTTTTTAAGGACGGTTCCCCTCACACACCAAAGGTGTCATGCTTCATCATAGGGGTACCTCCTCACGTGAGGAACCTGGTCCTCACGTGGGCTACAACCCCCTCTCTACGAGGGAGGAGCTCAGGGATGTTTTTTGATATGTGAGGTAGGGTATACTAAAACCCTATGTGAGCAAGGTGTTGTGAAAAATGCAAGTGCAGTGCTAATATAAAAGTGAATTAAAACTGACTACAGGATCAGCTAAATATTTTAATAGTGCTGCCCTGTGCCAGGATTAAAAAGCAGAATTGCTTGTGAACACAGGGAACAGTACCACCGTGTATTTATAGGACCAACATGTTTCTGCCTCAATGATCTATATAAGTATCCAGGCATTCATCAGGATCAGTGGTAGCTACTGCAAATAAACGAATAAAAACTCTATATACGATTAATACTGAACCAGAGGATAATTTCTTCGTTCAGTGCATCTCAGAACTCCCTAAGTTGGGGAACAAACAAAAACAGTGCATCAACTTTTGTGTAAGACAAACAAAACATATAATAAGAAAATCGTCAAAACGAGCTATGAACAATCACATGGAAGCTCTTTTGGAACCATGCACCACAGAGAAAACCATATCTAAACTAGTTTGTGTTAATACATTTAGCACCCTCTCTAGTGTAGTCAAGAAGTCAGTTCTACACAATTGGGATATTTTGAACACAGGCAAACTGTCACTTGAGAAACCACTTTTTGCACACAAAAGAGGTCGTAGTCTCAAAGATACCCTTATTCACACGAGACCACAACCATTAGACAAAATGAATACTAATACATTGTGGAATCTACCAGCTGTAAAAGGGCACTATCCCTGTGGTAATTGCGCAGTTTGCGATCAAACAAGAGTTACAAAATCATAGGACATGTTGGTCCTATAAATACACGGTGGTACTGTTCCCTGTGTTCACAAGCAATTCTGCTTTTTAATCCTGGCACCGGGCAGCACTATTAAAATATTTAGCTGATCCTGTAGTCAGTTTTAATTCACTTTTATATTAGCACTGCACTTGCGTTTTTCACAACACCTTGCTCACATAGGGTTTTAGTATACCCTACCTCACATATCAAAAAACATCCCTGAGCTCCTCCCTCGTAGAGAGGGGGTTGTAGCCCACGTGAGGACCAGGTTCCTCACGTGAGGAGGTACCCCTATGATGAAGCATGACACCTTTGGTGTGTGAGGGGAACCGTCCTTAAAAAGGGATATCCCCCTGATTTAGTTTTCACATTGCCACTTTCTAATGTTAGTTCTTTTCTCTGGACCCGGGGCCTCTTTTTGTGAGATTCATTAACCTATGGGGAGCCGGTACCCGCAGGTCCTTAAACTCCTCAAGCCCTCAGTGTGATTGATTGACCAAATATATCTAAACAAGGATTTAAAAAAAACACAGCGAATATATCCAAACTCTCAACTCCCCAAACTGCCATGACACTGGGTAACAGAGAAAATCTCCATAAAATTGGCGTCCGATTCCTTGCCTTCTGCCCTAGTTCTCATGCCCGGCAGCTGTGCTGAGGGCATCGCCACTGATCTGATATCAGCAGTGCTCAGTCGCTGCTAGTCCTCCCGTCAACCAGCACTCACTTTTGGTGCCTTCTCAGTTCAACCATCTCAAGTCAAGCTTTGTTCTCACCACGCGAATCAAGAGAACAGCACACCCTACACGACCACATCACAGCGCTCTTCACAATTTCAATCAATACCAAACCTCAGCGCACCACACAGCAGTGTAGCTCCCCATGGCCCTCAAGCCATCCATCAAACAGCATCACAGTAGAACATCACTTCACATCATACAACACTGCACAGCACCACTTCACACAATCCAACATCACAACCAGCTGCTATCCTTCAGCAGGTACTGAAATGGCAAAAGCAAACATTTGAGGAGCACTTCTTATGACCTTAGATGAAGGGAATGAGGCAACCCAATTTTTTCTTGTAGTTTCAGAAGCTTATGATGCCCTAGATCAAACTTTTTTGATTGGCTAGAGCAATGGGCCTGAATGACAGGCATTGGATCCATTCATGCTCATATAAAAGCAAAAAGCCCTCAAAGGTTTGGAATGGAGTGGTCTGAGACCTCCACTCAGCTGGTTCCTCATGTTGCCCTCTTCAACACCTGCAGGTGACCACTAGCCCAATTAAGCAACCAATACCAGTTGGACTTCCGGATCTCTACCTGGAAAAGGAATTAGTCAATGGAACAAACATGATCATGTTTTTGTATCACATCTAGAGGACAAAATAAAGATCCCTGTGCGTCAACAAAGATAACAAGCGTTGGCATAGCCGATAGGTGTCGCCTTTTGGACCGTATAAGTGTGCAGCCATGCAGCACATTATGCTGGGTGCTGTGCCTCCAGGGATTGAAGAGCCATACAATTACTACACTCTTTTTACAGTGTGTGTGTGTGATAGGTTACACTTATCCAGTGTGTGTAGCCTATGCCTGACTGCACAAAGAGCACCAAATGAATAATGCATTTTTTACAGTCTGTGTCTGGCTGCACTGAGCTCACGATACACTATTTACAGAGTGTTTTGTGTATGCGGTGAGCGCATGATACCAATTGTGCAGGAGTAATTATCCCTGCGGCTACGCCGAGCTGACAATGCATTTTATCATTATGAAAACAGAGAGATACCTATTTGTTTTTGTCAGTGCCCAGCCTTTTAGTGCAAATGTAAACATAGTGAGAGATGCAGTCTGTAATGTGGTGAAATGTTTACAGTCACATATTTAGGAGAGGGGGCGCGTCTTGCTACAGTGAGACGAGGAAGTAGTGAGTTTTGTCTGTGAGAGCAAAGATGGGAGAGCCGAGAAGAGCATTTCCTATTTCTGTGCCTTGAAATACTAAGATGGGCCCTATAATGGACAGACTGAATGTCAGTGTCTGCATCCAGCGCCATAAAACAATGCCAGAGGCAGATGAAGTGGGGGGCATTGTCAGCTTTGTGGTTGTAGTCAGAACACCCTGTGTGACTAGTGTCGGACAGGATAGTGACTAGTGTCGCACAGGATAAGGAACCAGATGTTGGTAGCATGGAACCAGCAGGGGACCGTGGCCCCTTACTGCTTCTTGGTGCCACGAAATGCATTTAGAGCATGCAGGCATTTAAGGAATGATAGTTTGCTGGGTCGATGCTTCCGCTGCAGAAATTAATGTAGAGTGCCATCGTTTTTTTTGTGTTACGCATTGCACAATACGAGAGGTGAGAGGGGTGGAGGAACACAATAGTAACTTATACCTTATCCAGGGTGGCAATTGATTTTGTAATATTTTCCAATAGCAGAGCCGCTCCCCCAGGCTCAGAATGAGTTTGGATAGAGTTCTGTAAGTAATCGCATTCCTGCAACAGGTTTATGTGATATTTTTGAACAACCCTGACTTTTTAGCCAAAAGAAAATTTGATTTTGGGACTTGCAGTTTTGGTTTCTTCATCTTAGGTATGCCCCCTTCCCCAAATTCCAGCATGCAAAGTTTTAGCAAAAAATACTAGCTTGGTTGTCCCACGTGACAGCTTGGCACCTATGCTGCTTCAGAGGGGTTATGTGTGAGCACCCCTTGTTCCCCCAAGCGGTACGAAGCCGCCGATCTGTGGCAGTAAGCGCTATGAATAACAAGTAGGAGCAGAAGATTTGTAAAGCTTGTACCAGCACAATGGTTGCCAGATAAGGAACTTTCCTTAAAGCTCATCATTGATTCAAAGCTGCACAGGAACCATTGATAACTTGATTTGGCAAGAACTAAGGGGCAGATTTACAAGCCCCTTGCGCCACTTTTGCGTCACTTTTAACATGGGAAAAGTGACGCAAAAGTGGCGCAAGGGGCTTGTAAATCTGCCCCTCAGTGTCCCTTTGGAAGCCTCACCATACAGAGACTATATTGAGTCCTCCCTACAGTCACTACGAGTATTAGACTTTTTGTTTGTATCATACACAGGAAACAAATATAAAAGCATTTTAAATAAGTAAATCCGTCTGATTTTGTTGCCGGAGGATAAAAGAAAGTTGGGCAAGCAAGATATTCCCTGGCAAATTATAAATAAGTGTTACTTCTTGGTCCCACAGCCTTACCTGCTTGCTTGTTACTCATAGTTTTTAAAAAGCAGGTTCATATGGTATCACTTTGCCAACACCGGATAGCTTACCCCTGGCTCAAAACAATTAGGTAGTATTGAGTGCAGACTGTGTGATAAGGCAGAAAAAATATTAATACATATAAGTGAGGAGGAGGCTCTGATGTGAGGGAGGTCGTTCCATGTCTTGGGTGCAACGTAGGAGAATGAGGAATCTCTAGTTTTGCTTTTGCAGATATGGGGCATGTGTGCGAGTGAGACAGAGCATAGGTGTTTGGTGAAAGTGTATGCGGCTGTTCAGTTATTTTTGTCCTGTGTTGTGTAGGGTTTTGTATGCATGCTTGAGAAGTTTGAATTGGCTGCGCTTGTGAATGGGGAGCCAGTGAAACTTCCGGAGGTGCGGTGTGATGTGGGTGCAGCGTGGAAGGTCGAGTATGAGTTTTGCGGCTGCGTTCTGGATGGTCAGGAGTATGTGTAGGAGGTGTTTGGAGATTCCGGCATAGAGAGTGTTGCCGTAGTCCAGTCTGCTGGTGATGAGTGCTTGTGTGACGGTCAGTCTGGTGGCCTGAAGCAATCATTTGAAGATCGTGCTTGAAGAGTGAGCTCCTAACCAGGGATACCACCTATGAAGAGCAGCATAAGGAGCAGGGCTTTAAGTGGGCCGGGTCTCACTGGTGCTGAGCACCGGCAGTTTTTTAAAGGGGGCCTCGAAACGGGTCTCTAATCGGGCTCTGTTTTGTGCCCTGGCACAGGCGGTCCGTTTTTTTCCGGACTGCAGTGACAGCAGGCACATGGATGTGCGCGTGCTCACACTGTTCTTCTCGCTAGTGGTAGAAGTTACATCATGACGTCATGCCAGGTGAGCGTTGTAGGGGAAGTGAAATCCTTTAAAGAGAGTCATTTTCTCTCTGGATTTCCATTCTCTTTTTGAAACTCAGGAGCAGCAACATTGTCGTGGTGTCACCAGGGCTTTAAGTGGAACCTTTTTCAATATTATATACAAGCCAAAGTTGCTGCTTATTTATCTTATGCAACTAACAACCATTGACAAAGCCAATAGTCCCGACTTGTTGTAGGTACGATGTCACTTGTTGTATCATATATCTGGATGCAATGACAGAAACAGCAAAAATACAAGTCGAGCGGCACACTATGCTAAGCACAGATTTTTAGCTTATGTGTTTTTTAAAGCCACGCCCTTAATTACATTGGCCACGCCCCTTTGAGAGACCCCCCAGTTTTTCATCCCACTTAAAGCCCTGATAAGGAGATCTAGTACTCCAGCACTTTTAATATGAATAACCATTTGCTCAGGTAACTCAAAGTCAAGTACTCATGCATGCCAACCCTTATCGTTTAAGCAGGAGATCTGAGGTGGTTTAGAGCAAAAAATATGCTATTTTTCCTCCGCAAGGAATCCGCACTCCTCCCCTTCAGGAAACGGCTCAAAACTTTCCTGTTTAGGGAGGCTCTGGACACAGTCTAATCACCTTCCTTGCGCTGACATGCAACCGCTAGTGGTCCTTGGCCACTCTCTTTAAAGCGCTAAGAGACCTGCCGGTGATTATGCGCTATACAAAAACCAGTTAACATAACATATACAAAAACCAGTTAACATAACGTTAACATTTGAACTTTCTATCTTTTAAAACACGATTCCCTGAAATATTCAAGAGCCTCTCACTCGTACTGAGTACATGCACTTCTACAATTTGGAAGAGTGCCTGCACTTCTTAGGAGGGCGGCAATACTTTTAATAAGAGAGTACTGGCTCTGCTCAGAAGCAAATAGGTACTCTGACAGCATGGGTACCGGCACTTCAATATTTCCATTGAAATCATTGCATTGATTTATACCCTCGCATTTTGTTATGCCGTAATGAGAGCACACTGCCGCTAGATCTAACCATTTGCAGCATTGGGGTCATGTATAACAAGTACTGCAAAAGGCATTACGCTGTTTAGGGCATGTTAAGACGAAAAGCACAGCCATCTATTATTATTGCTTTGGGGTTGTTTTTAGAAAAGTGGGCTTTCCGCATAGTCACGCAAGCACTGGTGTGATTAGCAGGAAAAGAGTTTGGTTAATCTATTTGCTTTCCCCCCGCTTTGTGTATTTGCACAAACGCAGCCTTCAGCATCACAGAAAGATACAGGAAGCCAAAACCATTTGCAATAATATGCAGACGCAAACAAACACGTGCCTTTCGGAAAAAATGGAGGCTGAGCCCCGAACACCATGCACGCCCCACCACTGGCGTAACGAAACTTGAGGGGGCCCCCCTGCAAGGTACGTGGAGGGGCCCCCTCCGATCTAAATCGGGAGCTCTCCGGCCAGAGTTCTTTGCTGAGGGGGCCCCCTGGAGCTTGGGGGGCCCCCCGCACCGCGGGGGATGCGGGGGCCTGTATTACGCCACTGCCACCCTTGGGCACCCTTAGAGTGAAACTATGGGTTTGTTTAGAGGTGATAAACACTTCCTAGTGAAGACGTTCGCCATACAAGGGACAGCATAAGGACCTCTGACAGACAGCTAGCTAGCCTAATAAGGCTGAGCCCGCTGACATGTCCCTGGCAGCACTGCTTCCCATTCGCTGATTGCAAAGCCATCCCTGCAATCAGCATCGGAGACGGTACGGGTACGGAAAGCCATGCTTGCCTTAGTTCAGTGGCGGTGCTCGGGCCCAAGATGCTCTTGTCCTTCTTCTGCAGTCACTAGAGCTCTGTTCAACTGACGCCACTTACTTTTGCTTTCTCGTGAAGGTCCGTGGGGCATTTCAGCAATGCGAGCATCTTCTGGGAGAGGATGTGGTCCGTCGGCTAGACTGCCGATGCCGACTTTGATGCTGGAACCAGGGTTCGAGCCTCGGGGTCGCGTCCACATCCTGTGATTCTGGGCAAATCACTTAATCTCCCCGTGCCTGAATGTGTAATGTAAATACGGTGCTCATGTAAAGCGCTCCAATACCTTCGGGTCGAGTTCGCGCTATATAAATATGCACAAAAAAAAAAAAAATTAAGATCCTGAGATGGTCTGCTGAGCAGCGGTCAAAGTGCATTAAAAGAAGCAGCGAAGGAGAGGGACAGGGCAAGCAGCGAGGCAGGGGGAGCTGGGACGGGCAAGCAGCGACCTGGGTGGGGTAATATGGACGGGTAAGTAGTGGTGTAGTGGGGGGTTGCGGAGACGGGCAAGCCCCAACAGGGCTGAAGGAAGCAACAATGAAGACCAAGCAAAACAAGCTTCCACAACCACTAGCAGGAAACAAAGAACAAAATAGTGACAAAAAATGAACAGATAAGCAGTAAAGTGTAAGACTACTAGTAATTTGAAAATGCTCTGTGGGAGGAAACAAAACACAAAAACGGAGGGACAGAGAGCAAAGATTAACCACTGCAAGCAATATTTTCTAAAGCACAATTGAAGTAAGAAATAAAAAGGTAATGGGTGGACTTTTATTTTCGCTTTTCTGATCGCCTTGTCCATTTGTCCATCGGGACACCAGCGCATACCTCGGAGGAGCCCCTGGAGGGGTAAGGGTCTTCTAAACCTCGCAGCACCAGCCACACTCTGGGAGGACTGCAAACCCCAGAGTGCATCACCCGCCACACAGCTGCTGTGAGTGCCGCGAGCGAGGGGGAGGTGGGGTCATCGCGCTTATAGCGCAGCCTCTCCCACCGCGGCGCGGGACGACGCCCGGACGAAGGGCGGGCCCATCTGAGCCTGTCAGAGACTGGAGGATACTGGGATGGGCTACGGTATTGATATATTACTGTGATATTCGGCTGCCCCATTGACTATACTGTGAACACTGTGTTTTATTGCTATTTTTAGAAATATTTCTCTTTCTTTTCTTTTTTATACATTCTTTTTTGCTGTTAGTATTATTCCTGTACTGTACTGCATATCTATAAGTAGTTTCCCCTATAGGAATTCGGTTAAGGAAATAGTTCTGATAATATAGTGATCTGATATAGGGATATAATTAAGTAGGAAAGGGGATGATGAGTAAGCTAAAACCTCATACAGGGCAGGGGATGGTTGGGACACTTGATGCCTTTTTGCAGAGGGCCGAATCTGTCTTAAGGCATGAAATCACACTAACGGAACGCAGGTTATCAATTGAGTCGCAAGATGGTCCCCTACGCCCACTAACTAACCATCCTGAAGCATCAATTACTACTGTAATGGGATCTCCAAAATCTGACCAACCCAAAGAGGTACCATTGCCTATATTATCCTTGGTGGAGCCCACACTGTCGACGCAATTAGCTTCACCTTTAATTGCACGGAAAGTACCCGAACAAGTTATTATAACAAAACCCAATGTTCAAACGAGGGGTCAAAAAATGAAAATCAGTCAGGGTAAAGGATTAGTACCACCATCAAAAAAAAGACGAGGGCAGGGATCTAATACGCATAAGACATTGTGCCACAGGCAAAATAATCCGGGGATAGAGCCAGAAAATGTAAGTTTAGTCACTTCAGCAGCAAACCACGAGAGTATAGGTGTCTCACTTGCAACGGGGGGGACACTAGACATGACCCAGCAGGGCTTTTTAGATAAATTAGAGGGCATCTTTTCGACCCTAATAAGACCTGTTTTAATCAAGTTAGCTGTTATAGAAGAAAGACTACAGGGTTTGGAAGGGGCCGTTAAACGCTCATTGGAACCTTTACATCCATCTGTACAGTCATCTCGTGAGATAGAGCCCATTGCTAATAACTCTTCGGCCCTCTCTGGTCCGAGTACCCGACAAGGAATACAAGTAGTAAGTCCTGTGCCTGTAGCTAGGTCTACAGTTAATTCTGAGCGTGCAGTAGCTCCCACGGTGCCCTGTATGCGGTCCTCCCAACAGTCCCATCAAACCTTTCGTGAGAATGGGAGTGTGTGCTGCAGTGAAGTGACCCGTCCCGTGCGCATTACAACCCAGGCAAAGCAGGTAACTTCTACTAGGCCATACACACACACTTACCTCAGACTGGGCTGAGGATGGGAACTAGAGGCACGGGGCCAAAGGGCAAGCCAGCCTCCAATCTTATATGCAAACACAAAAAGGCTGCCCCTCACGTGGGTTCCTACAATTTCCTACAGACTACTGTTGAGATGCAACATCAGTGGGGGCATCTCATAAAAGTTTCGGACTGGCCTCACACACCGCCCGGTGTCATGCTTCATCATAGGCTGTCCTCGCCCTCTAAAAACTTCGTTTGATAGAGGGCGGGCATACACCTGGAGACAGGGATGCACTTCTACAACTAAGTGATGGCCGTGTGAAAGTGAAAGGTGATTTAAAAACCATCACACCTGTCACTCAACAGTGTTTTATTCAGGGACCAGATGTATGGTATTAAAAATAGTTATACGGTGATCTGGGACATTATTCTCCCTTCACCGTATTAAGTGTGGTCAACATGTTTCTGCGTTCGTGTCCCCGTAGGGTACGTCGCATTCGTCAGGACCAAATGGGTATATTCTTTTTGCCTCTAATGCAAAAAGCAACTGTTAATCTGGGGACGGGGAGACCGAGAGGACGCCTGTAGAGAGAACCGATGGGAGCGCTGAAGTCAGACAAAAGTCAAAAGTAGGCCCTCCTACCCTCGCCCTCCCATGGAGTATAGAGGATAGTATTTCAGGGATCTGTTACAGTGGTACTACACCAGACGGGCGTTTGTAGTTTATTTATCTCTTATCCCCGTCCCCAGATTAACAGTTGCTTTTTGCATTAGAGGCAAAAGAATATACCCATTTGGTCCTGACGAATGCGACGTACCCTACGGGGACACGAACGCAGAAACATGTTGACCACACTTAATACGGTGAAGGGAGAATAATGTCCCAGATCACCGTATAACTATTTTTAATACCATACATCTGGTCCCTGAATAAAACACTGTTGAGTGACAGGTGTGATGGTTTTTAAATCACCTTTCACTTTCACACGGCCATCACTTAGTTGTAGAAGTGCATCCCTGTCTCCAGGTGTATGCCCGCCCTCTATCAAACGAAGTTTTTAGAGGGCGAGGACAGCCTATGATGAAGCATGACACCGGGCGGTGTGTGAGGCCAGTCCGAACTTTTATGAGATGCCCCCACTGATGTTGCATCTCAACAGTAGTCTGTAGGAAATTGTAGGAACCCACGTGAGGGGCAGCCTTTTGTGTTTGCAACTTCTACTAGGCCACAGACTGTGGAGCAAATAAGGGAGTTTAATGAGAGCTAGAAAGAAAGTTACTTATTAGAGCCGACGTTTCTACATCTTCCACCTGAGGCCACACCCTATATTGTTGTTCTAACTAACGTACCCCCTTTACAACAGGGAGTTCCTGAGCATTGGTCGTCCCTGAAGAATAAGGCACTACATGCTATTTCCATTAAGACGGGCCACACTAATGTTTTATTCTCAGAGTTTAAGATGGCCCGTCGAATCCCTTGGGTAGGTTGTGCACCTAAAATGCTGGCAGGGGATTGTGTAGTAATCACATTTAGATCTCCGGAATTGGTGAGCAGTATCCTTGAACTGTCCAGGCGCCACATGGTCAGAAAAGGGGGGATAGGTGTGGTTTCTCTAGGTTTTTTCTACCAACCCTCGCTGCTATCTAAGCAGGCCCCTGTATTTGATAATAATAGCGGCACTCCACATTATAGATATGGTGTTCCAACGTTTAACCCTTTTGACCCCCTCCACATTTTGGACGGGGTTGATTGACTAGTGTCACCCTCAGGTAACCCCGAAGACAAGAGGGAGTTACAAGAAATTATCACCTTGGACATCTCTGAGTATATGGGCCCTTCACGTAACAAGGAACTAATTAGGGCCCTAAATCCCAAGCACCTAGAGGGAACTACAAGTGGGAAGGGAATCGTCGGGGGATTAGTATATTCCTTGGTGCAACATGTGGATACTTCGGGGATACTAACTACATCTAATCTGGACCCCCCTAACGTAGTAGGGCCGCTTGATAATATATTATTGTCAATACCAGACCCTATAACTCGTACAGTGGTGTCTTGGAATATTTCTGGGCTGCGCTCAAAGGTTCAGAACCCAGTCTGGGAAGCTTTTGTGGGTAATATAGATATTTTATGCCTACAGGAGACATGGGTAATCGATCCCATACATATAAACGGATATAAGACATTCAATACTCCGGCAGTGAAAGGCCTGGGAGGGAGGCCAAAAGGTGGGATTTCAACATACATCTCAAATAGGTTGCCCTTAAGTAAGATCACATTTCATCCGGGGGGAAATTACTTTCATGTGGTGGAGATAGTCCCCACCGCAATGCATCGTATACTTTTGATCAATTTGTATAACAATACTATTCAAAATGAACTCGAATTGGTAGTAAAAGGTATTATGGTTACAGTTAACAGAATTTTAAACAGGGAAAGTAAAGATACTATGACCCTGCTGATGGGTGATTTTAATTGTGGGCTATGTAATCATTCCGATAACAGATTATGCGGCACCCTTACCGATGCAGATAATTGTACACATTTTAATCATTCCAAGTCCGTGGATATTTTCAATGACCTCATCTCCAAACTAGATCTTAAGTTTGTAAATGAGATTTTAATCACCCCAGTTGGTTTTTTACCTACCTTTAATGGGAGAGCTATGCTACTACTATTGATTTTATGTTGATCTCACCTTTACATGCGTACCTGGTCCCCTCCTTTGAGGTTGGAGATACTGCCTTAAGCGATCACTTTCCCCTTCTTTTAAAACTTAAGACACATACGCACTTCCCGAATAACTTGGAATCACATACTCGTATGCAGGGAACTGTAGAATTGAATAAAGTAAATGGATTTTCATTAAAGTGGACTAAGGTTGATGCAGATCTGCTACCCAAAAATGTTTTAGTAAAATGTAGGATTGAGATAGATACTTGTTTAAGCGAGGATGCTTCGGATGCAATGATAGTGTACTGCTCCGTAGATATTACCAGGGAGGTCAGAAGTTTGCTAACTGTGCAACTTAGTAATAAACCGAAACCATATGGCTGGTTCAATAAAAAATGCTCAAGGGCATATTCCAATTTGAAAAAGGTACTGCACTTTAAGCCAAGAATACTGTCCAATGTCCGTCTAGCCAGATTAGATTACAGAAGGGCATTAAAAGAAAGAAAACAAACCCTTCGCAATGATGCCTGGGATTCTTTACATAACGCTGCCGAGCAGAAAGATAGTACCCCTTTTTGGAAGGTTCTGAGAACCCCCTTTCTAGCCCCAAGTAAAGGCCCATCAGTGGAGATAGCTATTACAGAAGAAGCTTGGATTACCCACTTTTCCAACTTATATAATGAACGAGGGAACCCAGGTAGTTATTCGGAGGATTGTAATATAAATACCTGCGAATATATTGATCTAGAAATTACTTTGGAGGAGGTTACTAGAGCCCTGGCACATAGTGCGGGCGGTAAGGCACCTGGGCCCGATGGGGCACCAGTGACCTTTATAAACATAATGTCCCCTTGTGGGGCCCAATACTGACACAGGTTTTTAATGCTAGTATAAGGTCAACCCTCCCTCCAACATGGGCACGATCAATAATAATCCCAATTTTTAAAAAGGGTAATCGTGAAGATCCAGGATTCTACAGACCAATTTCTCTCCTAGACTCTATGGTTAAGGTGCTAGGGAGGGTTATATTGGAACGTTTAGCAGACTGGACCGAGGAAAATAAGATCTTGTCTGACCTCCAGTATGGGTTCCGGGACGGTCTTGGTACCATTGAGCAGTCGTTAAATCTCACATTATTGATAGGCAAGTATACACGAGCGAAAAAAGGCAGCCTCTACTTGGCCTTCGTTGACCTCACCGCAGCCTTTGATTCAGTTAAGCACAATAGGCTGTGGGAGGTCCTTGAAGGGGTGGGGGTTGATTTACAAATTATTATGTTCCTACGTCGATTGTACAGTGATCCCTCAGCAAGTGTCCGTTTTGGACAAAAGGGAGAATGTACTGAAGCTTTCCCGATCAGGAGAGGGGTCAGACAAGGTTGTGTGCTGGCCCCCTTCCTTTTCAATCTCTATATAAATGGACTTGAAGATGCATTGCTTCTTCAGGGCAAAGATTTTCCCCAAGCCTGTGGCCGCTTTATTCCCGCATTACTTTATGCGGATGATGCCGTTTTGATGGCTTGCACCCAAAACGGCCTCCAGAGAGCCTTGGATATTTTTAGCACATTTATGAGCGATCTCGGTCTTCAAACTAATATATCCAAGATGTATGTCATGAGGTGCAAGCAAGGAAAGCAGAAGACCCGTGAAATTTTCATAGACGGGAAGAAATTAGCATCTACAAAAAAAATTCTTATCTAGGCGTACTTTTTAATCATCAGGATTCGTGGGCCCCCGCTATATCTGCTAAAAAACAGCCTTTGCCAGATGTACTGCCGCACTATCAAACTTCGCTAATAAGTTAGGCAGGAAACCGCCAACAGAATGATTACATATATATAAAGCAAAGTGCGTTTCGATGGCAATCTATGGAGCCGGGCTGGGGGGTTTCTCGGACATTAATTGTTTACAAACGATTGAAAATGCATTTACAAGGTATATCCTCTCTGTTCCTCCAAGTACATCTACCTTCATATGCCACGAAGAGTTAGCTCTCCATCATTTGGCAGATTTGGTAAAACTAGAGCCTATTCTTCTGTGGCATAGAATCTGGTGTAAGGACCAGACAGAGTTGAACAGAGAGATTTTAAATGATATTTTAAAATTAGCAGGGGCCCTTACAATCCCCTGGATCAAATTTGTACGTGATTTTATGATTGAACTAGGGCACCCTGAATATTTTTTAATACCGTCTTCTATGATGGAGATTTCAAGAAAGTCATTAAAGAAAGAGGGCATTCAGTTTTTAGAAGCTAAAAGATTCCATGGAGAATCTGTAACAAAAATAACAGTGAGATCTCACCAATTGTTATGTACCACCATAGGGATGGAGCCCTATTTATCCTTTGTCCCAGGAACCTTTGATAGATTTCTTCTTACCAGGTTACGATTGGGTAATATTCATAGGTTGATGACATTCCCGAAAATGAATGATTGGTCCCGTATTTTAATACTGTGCCCTTGTGACAATATCTCTGTTCAATCCACTATGCACCTAGTCCTGTTTTGCAAATTTTACCAGGAGCAAAGGAAAGCTTGGATTATCCCTTTTTTAAGAAAATCTGGGCTCAGGCAGTGTTGTCAAGCAATGCTTTTACTCCAATTACTAGAGAACGAGCACATAGCATGGAGGGTAGCTCAGTTTTTAAAAGCTGTATTTTATATAAGGAAAAGTATTTTACTGATATAATAATGTGTGTATTATGTAAATTATTTTTGCTCTATTTATTACATGCAAATAACAGGTTGTGTTTTTAATTTTTGTGCTTTTATGACTGTTTTATATAGCAGCCGAATAAAGCTTTATTTGATTGATTGATTGATTGATTGACAAAAATGAACAGATAAGCAGTAAAGTGTAAGACTACTAGTAATTTGAAAGTGCTCTGTGGGAGGAAACAAAACACAAAAACGGAGGGACAGAGAGCAAAGATTAACCACTGCAAGCAATATTTTCTAAAGCACAATTGAAGTAACAAATAAAAAGGTAATGGGTGGGCTGTAAGCCCACAAAGTGTATATAACATGTCTCGAAGAGACAGCACAAGCGCTGCCTTGGCTCAACCTAAAAAGGCGATCAACGCTCTGGGCAGCCATTTTGATAGATTGCTTTCATTCAAATGACCATCATGCCAGGAGCAACCTCGACCCCTTCCTAACTCTAGAATCTGAGTGTTCTATCTGACTCGGAGTCACAAAGTGAAGGAATAATGTGAGTTCTGGCTAAGTATGGTAATGAACCTGGAAAATAACATCTAAAAAGAATTTAGCAAAACATGCAGGAAGGTAACTGTCCCTTCAGTGTCATCTTGAGGAGTTTTATGGCCCTAGGCAAGACAATTTTGGGGGGCCCTCAGTTGGTAACTTCTTTGAATTTTATTACTCATTTATTGCTACTTCAAGCGCGCACAATGCAAACAATTCTTTAACAATAACTAGTTCACTGATGGCATTCCTTAAGCAAAGTGTATTTATTTTTTGCAATCTTTATTTAGTATTTCTCAAAGATAAATAGTGAAATGGTATATACCACTATATGCAGAAATTACAGAATGGAAAATTATCGGAAACCCCGAACATACCCAAGTGGCAGGAGTCATCAACCATATACCCAGTCGACAAGGCAGTGATTAAAAAAACAAGGAAAATCAATGTCAACATTCTCATTACAGTCCTGTCCATAGGCTCCCCCGACATTCCTTACATAACCATTAAATTGGAACTGGCGGGATAGTAACAAAATGTATTTATATATTTTTATTGAAAGGAAGCGAGCCATTTTAATTTATAAAGAAGTAGCTTATGAGGACCTACCACTAAATGCTGATAGATGCCAGGTTTTCTCTTTCCCTGGAGTACATTAATAGATGCCAGGTTTTCTCTTTCCCTGGAGTACGTTAATAGATGCCAGGTTTTCTCTTTCCCTGGAGTACGTTAATAGATGCCAGGTTTTCTCTTTCCCTGGAGTACGTTAATAGATGCCAGGTTTTCTCTTTCCCTGGAGTACGTTAATAGATGCCAGGTTTTCTCTTTCCCTGGAGTACATTAATAGATTCCAGGTTTTCTTTTTCCCTGGAGTACATTAATAGATTCCAGGTTTTCTCTTTCCCTGGAGTACATTAATAGATGCCATGTTTTCTCTTTCCCTGGAGTACATTAATAGATGCCAGGTTTTCTCTTTCCCTGGAGTACATTAATAGATGCCAGGTTTTCTTTCCCTGGAGTACATTAATAGATGCCAGGTTTTCTCTTTCACTGGAGTACATTAATAGATGCCAGGTTTTCTCTTTCCCTGGAGTACATTAATAGATGCCATGTTTTCTCTTTCCCTGGAGTACATTTATAGATGCCAGGTTTTCTCTTTCCCTGGAGTACATTAATAGATGCCATGTTTTCTCTTCCCTGGAGTACATTAATAGATGCCAGGTTTTCTCTTTCCCTGGAGTACATTAATAGATGCCATGTTTTCTCTTTCCCTGGAGTACATTAATAGATGCCATGTTTTCTCTTTCCCTGGAGTACATTAATAGATTCCAGGTTTTCTTTTCCTGGAGTACATTAATAGATTCCAGGTTTTCTCTTTCCCTGGAGTACATTAATAGATGCCATGTTTTCTCTTTCCCTGGAGTACATTAATAGATGCCAGGTTTTCTCTTTCCCTGGAGTACATTAATAGATGCCAGGTTTTCTCTTTCCCTGGAGTACATTAATAGATGCCAGGTTTTCTCTTTCCCTGGAGTACATTAATAGATGCCAGGTTTTCTCTTTCACTGGAGTACATTAATAGATGCCAGGTTTTCTCTTTCCCTGGAGTACATTAATAGATGCCATGTTTTCTCTTTCCCTGGAGTACATTTATAGATGCCAGGTTTTCTCTTTCCCTGGAGTACATTAATAGATGCCATGTTTTCTCTTTCCCTGGAGTACATTAATAGATGCCAGGTTTTCTCTTTCCCTGGAGTACGTTAATAGATGCCAGGTTTTCTCTTTCCCTGGAGTACGTTAATAGATGCCAGGTTTTCTCTTTCCTGGAGTACGTTAATAGATGCCAGGTTTTCTCTTTCCTGGAGTACGTTAATAGATGCCAGGTTTTCTCTTTCCTGGAGTACGTTAATAGATGCCAGGTTTTCTCTTTCCCTGGAGTACATTAATAGATTCCAGGTTTTCTTTTTCCCTGGAGTACATTAATAGATTCCAGGTTTTCTCTTCCCTGGAGTACATTAATAGATGCCATGTTTTCTCTTTCCCTGGAGTACATTAATAGATGCCAGGTTTTCTCTTTCCCTGGAGTACATTAATAGATGCCAGGTTTTCTCTTTCCCTGAGTACATTAATAGATGCCAGGTTTTCTCTTTCCCTGAGTACATTAATAGATGCCAGGTTTTCTCTTTCCCTGGAGTACATTAATAGATGCCAGGTTTTCTCTTTCACTGGAGTACATTAATAGATGCCAGGTTTTCTCTTCCCTGGAGTACATTAATAGATGCCATGTTTTCTCTTTCCCTGGAGTACATTTATAGATGCCAGGTTTTCTCTTTCCCTGGAGTACATTAATAGATGCCATGTTTTCTCTTTCCTGAGTACATTAATAGATGCCAGGTTTTCTCTTTCCTGGAGTACATTAATAGATGCCATGTTTTCTCTTTCCCTGGAGTACATTAATAGATGCCATGTTTTCTCTTTCCCTGGAGTACATTAATAGATTCCAGGTTTTCTTTTCCCTGGAGTACATTAATAGATTCCAGGTTTTCTCTTTCCCTGGAGTACATTAATAGATGCCATGTTTTCTCTTTCCCTGGAGTACATTAATAGATGCCAGGTTTTCTCTTTCCCTGGAGTACATTAATAGATGCCAGGTTTTCTCTTTCCCTGGAGTACATTAATAGATGCCAGGTTTTCTCTTTCCCTGGAGTACATTAATAGATGCCAGGTTTTCTCTTTCACTGGAGTACATTAATAGATGCCAGGTTTTCTCTTCCCTGGAGTACATTAATAGATGCCATGTTTTCTCTTTCCCTGGAGTACATTTATAGATGCCAGGTTTTCTCTTTCCCTGGAGTACATTAATAGATGCCATGTTTTCTCTTTCCCTGGAGTACATTAATAGATGCCAGGTTTTCTCTTTCCCTGGAGTACATTAATAGATGCCATGTTTTCTCTTTCCCAGGAGTACATTAATAGATGCCATGTTTTCTCTTTCCCTGGAGTACATTAATAGATGCCAGGTTTTCTCTTTCCCTGGAGTACATTAATAGATGCCATGTTTTCTCTTTCCCTGGAGTACATTAATAGATGCCATGTTTTCTCTTTCCCTGGAGTACATTAATAGATTCCAGGTTTTCTTTTTCCCTGGAGTACATTAATAGATTCCAGGTTTTCTCTTTCCCTGGAGTACATTAATAGATGCCATGTTTTCTCTTTCCCTGGAGTACATTAATAGATGCCAGGTTTTCTCTTTCCCTGGAGTACATTAATAGATGCCATGTTTTCTCTTTCCCTGGAGTACATTAATAGATGCCAGGTTTTCTCTTTCCCTGGAGTACATTAATAGATGCCAGGTTTTCTCTTTCCCTGGAGTACATTAATAGATGCCAGGTTTTCTCTTTCACTGGAGTACATTAATAGATGCCAGGTTTTCTCTTTCCCTGGAGTACATTAATAGATGCCATGTTTTCTCTTTCCCTGGAGTACATTTATAGATGCCAGGTTTTCTCTTTCCCTGGAGTACATTAATAGATGCCAGGTTTTCTCTTTCCCTGGAGTACATTAATAGATGCCATGTTTTCTCTTTCCCAGGAGTACATTAATAGATGCCATGTTTTCTCTTTCCCTGGAGTACATTTATAGATGCCAGGTTTTCTCTTTCCCTGGAGTACATTAATAGATGCCAGGTTTTCTCTTTCCCTGGAGTACATTAATAGATGCCAGGTTTTCTCTTTCCCTGGAGTACATTAATAGATGCCAGGTTTTCTCTTTCCCTGGAGTACATTAATAGATGCCAGGTTTTCTCTTTCCCTGGAGTACATTAATAGATGCCAGGTTTTCTCTTTCACTGGAGTACATTAATAGATGCCAGGTTTTCTCTTTCCCTGGAGTACATTAATAGATGCCATGTTTTCTCTTTCCCTGGAGTACATTAATAGATGCCAGGTTTTCTCTTTCCCTGGAGTACATTAATAGATGCCATGTTTTCTCTTTCCCTGGAGTACATTAATAGATGCCAGGTTTTCTCTTTCCCTGGAGTACATTAATAGATGCCAGGTTTTCTCTTTCCCTGGAGTACATTTATAGATGCCAGGTTTTCTCTTTCCCTGGAGTACATTAATAGATGCCAGGTTTTCTCTTTCCCTGGAGTACATTTATAGATGCCATGTTTTCTCTTTCCCTGGAGTACATTTATAGATGCCATGTTTTCTCTTTCCCTGGAGTACATTTATAGATGCCAGGTTTTCTCTTTCCCTGGAGTACATTAATAGATGCCAGGTTTTCTCTTTCCCTGGAGTACATTTATAGATGCCATGTTTTCTCTTTCCCTGGAGTACATTAATAGATGCCAGGTTTTCTCTTTCCCTGGAGTACATTTATAGATGCCATGTTTTCTCTTTCCCAGGAGTACATTTATAGATGCCATGTTTTCTCTTTCCCTGGAGTACATTAATAGATGCCATGTTTTCTCTTTCCCTGGAGTACATTTATAGATGCCATGTTTTCTCTTTCCCAGGAGTACATTTATAGATGCCATGTTTTCTCTTTCCCTGGAGTACATTAATAGATGCCAGGTTTTCTCTTTCCCTGGAGTACATTTATAGATGCCATGTTTTCTCTTTCCCAGGAGTACATTTATAGATGCCATGTTTTCTCTTTCCCTGGAGTACATTTATAGATGCCATGTTTTCTCTTTCCCAGGAGTACATTTATAGATGCCAGGTTTTCTCTTTCCCTGGAGTACATTAATAGATGCCAGGTTTTCTCTTTCCCAGGAGTACATTAATAGATGCCATGTTTTCTCTTTCCCTGGAGTACATTTATAGATGCCATGTTTTCTCTTTCCCTGGAGTACATTAATAGATGCCAGGTTTTCTCTTTCCCTGGAGTACATTAATAGATGCCATGTTTTCTCTTTCCCAGGAGTACATTAATAGATGCCATGTTTTCTCTTTCCCTGGAGTACATTTATAGATGCCATGTTTTCTCTTTCCCTGGAGTACATTTATAGATGCCAGGTTTTCTCTTTCCCTGGAGTACATTAATAGATGCCATGTTTTCTCTTTCCCTGGAGTACATTTATAGATGCCATGTTTTCTCTTTCCCTGGAGTACATTTATAGATGCCATGTTTTCTCTTTCCCTGGAGTACATTTATAGATGCCATGTTTTCTCTTTCCCTGGAGTACATTTATAGATGCCATGTTTTCTCTTTCCCTGGAGTACATTTATAGATGCCATGTTTTCTCTTTCCCTGAGTACATTTATAGATGCCATGTTTTCTCTTTCCCTGGAGTACATTAATAGATGCCATGTTTTCTCTTTCCCTGGAGTACATTAATAGATGCCATGTTTTCTCTTTCCCTGGAGTACATTTATAGATGCCAGGTTTCTCTTTCCCTGGAGTACATTAATAGATGCCAGGTTTTCTCTTTCCCTGGAGTACATTAATAGATGCCATGTTTTCTCTTTCCCTGGAGTACATTAATAGATGCCAGGTTTTCTCTTTCCCTGGAGTACATTTATAGATGCCAGGTTTTCTCTTTCCCTGGAGTACATTAATAGATGCCATGTTTTCTCTTTCCCTGGAGTACATTTATAGATGCCAGGTTTTCTCTTTCCTGGAGTACATTAATAGATGCCATGTTTTCTCTTTCCCTGGAGTACATTAATAGATGCCAGGTTTTCTCTTTCCCTGGAGTACATTTATAGATGCCAGGTTTTCTCTTTCCCTGGAGTACATTAATAGATGCCATGTTTTCTCTTTCCCTGGAGTACATTTATAGATGCCAGGTTTCTCTTTCCCTGGAGTACATTAATAGATGCCATGTTTTCTCTTTCCCTGGAGTACATTAATAGATGCCAGGTTTTCTCTTTCCCTGGAGTACATTTATAGATGCCATGTTTTCTCTTTCCCTGGAGTACATTAATAGATGCCAGGTTTTCTCTTTCCCTGGAGTACATTAATAGATGCCATGTTTTCTCTTTCCCTGGAGTACATTAATAGATGCCATGTTTTCTCTTTCCCTGGAGTACATTAATAGATGCCATGTTTTCTCTTTCCCTGGAGTACATTAATAGATGCCAGGTTTTCTCTTTCCCAGGAGTACATTAATAGATGCCATGTTTTCTCTTTCCCTGGAGTACATTAATAGATGCCATGTTTTCTCTTTCCCTGGAGTACATTAATAGATGCCAGGTTTTCTCTTTCCCTGGAGTACATTAATAGATGCCAGGTTTTCTCTTTCCTGGAGTACATTAATAGATGCCATGTTTTCTCTTTCCCTGGAGTACATTAATAGATGCCATGTTTTCTCTTTCCCTGGAGTACATTAATAGATGCCATGTTTTCTCTTTCCCTGGAGTACATTAATAGATGCCAGGTTTTCTCTTTCCCTGGAGTACATTAATAGATGCCATGTTTTCTCTTTCCCTGGAGTACATTAATAGATGCCAGGTTTTCTCTTTCCCTGGAGTACATTTATAGATGCCAGTACATTTATTTTAACTTAGACACAGGTGTGTCCAGCACACAGCAAATAGTAAAGGAGCATTCATTGGGCCCTGCATTTTTTCACACTTCTGGCAAATTTTAGGTCTTTTTTAGGCCAACTACTTCTGAGCAATGACCATCATTTGTTCATTAAGACACACATTGGTTCTCTTTTAAGATTTCTCGTCTATTTATAATCATCATATTCAGGCCCAGACTGGAAACCATAATCAGGCCTGGCAAAATGTTGAAACTAGCTCCATACTGCACGAGCCGGGTTCAATAGGGGTTCATGGTTGGGTCATGGCAGCCTATCCAGCTCTCCTGTCTGCAGCCTTCCAAAAAGTGTCATAATGGCCTGTCAGCCCATGGTTATTTTCATTCCATCCCCAACATGGGCATGTGCTTCAATCTTTGAATTCGTAGGCTTGGATGTCTTGGATTTCATAATGCGGTATTTCAGCAGTTTCAAAGAGTCATGCTCATCTGGGCTCCCTCCCACTTGTGGAGGTCCTTTCCACCCCCCCCACCTCAATGATTAGGGCCTCTGGCAGTCTCATGATAAATAATTTGTTCAAAGCTGCAACTTGCGTTTGAGTAGTGTCAACGCCGCTCAACAGTGACTCACTCTCTGACAGTACAGACCAAAACGTATTGTTTGCCTTATTGATAGACTTGGCCGGCACTGATGGTTGACATAGCAGAGTTGGGCTTTGCCTGTGGTTCCATTTTGGAAGAACACTCTCTGGTCACCAGTTCTTGGGACTCCCGGCTTCAGCCTCCAGGATTCTTGACATATCCTACATTAGCTTATGACTCCTATTTTAGAAGCACTGGAACTATATTATGGCTGGCATCACAGACCAAGGTAATTGGTCTGACAGAAACTGAAGAGTTTTTCAAGACTTTCAATTCCATGCAGACTTATATCAGAGTCAGAGAAGAAGGAAGACCTTCTTGAGGCCCATACCTTCACCTCGTAGGAGATTAATGCCTCTTCAAACCCTACTGTTGTCTCCGGGTCACTTTAGGTGCCCCCCGTAATTGAGTGTCATTACAGTAGTCAGCTATTACAAGTTGCTGGTATGCAGTCGGGGCGAGGCAGGACCTTCAGGGCAGGCAGTCGCCCAATTCGTCCGGATACTGGTTACTCCAAGGGAAGGGTGGGCACCCTGAATATCGAATCCAGAATATCGAGGCATTCAAATATTGACAAAATACTGAATCCAAAATATCGAAAGGTAAGTAAGTATAGATTATCTAAACCTAACTCCCATATATTTATGTACATATATAGATATGGAGTTAGGAATAGTAAATCTATACTTCCTTATATGCACTTACTTTTCAATATTTTGTCCATCGATATTTTTGTATGTCGATATTCTTGGGCGCAATAGTCAGTAGTACAACCCAGGGGAGGCTGCAGGGGCAGGATGTGGTCTAAGCGGAAGGAGGAAGGGGCAGTCGTGTCAAGACCAGAGCAGGCAACTGATCCTATGTCAGGGACTCTGAGGACTGTGGTGTAGTGTCTATCCAGGCATATTGAAAACAGAGAAGCCTGCTGACCCGTTACATGCTAAATTATTAGAGACAGTGGTCCCTTTCAAGAGAGATACATAAACATAACCACAAAACTTCAATCAGGATTGGGTCTATTACTATGCAAATGGACGGTATTGTGATTTATTTAGCAAACAGAATAAAACATGGAAACAATACATTAACATAAAGTGAGCAGGAAGTGGCGGGGTTTCTGGAAATCAACAGATTTCCTTACCTCAGGCATGTAACTTAAAAGTGACTTTAAGTGAGATAAGACATAACAATAGTCACAATAGAGAGAACATCTTGTACTCCGCATAAATCATAAATAACGGTTAGAGTTAAGATGTGGTTGTCGACGACGTTTCGATCCCCAACAACGGTTATGGGATCATCATCAGGACTAGTGAATCAGAATGCCTGAGAAGTTGCTATAGGTACAGGTCGTGGCACAGGATTCTGAAGGGAGAGGAACGGTGTCCCATCCAAGGCTATTAGTTCGAGCGCGGACTGCAAAATTCGGGAAGAATGCTCGGAATGAGGTCGTGGGTGAGAACAAGGTCTTGACCTCAACTATGGCCGTAATTGTAAGGCGTCGTGCTGGAGGTGCGTGATAGCACGCTCGGCGCTTGGGGAGATAAGGATCTCGCACCCGCCGCGCTGCAAATTAGGAGTTAATCCGGTAATTGAGAGGCTTGGGGGAGATAAGGATCTCGACCCAGCCGCGCTGCAGAGTAGGGATAATTCCGGTGAATGAAAAGCCTAGACAGTGGCAGCGATGGTTTCCGTCCGTTGGTGCCTGAACGCCCTACTGTTACATGCTGGCATCCTCATTAGTATCTGCCTGGCCTGTCCACGCAGATATGACATCTTGAAAGACATAGAGTGTAGGGTGAAGAAAGCATGATGGAAGACTTTTATTGCAGTGGCTTTAGGCACCTTCTCAGACCACAACTTGCTAGCCGACTTTAGAAGTTATGGACTTTCTGTGGTATTATCTAACCAGCCTCAGGCATCCACTCAATTTAACTCCAACCATCTGCTTTTAAAGTAAAGATTATATGGATCATGGTGTCAGTTCCTTTGCCCCCTTCTGTCCCTCGGCCAAGGATATTGTTTCAGTGTTTTAACTCATGTTCCACTTCATGTAAATCTCTCATTCTCTTTGCCCCCCCACCCCACATTGAGCTAGGGGTTTTAGCATGAACCTATGCAGCAGTCCAGGGCTTGGATCAAGGGAGCTGCGTCAAGACACCATGTTGTCAAGTGGCTAGAGCAGGCCTTTGCTAAGATAGCGCCTTGGATGGAGAGAAAGTTGGCACCCATGCTGATGCTAGTGAATTAAATGATGCAGCAGGGCGTCCCTTTTGTGTTCACTGATGGGTGCCTGGCTGAGCAGTGACTGGCCCCTGAACACAAACATCTCCGGACCTTCTCCAGCTCACCTAATTCACCGATAGCTTAGCTGGCTTACGCGGATGATGGTTTTGTTGATGTGTGTCAGCAGGGGTGAGAGGGTGAAGGGAGGGTAAGGGAGAGGGCTAATCGATGCTTAATTTGTAAAATATTAAGTGCCAGGGCTCTGACTAGGAGGCCACTGCAGCTTGCCCAACCCATCACCCTTGTCATTGCTGCCAAAACAACTACTAACCATCTCTCTTGCATGTAAATGTGACAGTTCAGATTATTCCAGGTCCCCAAAGCTAACGGAATGGCTGGGGAGGCAGGTATTAGCAATTTTTTAATGTATATTGTTTCCTAAACAACTGTTTACTCCTCATCTCTAAATTACATGAGCAGCACCACCTTGTGGCAGACTGCCCTAAGTGTGGTGTTGACAATTAGGTGCCGGTGCCGAGCACCGGAAACCAATTAAGTGCCGGTGCTCAGCACCGGAAAGCACCGGCTCAAATTAAACACTGGGGCTAATTGGGTGTTAAAAACATCGCCCACGGTATGATAATGAAGGATTAAAACTACTTTAAACTGGCAAATCAGACAGAAACGAGCAGGCAGGGACAAGGACAAGGATGGAGCAAGATGACAGGGATGCTGCTGTTGGCATAACCTTAATGCTCACAGCTCCATTTGCCCCTCAGAATATTGGCGCCCTGGGCCCAGCTCACACATGCTAAAAGCCAGCCCTTCTAGTGGTTCAAGCTGCAGAGTTTGGAACATGGGAAGGTATGTTCAAATCCTGTCTATACTTCAAAATACTATGATTCTGAGCTAATCACTTCATCTCTACGTTGTCAAAAGAAAACATGTAACCTAAACAGGTCCTGTTATAAAGTGCTCTAAGTGCCGCATGTGCTATCATTAGTGTTTGCAATAACCAAATAGCGAATTTTGGCGAGTCGCTATTTGGAAGTCGCAAGCACTAATGTACTAAAGTGTGTTTTAAACTTTTTTGCGATTCCTAGTGAGTTGCAATAGACTTACATCATGAATATTAATGAGGTAGGTCTCAGTTTGCGACCCATTGAGAATCACTAAAATCACAGGGCTGGTGGCCTGCTGGGGTCAGCATGCCACCATGTCCGTTATTGCTTTTAAATAAAGCTATCTTTTTTTTTTTAAATGCAGACTATTTTCCTTAAAGGAAAATGGGATGCATTTCAAACAGAAAATGAAAAGTTTTCTTTTCATTTTAAGGTCGGGCCTCACTTGCAAGACACTATTGTATACAAAAAGGGCTTGGAGCATTGCTTACCATTTGTTGGCTTCACATCACTCTTCTTTACAGCCTCCTTAATTGGTCAGTGCAGCCGAAACATCACTTCCATTGCTTGCTGTGGAGCAGGGACCAAGCACAGATTGATTCAAGTTTATCTGAGCCCATCCGCTGCTACCGACGTGATTGAGGTACAATTTCTTCCCCTCTGCCCCTCCCATCTGCTGCTCCCTCCGTAGCGACTGCACTTTTTTTCTTGCTTTTTCTGTGCACCAGGTGTTCAAAAATCCATATCAGATCTTAGATTCAATACAACCATTTGCAATTGGTCAACAGCATCTCCCCCCAGGGTCCATGCCATCATTCGGGTTACACTTGTCCATCTCTTGAGGGCGTGGAACTTAAAAATAGTGGAGCCAAACAGGCGCTGTCCCTCATGAGATTTATATATTTCCCCATTTACATAGCGCCCACCACAAACAAAATTGTTTCTAGGATCATGAGTAATACATCTTCTAAGCGGAGAATGAGGCAAAATTACATCCTATGCTGTCAGCGTCAGAAATGACTCCTATTTACCTTAACTGGGAGCGCATTAAAAATTGATATTTTTTTAAAGTATATCATTAACCCGACCCGAAGGTATTGGAGCGCTTTACACGAGCACCAGTTACATTACACAAAGACACAATAATTTTTGTATTTTAGGTATGGGGAGATTAAATTATTTGCCCAGAATCACAGGATGTTCAGCTGACGCTGAGATTCAAACCCAGTTCCCCAGTTCCAGATTTGGTTGTTCTGGATTGGAGTTGCAGTACGAGCAGAGAGCTGCTTCACATTTTCCGCTCGGCCTGGTATGCAAAGTGTGGACAGTAAACAATCACTGGGATTTTGAAAGCAGCAGGGAGTCTACCATACAGAGATTCTTATTCCAGAGTGCCTTTTGCTCAAGGTCTGAGAGGCCTGCATTATTTAAATAGGAGAGCAAATGCACAAGGGTGCCATTTAATCCCGGCCCTCTGATAAATCTCCGTAAAAAATTGTTGTTCAGAGATTTTCGTTTTTGATTTGTGATTTGGATCATTAGAGAAGTAATTTAGCTTGGGTAGACATTGCTGAGCTGGGCTGAATTTTTCTGGATGACATTTTTTAAAATAGCAGGTGTGTTGCAGTGATGATGTAATATTTCAGAAACCATGAGACATATATACTTCATTTTGGTGTCAAAACATAAGTTTTGGGGGTCAATTAGTCTTATAGAGAGAGAAAATAACTCCTCAGAGCAACCCTTCCATCATTTTCTAAAATGGTGGCTTTAATAGAGTAAGAAGAGACATATATACAAATGAAACAAATAATAGTGGTTTTTAATCCTTTTATATATACACCAAACAATGTTTGTGATCTGGCTATCAAAAGAAATAATGTTTATTACTCCTGTTTAAGACACATTTTCATAGTTCACTTTATTTATTTGTTTCAGCAATCGCTCGTGGTACATTTGCAGAATGTTGAACATTTGAGAAGAGCATATCGACAGGGACATCTTTTTGTAGCACAGGTTTGGCAGGTACATGTACGTGTACGTTCTGTGGGTAGAAGCTTTAGACATTTTGTAGGTTTTAGCACCCCATCAATATCTTCCCAACCAAATTCACACGGGTCTTTCTTTACATATGCATGATCCAAAACATTTACACATCTTCTGATCAAGTAGAACGCTCTTTTAATGTGTCCACGCGCAGAATTTGACACCAGTGGAAGGTCACTTAGCGGGACTGATCTCTTGAACTCACTGTACCGAAGATCATCAAATGTGTGACAGTCAGAACTCGTTTTCCACTCACCCACAAGATATTTTTCTATGTCTTTAATGTCACATTTTTCTTGTGTTTGAGCCAATCCTTTTAGAAACTTCACAGGTTTAGCAGTTAAAGCTCCAAGATTTGTTCCAATTTTGCTCATAGTGTCATCACCAGTAAGAATATGTGCCTTGATAAGAACACTGGGCATTCCTGGGTCAAGTTTCTTGTACAGAATATGAAGCAGGATTAAGTGTCTTTTCTCGCTTGTTCCATAATGCATCCTTTACTATGACAATCCTTGACTTATGAACATTGCAACAAATCTAAGTAGCACAATAATAATATCTGTGTCATTTGACAGTACAATTACTGGACTGGAACTATTTCAAACAGCCTACTCAACATGTTGCACAACACCAAGGTCAGCTTCCTCCAATTTGCTGTTTAGATCTTGAACAATATGGCCCGTACCTTTTGAATTCATCTCTGCAGGCACCAACTCCTCATTGACAATCATTCCATTTGCAATAATTGGAAATTCAGTGTTCACTGAAGCATCAGCAATGTTTTGGCGAGTGAACATCTCCAAGTTCATCTTGTTCGATGTTGATGACCAGAATTTATCAAGTTGCACAGGTATAGGTGTCGAATTTTTGAAGCAGGCAAGGTCAATTGTTCCACTTGTGGACATTTGCCGGATTCTCTCACATTCCTTAGCAGATAGTTCAAGATAACTGTCAAAGACAATGTGCAGTTCTTGCAAGAGGCACACTGACTTGATATGTAGAACAGTCTGAACGACCTCTCCGAAGTTTTGCATGGATGAAATCTTGACCATTCGCAACTGCGACATATAGTCCACAACAACAGCAGTTTTCAACGAGGACACCATTTTGTATTGAATTCTTCAGGTTGGAAGTTTTTTTTCAAGCTCTTGTACGAGTTTGTGCTTCACTGGTTTGGTTGCAGCATCTCCATCAAATAATGCATTTGTTGGAAGAAGATCATGCGACAGAGTGTCCTTGATAAATTCACTCCTTTCTTTTGCTATATCCATCTCTCTATGTGCTTGTGAAAGTTGTTTTTTGTAACCTGTTTTGTAGTGGCTGGTTGGACGAAAATCTTACTATGGCAATTAAAGCGTGGAAGCTTAGCTTTAGTGATTGTCAAACAGCTTTTTCGCTTTCATTACAAATCTCTCCTGCTTTAGTTCTGCATATAGTTTTGATCCATGTTCAAGGACATCTAGTAGACGTGTCTTTATATCGCTATCCACATATTGTTTGGTCACGAAGTTGTGTAGTCGCACAGGCTCAGTCATTTCAAAGGGGTTTCCTTGCTGCTGCATGAAATTAGGAAGGCTGTTAACATGTTTATTAAAACTTTCCCCTCGCTTTCCCACAAGTTCGTGGTGAGGAACAGTTTCACGATGATCAATTAATTTTGAATTTGTCACCTGAAAGCATTGCAAATAGAAAGGATTTCATGGTAAACTAGCTGCCATTGAGCAACATATTCACTTTTATGTGTCTGACCAACAATTCCCTTGGAGATTTTCTGTGATCGCTGGATCGTCTGTTCCAGGTTCATACCTGGAGCCACAGCATAGAACCTTCCCTATCTGTCTTTCACCACAAAATGACTTTGGATGAATTTTCTGTAGAGGTATGGTTTTTCCAACTCTAGCTTCTTCATTCTTTCCAAATACCAGGACCCATATCTCAGGTAGTTTATGCAATCAAATTCGTGAAACACAGTAATCAGTGACTCTACAGTCTTCACGTGCAGCTCTCAATCACTTTCTCGATCAGCATGTGCCAAGTTTTTCACTAGAGCCATCATGATTAAAACATTTTCCCAGTACTTGCAAAGTTCTAATTTTTCTTCACATTGACAACCTCCACAAACTTGGTTTTCAAGTTTTCTGATTTTGAACTGAGTGTATTGAACATAGCCTGGCTTTGCCCTATGACTTTTGAATGAAGTGCACCCTGTGCCTTGTTCACTTTTGAGATAAGATATGCAAAACCTAATTTCTCATTCTTGTTCCAGAACGCATGTAAACACAATGTTCTATAGCCTCAGATATGATGAGCATACCTTGTAACGAACAAACATAATGAGTTCTGCTCAATACTGACTGGGCAGTTTTGCTTCCAAAGATTTCAGCCTCAATAAGTGCCTTGTCTATGCCTCATCCACTGAGATAACTTCCTGCACACCACAACACAACTTTTGTCATGTGGAAAACGCCCATCATTGGATAAAGATGGTAAACACCCCTAACAACGCATCCCTCACCCGCATGTTGTTACAACGCGGTTGTTACACCGACCGCGTTGTAACAACGCATACCATTACCCCGCAAGTCGTTACAACGAATTGCGGAGGGGGGAGAAGGTGTTGGATTTAAAATCCAACACCTTCCCTAGTGTCCGCACAGACTGGAGTTGGAATAGTAAATTATACTATTCCAATATCCAGCGCCCCCCTCCTCAAGTCGTTGTTACGACTTGCGGGGTAATGGTATGCGTTGTTACAACGCGGTCATTGTAACGACCGTGTTGTAACAACATGCGGGGTGAGGGAAAGCGGGAAAAAGAGGCCTATTCGATAAAGATCATCAAATTCTACTGGATTGCTCGTAAAAATGTCAGCTACAATACCGAAAACACCTTAATTGCAGAACAATTGGCAGGATAGGCTGGTCTTCAAGCTGAGCACGCAGATTTTGAATTTATTTTAGAGCTGTGTATACCAGGGGCGGCTCTTCCATTTGAGCGGAGGAGCATTGCCCTGCGTGCTGCATGCGCAGCAGGCACAGATAAGTAAGTAAAATGGCATGTCAATGCCATTTTACTTAAACACCGCAGAGCGAGGGCAGGGAGTGGGGCTGAATCCTGCAATTGCAGGATTACAGCTGCCCCTGCAGTACTCCTGTCGGGTTGGCTGGCTCTATTGCTACTGCCAGCCCAACATGCGCAGTTCGCACCCAGAAATATCCGGGCTATGAAACAGATGGGGGATAGCTGGCACAGGCACCCAGCCTCAAAATGAGTGCTGGGTTAGCCTGCTTCCATCAATCTTGGAGCTGCTCTCAGCATGAGAGCAGCTTCAGGATTGGTTGTATTGGTGTCCACTGAGCAGGAAGGAAGTCCTTCCCTTTCCGGCTCTTGGTCGCCGATCTGGAGAGAGGTGCGCACTGGAGTACCAGTATTTGGTGAATTTGGTGCCGTAGCGCCCCACCATATGTTTATACTGGTAGCCGCCAATGGTAAATGCTGTTGCATAGTTTGTGACTGGAGATGGTATTACTGGTGAAAACCATGCGCGACTTATGTCAGGGAAAAGAAGCGGGTCGGCGGGGTCAGGGGTGGGGGGTGCAAAGGGGGACGACGGAGATAAATGTAAAAAAAAACAAAAAAACGTACCTCCTGCCCTCCATCGCGTCGCGTTTGTCTCCTCTTCTTCTGTAGGCACAGGCTCCCAGCCTGACCTGTAGTCAATCCTGAAGCTGCTCTCACGCATGAGAGTAGCTTCAGGATTGGCCTGAGCACCCTCCATTTGCACTCCAGCACAGACTGGGAGTCTGTGCCTGCTCTCTCCAACCCAGCAGAGTTGCTGGGTTGGAGAGAACTTTCACTGCGCATGATGGTGTGGCCCGCCTGAGACGACCGGCCAAACAGTCATGTGCAATGAAGGAAGTGCACATACCACTCCCCGCAGTGTCTGTCGTCAATGTGGCCCTGCCTCTAAGCCTCGGCACAAGGAAAACAAAATGATAATATATTATCGTTTTATTTTTCATGATTTGGAGGGTGCTGGCAGGGGGGGGCAACGCTCCTCCGCCATAGCGGAGGAACCACCCCTGGTGAAAACCCAAACTTCTTCAGTGGGATGGTATTCTGGGAGATCAGAGCATGAATTCCAGTCCAAGGAGGAACTGGTTTTTCTTCATCCTTCAGTCCACACCGAATAAGCGATATGATAAATTCAGTTAAACCAGCTTTGCGGACTGCAGCATCAGGTAGAAGAAGATCCATGTCCTCACCCACTTTGAAACTTTCTGGTAGACTGGGACGTGTTGATGTCTTGTAGTGATTTTGCACACTTTGGTAAGGCAATTGGGTTATAAGTTTGCAGCTTTGTTTGTTTATGCTTACTGCTGACACAGCTTCATTGGTACAGTCTTGAAAAAACTCCATAGCAGTATCATGTGTGCTGGATGTTCCAGCCGAAGAGCTGTCTTCAAAATTTTAAAATTATCAAGAGCAGCAATTGTAAATCCTTTCCTGGCAAAGTGACTTGAAAGTGGTGTGCTGTTGGATTCACAAGATTTTACAGCATGAGCTGCTAACAGGTTCCTGCTCCGTACTATGTCATTATAACTTGTTGATACACCAATCCTACTCATTGAAGTGATTAGCTCTCTACTTTTGCACTTGTCATAGATTACGTGGGCAGTCATCAAGTGTAGCAGAGTTTTCTTTTTGCCGTGATGTAATTCATAAAACATGATTTGGAAAAGACAGTATATTTGCACAGCATAGGCCTGTTGGTTCATGGGATTGTCTTCCACTTCTTCGCTTATATCTTCAAAGCCATCATTACTGTTGTCGGCTTCTGTTCCGAACTCAAGAACTTTAGTTTGTAACAGTTTTGCTTTGCTGATATTAAACAATGATGTAAAAAATGTTAAGACAACATGAGGCATTCTTGTTGACTCCCATGATATGTGGGGCTCTGGGGCATCAAAAAATGTGTCATTAAGTCCAAAATCGAAATCTTTCAGGATGTTTCTTAAAATGCTTCCTGCTGGTTTTCCTGCATCCTGTGATCTTATTTTGGCAGCAGGAACTTCAGGATTCAAATCAGCTGAGAACACCATAAGTGGCTCATTCTTTTTGTTAGACTGACAAAAATTAATTCTATTGTACATTCTCACTAGAAAAATCTTGATTTAATTAATATGACTCAATACAGTTTCATCAATGTTGACCGTTATTTCTCTGATCTCGCTTAGTGTTAACCGTTATCCAGCACTCATGGGTGGCTTTAAAACTTTGTTTGCTTTTTCAAAGAGTGCAAACTTAACTGAAGGCTGGCGGTTACGTTGTTGCGGGGAGCTCATTGTACATTCATATTTTCGAATGTATGCATCCATGCAGTTAGTGTGGGCATACAAATTCACTGCAAATACATTCACATCGCTGTTTAGATCAGCTACTCGGCTGAAAACCTCATCTTGGAAGAAACTAGCTGCAGATAAAAACATATTTGTCCTTTGAGACTCACATACTCTGTACTTAGTTGTTTCGTCAATCCCTTTGGCCCTTGTTCTGGCTAAATCACAGATAATATGAATAAAGAGAAGCATCACACCAGGGGTAACATCCCCTAAATGCACAGCTAAATATCCCAAAATGGAGAAATCCGGTCTTAAAGCAAACACAAGGAGATGATGGACGGAGCGCTGAAACTTTTCAGACACTCACCCCCAGTCACAGATCTGGGTTGAATCCATCATCGTTCTTTAGCTCACTTCGTCACCCCAGTTCAGACCCAGCTATATGCAAATCAGTCTTGACCCTGTGCCTCACGGAACAGTCCAGCCCAAACTGCCAAGCCAGGTCTTCCCTGGACCGGAAACAAGCATTTTGGGACCGGTTTCGCTGTAACACCCCGCATCAGCCAGGCAAGCTTGAATCCAGTGGCAAAGTCAGCAAGGGACCCACGTCTGGGCATACCCTGCAACCTAGGGTGAACAAAGCAAACACAAGGAGATGATGGACGGAGCGCTGAAACTTTTCAGACACTCACCCCCAGTCACTGATCTAGGTTGAATCCATCATTGTTCTTTAGCTCACTACGCCACCCCAGTTCAGGGAATACCTGTTTCTGGTTCAGGGAAGACCTGGCTTGGAAGTTCCGGCTGGACTGTTCCCATGAGGCACAGGGTCAAGACTAATTTGCATATAGCTAGGTCCTTCTGGAGGTGGCGAAGTGAGCTAAAGAACGATGCTGGATTCAACCCAGATCTGTGACTGGGGTGAGTGTCCAAAATGTTTCAGTGCTCCGTCCATCATCTCCTTGTGTTTGCGTAATCCGGTATTATTCAAATGTTGAGGTGCTGGTCAGTTCCCAGTTTGAGTTTATTGAATAATCAATGCTATAGGTCTCCAATCATCAAGCATGAGAGTTCATGACATTCTATATATATTGCGCAGTCCCAATGCATTTCGGGCAAGCAAAGCTCTTCTTCAGGGGAAATTAAATCTAAAAATAATGAAGTGAAAAAACGCACTGGTGAGTCAGAAATTATAACAGTAATTGGTCAAGCGTTAGTAAGCGAGTGAAATCAGGGTACCCAACTGAGTGGAAAATGATGTAAATTCAACGTGCATCTCCAGGCGAATAGTGTGAAGGTAATGTTGATTCAACATGCATCAACATCAAATAACTTGAAAATAACATGAACCCGAGGCCGGACTTACAAAACAATAGTAAGTGAATGTTAGCTGCAAAAATTACGTGCATTACGACAGGAGTAGGATTAATCGGGAAGTAGTGATTAAAAAGTGCTCAAAGCGTTCAGCGACTTATTAAGGAGTGTGCTAGCTTCAAAGATGTGTGCAATAAGACGGATCAGGTAATCTTGGTTTAAAAGGTGCCCAAAGGCACTCCGCAATGTATTAACATGTCAAAAAGGAATCATAACATGATTAAAATGCCACCGATATATCAGACGTCTCCTGACCCGTTCTAAAGAAAATCATAACACTAACGTGCCAGCGATGTGAAAAAGTGACAAAATAACTGGGTGTGAGATCTTACCGCCGTGAACAAGCGAACATGTTTAGGCGTCTTAGTCGGTCGCCATGTCTGGTGTAACATGAGCTCCGGTGACAGTTCAAAGGTGAACTAAAAACAATTCGAAGACGGACCAGGATTGTTCAAGAATAATCGATGTTATGATATAGAATGTCATGAATTCTCATGCTTGATGATTGGAGAACTTTAACATTGATGATACAATAAACTCAAACTGGGAACTGACCAGTGCCTCATCATTTGAATAATACCAGATTACTCCATTTTTGGATATTTTGCTGTGCATTCAGGGAACGTTACCCCTTTATTCATATTTACGCTTTTCGGTCAGAAAGCGATACCCTGTTGCACACATAAACTTGATAAACTTTTTAAGTTTCTTCAGATTGTTCGATTCTTCAGGAGTGCATGAACCATTAGCTTTATATTTAAACCACAGAGAACACATTGACAATCCTCTGCTTTCTGATCAGTTGTTGGAGGTGGACGAGGGGTAGCCATCGATCTTCTAAGTGGGAGGGCATTGGGTTTGGTTGTCGTTGCTTTCTCAGAAAACTTGGATTCTTGTTGTGATTTACTGGTTTCTGCTAATTTTTGATGATTTTTTTCCAGGCTTTTTTCCATTGTATGCGACTTGTAGCACTTATTGTTACAATGATCAAATATTTGATCCTCTTCACCCATCAGTTTCAATCTTTTGTGAACTTCGTCTTACCGTATTTCTACAGCATCTCAAACTCTCTTCTGTCCAGCCACAGTCGATGTTAGCTTTTCTTTTGGATTAGTTTGGCATATGACACATTTTTCTTTGTTGAAGGAGTTCTCATGTAATGAAGTTAGCAACACTTTGTCAGGTGGGAAAGATCCTCTGCTACCACCTGCTTCGCTCATGTTTGCGAATTTAAATCAAAGAAAAACCTAAAACAAAAACAATATTAAAATAAATTACGAATATGATGGCCAAAACACATCATTATAGAGCTGCCATTTTGAAAAATGGCAGAAGGGTTGCTCTGAGGAGTTATTTTCTGTCTCTACAAGACTACTTGACCCACAAAACCTATGTTTGGCACCAAAATGAAGTATATGGGTCTCATGGTTCCTAAAATATTACATCACAGCAACACATCTGCCATTTTTAAAAATGTCATCCAGACAAATTCGGCCCAATTTAGCAATGTCTATCCAAGCTCAATTACTTCTCTGCTGATACAAAAACACAAATCAAAAATGAAAATCTCTGGACAACAATTTTTTTACGGAGGTATGTTAATGGGCCAGGACTAATTTCCTACAGGGCCTCTCACGCTGGCAACCCTACGTCCTCATCTTCCCCCAAACAGCACAATGATTAGGTACAGGCTGCGCGTGCATGCAGGTTTTAGGGCTTCCCAGGAACAGAGATCAGCTAGCGACACAGCTGCCAGTCAATATGAGTGGCATGCGCACATTTTTAAAATAATGCATTTTCAAAGTCGAGGTAGTTCTGCTGAAAAGGAGGAAACTGTCGGATTCCCTTGATTTTTCATCATTCCAAGGTCAGATAAATCAGTACCATTGAGTACAGTAACTAGAACACGTGCGTCTCACAGTGCCACACAGCCTTGAGACTGTGGTATAACGTGCTAACGCGCAGCTCCTTTCAATACTTATTTTTTAACTGTAAAATATCATCCCGAGACATTCTGCCCTTTATTGGTTTCCTTCCCCTTTTCATCTTCCTCTTATAATGCTGCAAAAAAAATAACAATTTATTTTCTGTGATATAGCAGCACTGCGTTGTGAAAACCTAATCAGGGGTCCGTGGTTAAAGCATTTTCCCTGTCTCCTTCTCTGACTTGCTAGGTACCCCAGGGAGATTAAACTGTTCGAAAGCCTGGCTAGAACATTTAAAAGTGCCACAGAGGATTCCTGTAACGAGCAGAGTTATGCTTGGCATGGATTATACTATTGTCTTTCTTCCCTCCTCCAACCCCAACCTATCCCCACCCTCCCTGGAACTGACACCCCTGTCCTACATATTAGACGTCTCCCCAGCTCCACCTCCAAAAGCCCAATCCATAGAGACATTTTTTTATTTAGTGGTCCAAATGGTGTCTGCCATCTTGGATCAGTTAAAAATGTGCTCTCGTCACAGCAAACATTTTTGCTTTTTACCGACAGCTGAGTAGCATCAGCTAAAAGCATAGCAAAGCGAGAATGTCAAAAGTGAGACCTATTGGCTTTGCCAATGCTTGTTTAAGAGTAGGCAGTGGTCTGTGGGGCCACTGCCTGCTCTTAAAAAATATATATTCAACCATTTTCAAAGGGAAAGGGCCCCTTGGGGACCCCTTTCCATTTGCGAATGGGTTACCATCAACTTCAAGTTTGTGGTAAAATGCGAATGTTTTGTGACCGCATTTCGTCCAAAACATTTGTACATACCAATGCGAATCGGCATTTGGAAGGAATGCCCTAAACATGCCCCTTCCAAATACTGAATCACAAAACCCAAATTGCGATTCAGTAACAAGTTACTGAATCGCAATCTGAGCTTTGTACATCCCAATGGGCTTTGGGGGGCAGCCGACCTTGGGAGGTGTGCCCCCCCCGGCAGGGGTGCTACTAGAACTTGCGGGGGTTAAGACTCCCAGCCAGGGCCAGCTCGAGCACTGGTGGCGGCTGCTATGACAGTCTTTTTTGGCGCTCTCCTCCCCCATAACCTCTTACTCCATAAATTGCCACACTACCGCTCTCCAATAGTGCGCCTCATCTCTCTATAGGCTCTCTCTGACTTACATTAATTTTTTTTCTTTTAGTGCTACTCATAGTTCACTCAAACTCCACAAAATTCCGCACTTTCACCAGTAGGAACATTAATCACCAGTTATCTTGACATTTTTATTGCTGCCTGAAAACTGCCTGATGCACAAGGAAGTTCATGTGCTTTTAAACCAAAATTTTTTTTTAAACACAGCGCCCCCCCACCAAAGTCCCGATTCGTTCAGGACATGCGGAAAACAACACGGCTCCCGTCGAGATCTTGATCTACTCCAATTTGACAGATGGAAACCGTATTACTCTGGAATAATATTCCTTTGCAGACAAGCGTCTATACAAGCAATTCACTCTCACGGTCCGCTGATTTAGGAATTGCCCAAATCGGATGAGATATCCTAAAAGACTCATCGTGGACTTCATTCTTCTCCACTGGTGACCAGTGGTACCGGCCCAGCCTTTTGACGATTTCACTCTATACTATTCCACTAATGTGTTTCGGATTCCTTTCAGGCAGCAATCTTCTTACTTGTGTTCTCTTGTCCTGAGGATGACCTCGCAGTTATGAAGGCCGAAACGTCGTCGACTTTTATCAGCCCGATTGGGATTGCTAATTATGCTATGATTTTTCACTAATTGTATTATGAAACTAATGTTCATGCATAATATCTGCATCAAATAAGTCCTTATCTATACGCTGTTTTTTTTTTTTATTAAGTGTTTCACTTGCACCGTTTAAACACCCCTTTTCACAAGCACAACGTGTTCACCTTGTACTTGAAACACAGCCTAAAAAACTTTATTGATGCTGCCATCAAATTTCGTTGTAAAGTACACAGTCAAAACTTTCTTTTGGTAAATACGAATCCTTGAATTTACAAAAAATGTGATTACGTGTTCTTTGTGTATTAACTTACTGTTATAATTTGAACTTTTTTATTGACTCCCATTGAGACATAGTTGCATGATATTGTACTCACCCAGGTCTCAACTGGGATTACAAGTTTTTCTCCTGTTGTTTGTTAATATCCCCCAGCAAAGTCAACACCAGGTGCGGCTGCACTGGTCGCACAGCCATAAAGTCAATCCTGCTTCTAGCAATTGGGCAGGACAAGCATTTCCAGAAATGGGATCAGAGCTAACCTCATAGCCATTATATGAGGATCAATATCTATGTAAGTGGTGGGATGTGATACTTCTCCCATATTCCAGCCAGCAAAACAAGTTGACAGATTTCTGTTAGATTCTTTAAGGGAGAGTAGACTTCTCTAGTGAGAATTTTAAAAAACTTTTGAGATCAAATTTGTTAAAACACTGCAGACCATTATAGGGCATTCATGAAATATTCCAGTACTTTCATGGTGCACAAAGGAAGCTTGGCCTTTCCTAGGAGTAGATGTTTTTTTCAAATGTCATAGGTCAGAAATTACTTCCACTATACCAAGGTTATCATTTTTTCATGGGTGAGCACTGTATGCCAAGGAGTACATTCAATATGACAGTGCCAGAAATTTACCATGGCTACTTCAGCCACAGTCATGGGCACCTCTATAAATTCCGTCCGGTATACAAGGGTCAGCATTTTGTCATTGAGACCCTATAAAATGAGTACAGGAAATCTCATGGCAAGAGTTACCTCAAATATCAGTTCTAACATTTTGCTATAGGTCCACCCCATATGCTAAGAATTGTCATGTCAGGGCCTTCGGCCAGGTGTGGTGGTACATGTTCTGTGTCCCTGCCACTGGGTATGACTGGGCTAGCGGCTTTCTCAGTTAGACAAATCGAGTCCCCGCAGCCAATGATGGTGTCTTAATAGAAGCATGTCAGGGCCTGCAGTTTGCAATAGGTAACACCTCCCATCCATATGCCATTAGTGCCCTTGTCCCTAAGGCAAGAATAACCCCCAGTATGCCAGACCAGCAACACACTTGCACACATAACACACACACACTCACACACACATTCGCTCGTACACAGACATTCTCACTATATCTCTTGCACTCTTCGGTACATTTGTACTCTATCACACTCACACACAGACACACTGCCACTCACACTTCCATTAGTCAATCTGCTTTTATTGTGTTAGGAAAGCTTGCCCTGCTGCTTCTGAGGCACCTACCTTGTCATTTAGTGAAGCTTAATAAAAACATATTCTCTGCTATACGCTGTTCAAAAATAATAATGTATTGCCTTGTCAATGTTTGTTACAAGTAAGATGTGTATGAAAAGTGCACTTCCTTAAAATAGCTGTACGGGGCTTATATTTGGTTTCACGTGTGGACCAAGCAGTTACAGTATTGGAAATTAACTAATGCATGTTCTAACATGTAATATCACAGCATTCAACTGATCTTACAAAATCCTTGATTTCTTCGGCAACCATGGATTTTATTCCGCAACTTTGCATTTTTGGGTTTTCAAGACCCAACTTATAATGCAAAAAAAAAAAAACAGGTCCCGAAATGATGCACTGTGGTGAATGGAAAGCCAGGAATGGCTAAAGCTGTCACACGATACTCAATCCAGCACCATACCCCGATGCCTCAGCCCTAGTCTCCCTCCTTGTGCCATCCCACATTCTCAGTCCACTCTCCCCTCATGCACCAGGACCATTGTTGCAGATGGAATTAAGTAGGCAGCTAGTACTACGGAAAGAGCAGGTATTCTGTAGGTGCTTTTATAGAAATATGTGTATATTCATGAGTTGTGTAATTTGTATATGGGCACAGTAAGAGGTGTGCTCATATAAGTGCTGGGTGGTCATGAATAGTGTGAGTGAGTGCAGCGTGAGTGGTGTGTGTAGGGTGAAACATGTGCTGATGTGAGTGTTGAGTGAGCTTCATGAATGCAGTGTGAAAGGAGGGCCCTTGTGATGGTTGGTTGAGTGGAATGCATGCAGAGTGAGAGGGGCGAGTGCAGCGTGGTGTGAGCTGTATAACTGCAGGGTGAGTGGTGTACCTATGTGTGGTGCAGGGTGAGCGGTGAGAGTGAAGGGTGATCTGTGAGAGTGACTGGTGAAAGCATGGTCAGAGGATTTAGTGCAGAGTGAGTGGTATGTCCCTATGAGTTTCGGCAGAATATTGTCCCTGTGTGCAAGCAGCATGAACAGAATGCCTGTATGAATGCAGGCTGAGAGGTTTGTCCATGTGAGTGCAGGGTGAGAGGAGGAAGTGAAGGGTGAGTTGCGTGACTCCAGGGTGAGTGCTGTACTTTTTGCATGGTGTGAGTGCAGGGTGAGTGATGTGCCCATGTGAGTGAAGGGTGAGCTGTGAGTGACAGGAGAGCCTATGGGAGTGCGCAGTGAGCGATGTGACAGTGTTAGGGTCGGGTAAGAGGAGTGACTGCAGGGTGAGTGATACGACATGAGTTTGGGTGCAGGTGAAAGTGCAGAGTTGGAGGAATTAATGCATGGTGAGTGTTATGCTTGTTTGATTGAGATTGCAGAGTGAGCAGTGAGAGTGACAGGTGAGTGAAGTGTCACATGAGTACAGGGTGAGTAGTGTGCTCATGTAAGTGCAGGGTGAAAATTGTGAGTGCATGGTAAGAGGTGTGAGTGCAGTGTGATCACTGTGAGTGCAGGGTAAGTGGTGTGCACATGTGACCACAGGGAAAGTGGAGGGAGAACGGCATGAGTTCATGGCGAAGGGCATGAGTGCAGGGTGGTGGCTGTGAGTGTAGGGTGAACGGTATGCGTGTGTGAGTGCAGGGTAAGAGAAGGATGAACAGTGTGAGTGCAAGGTAAGAGCATGAGTGCAGTATGATTGCTGTGAGTGTAGGGGAGGGGTGAAAGTGACAAGTGGAGTGTCTTATGTGTGCAAGGCGATTGGTGTGCTCGTGTGAGTGCAGAGTAGGAGACGGGTGAATGGCGTGAGTGCATGGTGAGCAGTGTGAGTGCAGTGTGATTGCTGTGAGTGCTGGGTGATCGTGAAAGTGAAGGGTGAGCAGTGAGAATGAGGAGTGAGTTGTCTGAATGCAGGATGTATTCCCAGATACCTGGAGTAACTCAGTATTGTATTGATGACTGGCGTAGGGTTTCAGTTATAAGTTAAGCTATTGCTATTATGGCATTAAACAGGGATGGAGGGTGGAAGAAATAAATAATGTGCTGATACTGCAACAAGCATTCAGTCTCCTGATTAGGGTTGCCAGCTGATAGGAATTCTACCGGCACTACTGGTATTTTGATGTCGCAGCCAGTACAAAAATAAGAAAAATCACCTAAAGTCGGTATTTTTAGCACTTATCTGTGCTGACTTCAAATAGCAAATATAAATACAAAGCACTTTTAAATGTGTTCTGGGGCTGCATTAATGATTAATAATTAAAGGAAACTAAGACAGAAAAGTCATGTTACAAATGAATACATACCATTTTTATTTACAGCCCTATTTAGTGTCAAGGTGAGGCCTTTGCAGACTCTTTAAACAATAAGTGGCGTGTACTTTTGGGAAGGTGGCATCCTTACTCATTAGATGAATGCATTCTCCCACTGTGGCAGTAAAAATAAAATACAAATGTAAGGAATAGGCAGAGTGGGGAGCCAGGGGGTACTGGAACCAGTGAAAAAAAACATGTTAACCAGTTCACAAAAGGCATGTAAATGGTCTTTTTAAAAGACCTGTGAAAAACTCGGATGCGGCTAAGATAAGACTCAGGGATGTAGGTCAGGGTACCTGTCAAGGTGTACTCATGCAGGGGGCAAGAGAAAAGAGCAGCCCCGGAGCAGCGTGGGGGGAGCTCTCAGCAGGGGCATTTCGACAGCAGGGCGTCGGGTGGAGCGGGGCAGCATCACAAGGTCAGGGGAGTGGGGGGCACTGGCTTAGGATCCCAGATCAGGGCACAGAATAGGTAGGCAGGGACATTAACACAGACACCCTGGAACTACCCTTTATTTTTCAGGGTTGTCATGACAGCAGGCATGCAGACTTGGGAGAGCTTTATGTGGCTCCATGGCACTGAGAGGAAGAGATGGCAGGGTCTAGTGCGGCCAGATGGATGCCGACGCAGGACAGCGACGATGTTGCCATACAAAGGTCTGGTGTGCCTCTGCAGTGCAGCAACCCGAATGGGTCATTGCAGCCCCCGGGAAGGAGGTCCGCCATGGGGGCCCATGACCGGAGGGGTGACGGCTGGGAGGGCATATTACAGCCCCTTGGCACCCCTCAGTTGCTGTGAAGGACCCAATGCGGCTGGATGAAAAGGTCATGTTATCCACAGGCTTGTGGGAGGGCGTTGACCCTCATCATCAGTTGGACTGTGATGAGATGGTCTTGAAGAAGGTGAAGTGGTGGAAGACGAGCCCTTGGGGGCAGCGGAATGCCGATGGTGTCAAAGCGGTGCATGCGGGGGGGTGTTACAGGAGTATCGTGCATATCGGGAAACCCGGCACAAGGTGATGGTGGATGTGGACCCCGTGCAGCTGGTTAGACGGCTGGATCCGGTGTGGAGTCTTACCTTATCGGCAGGTAAAGGGGCTAGTGGGGGGGGACGGGCAGGGGACATGAGGAATGTGTCTATTAGTGTGGAGGCATGGGGTGACAGGGACAGTGGGGACATCTGACTGAGGAAAGGTTTGTATGTAATAGATGCTGGGGTGGGGACAGAGGCACAGCTGTCAGCAGCTGCTGTGCAACCGCCATGGGCGAGTCCAAAAAGGGAGTGAAGGGAGTGGGGGCAACACCGGTCGGGGTATCGGATCAAGGGGCCCAAGCCACACCGGTTACATGGCAGGAGGGAGGTGAGGTGAACGGATCGCAGGAGAATAAGGAAGCATAGGACTGGGGGGCCAAGGAGACAAAAGAACTTAAGATTAAGAAGCTCCCTTATATGAGGGTGACGAAATCCCTGGGCGCCCATTTAATGCGGGCTACCAAGGAGAAAATTTGGAAGGGGGAGTACGTGGAGATGTTGAAGTTGCTCCACAGGGAGATGCGGGCGAAATAGGCATCCAAAGAGGAAGAGTACGCATTGTCCAAGTGGCCCAAGGTGCCGACAACCATAGAGAATTGGACAGCAGCATTCTTAATTTTCACAAGTGTATACTGCGAAAAGTACGCGGAGCGGTGCGTGTCCATATTTAGAAATATGGACTTGATCAGGAGGGCTCAGATCACATATGTGGACCAGGCATGGGCGCAATACGATCAGGAGTTTCGAGCGCGTATATCATGGGACCCCCGAGGCAAGTGGAGGGAGATTGATAATGACCTGTGGCACCAGACAGTGGGCCCGGAGAAGTTTGGGAAAATGATCTTTACTGCAAGTGGCAGTCCACAGGTATACCGGCCCTTTCAGCAGTGTCCCACCGGAGGAGGGGCAGAGGCGGAGGCTAAAACTCAAGGGGGTGCACTTGGGACATGCTGGGACATTAACAAGGGTTTATGTACAAGAGAGTACTGTAAGTTCCAGCATGAGTGCTCCTAGTGTGGAGGGAGACATGCGCTGGTGCAGTGCTATGGAGCAGGGGGCAGCGGTCAGGGGCAACATACAGGGCAATGGAATAAACACCAGGGGCCTGCCTCCGGGCCGCAGGGTAATCAGGCTGCAGGGAACCGAGGAGGGCGCAGATCCCATGGGAAGATGGGCTAGGGCTCATACTTCAATTAAGGTGGAGCGCCTGGAATACTGGTTGCCCCAATATCCCAAAAAAGAAGATGCTGAATTGTTAAGTCAAGGTTTTTGGAAGGGGTCTAAGGTCATGTCGGTGAGCGGAGATTTTAAAGTCAGTGCAGTCACACAAACAGGTGGTGCGGGCAAAGCTCATAAAGGAGGTGCAAGAGGGCATGATGGAGGGCGCTTTGTGGTATGGCCGATGCATGACTTGATAGTTTCACCCATTGGTGTAGAGCCAAAGAGGGGCAAGGGTCAATTCAGGTTAATACAACACTTGTCATGGCCAGAAGGGAGCTCGGAGAATGATTACATATCGGAGGAGGTTTCATCTGTATCTTACTCGTCAGTGGATGTGGCAAAGGCATTGGTTGAACAGATCGGTCAAGGGGCCCTGTTGCCTAAGTGCAACATAAAATCGGCTTTTAGGCTGTTTCCGGTGCAGCCGGAGGATTTCAAGTTGCTGGGGATACAGTTTGACGGGTCCTGGAATGCGGACAAAGCCCTTTTCATGGGGTGCTCCATCTCATGCGTGCTTTTCGAGTGCTTCAGCGCCTTTTTTCAATGGGTTTTCATGTGGCAGAAGAGGAGAGCCACAGTGACACACTACTTGGATGATTTCTTTTTTGTGGGTCATCCCAGTTCTGTGGACTATCAGCACCAATTGGCAAGTTTTCAAGAGCTCATGGATGACATTGGGGTGCCGCTGGCACCGCAAAAGACAGTAGGGCCCAGCACAGTGCTTTTATTTCTGGACACTGAGCTAGATTCAGTATCCATGGAGGTGCGCCTCCGGGTGGACAAAAAAGTCCAGATGCAGCTATTGCTTGATGTCATGCTGGAAAAGCAAAAAGTGACTGTCAGGGAGGTGCAGGTTCTGCTCGTCCATCTCACTTTGCATGCAGAGAGGGATTTTTGCAGGTGTCTAGGCATGTCACTAGCGGAGCTATTGCTGCCACATCACCACATCAGACTGTCGGCAGGCGCGAAAGAGGATTTACGTATGTGGCACACATTTTTGGACGATTTCAATGGCATCCCGATGGTGACCCGGCAGGACTGGGATTAGAATATATGGATATACTCCGATGCCGCTGGAGGTCTGAGTTTCGGCTTGTACTGGCGGGGCAGGTGGTGTGCAGATGAGTGGCCTGTTGAATGGAAGCGGGGCAGGAGCATCACTTTCCTGGAATTTTCCCCCCTCATAGTGGCTGTGGCGCTCTGGGGTCAGGAACTGGTGCACAAGAAAGTATTGTTCCGAATTTACAATATGACTGTGGTGCATGTGGTCAATAGACAGTCTGCACAGGATGAGCAGGTGCTCGAACTGTTGAGAGTTTTTGTGATGGGTTTCTTGAGACATGACGTGGGTTTCAGGCGTAGACATGTGCCGGGGCTGGACGATGACATTGTGGATTCTCTGTCTCGTTCACAGTGGGAGAGGTTCCATGAGCTGGCCACGGACGCAGACAAGGTCTAAACACCAATGCCGGCAGAACTGTGGAGCATAGGCGACAAAGGATGCTTTAGTTGGTGGTAGGGTCTCTGGCAGACTCCACTAGGAAGTCATATGTGCAGGCTTGGCAGTAGTTTCTAGCCAGCAAGGCTAGTCGGAGATTTGGAACAGAGAAGAGGACGTGGTGCAGTACATGCTAGCGTTGATTGATAAGGGTGTCTCTAGAATCACAGGGAAGCTGGCGGGAATTGCATTCAGAGGCAAGCTCCTGTGGGGCTATGCGCCAACTGGGGAGGAGGATACTCGAGGGGTGGGTGAGAGAGCGGGGTAGTATTGACGTAGGTGATTTGTTGTATAGTGAAGATTCGTTTTGTAAGGCTAAGGCCTAGTATTAAGTATGTGATGTGCATCTGTTTTCAATAAAGCGGCCTTTTTCATACATTATGACAGCGAATATGTGTTCTGCGCTGCTCCTCTTTATGCCAATGGGCTTTGGGGGGCAGCCGACCTTGGGAGGTGCGCCCCTCGGGGTTATTGGCAGATGGGACAGCCCGGCTACATTTGGGCTAGTTTTGGGCTTGTCAGGTTGGGCTGGTGGCCCACATATAACAAGCCATTTCATAGCACCGGCCACCATTTTGGGTAAAGTGACACGGTGGCCGGTGCTTAGCTAGCAACATTTTCCCTCCCGCCCGCCCGCCCTCTTGAAAGGGTTTGTTCTGGTTAGTTACAAGGACCATAGGCTGTTTGTGTTGAGCACAGGTGTGCAAGGGAGGATGGTTTGTATATGTTTGTCGCTTGGAGCTGGTGCAAGGCAGTTGGCAGTTTAAATTGCCAGGTTTCTAGATTAAGATTATTGTTATGAACATATGTGAATCAGGACAATGGCGGGTGGCAATAAAGTTACAGCTGGAGGAAGTAAGAAATTAAAAGTTAAGGTTTAGGATACTTAGATGTTAATAGATGTAGGTTAAAGAGTTAACCCCTTCTGTGCTCATGACGGAGCGGTTCCGTCATGAGCCACGGTGGGCGTGTGCTCATGACGGAACCGCTCCGTCATGGCACCCACCCATGGGGGAAGCGCTGGCGCTCCCCCCATGGGCAGCCCATCTGCACCCCCAAGCAGGGATGGCAGCGAAAGAGTTTCCGCTGCCACCCCCGACCCCCCCCCTCGGCAATCCTGTGACGTCAGCGCGCACAGCGCACGCCAAAGTCATCAGGAAGCGCTGGACGCCTGGAAACCATTTGTTTCCAGGCGTCCAGGCGAGGAAGAGGTAAGTTTTGTGCTCCGGTGGGGCGGGCAGATCGGTTCACATTGAGGCATCGGGGGAGAGGAAAGTGTGTTTCCTCTCCCCTGATGTCTCAATGCAGGGCATTCCTCCTGCACGATCGCGCACAGCGTCGCGATCGCAGCAGGAATGCCCCCACTAGACACCAGGGATGTGTTTTTTATTTCAAGGAAGCAACCCCTTGGGCAAGGGTCGTTTCCTTAGGGGGATAATTAATTTTAAGACTTTTCTGCCCCCCCTGGGGACAGATCGCCCGAATTTTTGGGCGTTTCTGGCCCCAGGGGGGGGGGCAGAAAAGCCCACTAGAGCCAGGGAGGTTTATAAAATTAAAATGGAAGCGACCCCTTGGGCAAGGGTCGCTTCAAGGGCACATATTTTTTTTAAAGTATATTTCGGCCCTTTTTTTGGGCCTTTCTGTCCACGGGGGGGGGGGCAGAAAACCCCACTAGACACCAGGGAGTGTTTTAAATTTTAAATGGAAGCGACCCCTTGGGCAAGGGTCGCTTCCTTATGGGCCTAAATAATTTTTAAGACTTTTCTGCCCCCCCTGGGGACAGATCGCCTGCTATTTTGGCCTTTCTGCCCCCAGGGGGGGGGGGCATAAAACCCACTAGAGCCAGGGATTTAAAAAAAAATAATAATTGGAAGCGACCCCTTGGGCAAGGGTTGCTTCCAGGGGACATATTTTTTCTTAATGTGTATTCTGCCCCCTGGGGGCAGATCGGCCCGTTATTTTGGCCTTTCTGTCCCAAGGGGGGGCATAAAACCCACTAGAGCCAGGGATTTAAAAAAAAAAATAATTGGAAGCGACCCCTTGGGCAAGGGTCGCTTCCAGGGGACATATTTTTTCTTAATGTGTATTCTGCCCCCCCCTGGGGGCAGATCGGCCCGTTATTTTGGCCTTTCTGTCCCCAGGGGGGGCAGAAAACCCACTAGGCACCAGGGATTTTGTTTTGTGTGTAATGGAAGCGACATCGTTGCTTCCAAGGGGGTAAAATATGGTTAATGTTTTTTCTGCCCCTCCTGGGGACAGATCTGCCCCTTTTTTTGGCCTTTCTGCCCTAGGCAGGAGGGGGGAGGCAGAAAACCCTACTAGGCACCAGGGATGTATTTCTTTTGCAAGGGGTGCACATTTCTGTCTGCTGTTTTCTGCCCCACCTGGGGGACAGATCGGCCTGGCAGACAACCTCACCCGATCCCTTGGGCAAGATCACCCCCCATTTTTCTCAGCCCTATTTGAAGGCCCATCTGGCAGATTGACCATTTGGGTAGTGACATAGCGTGTTTTATTATTAATTGTTTTATTTCTTGTTGCAATTGTAATGCTTTATTTCTCCCTTTTTGTTCTAGTTCAAGGCTTTTGCTCTTTAGACTGTTCCAGGTTGCGGTTTCGTTATTGGTGGTTCTGCTGTTTCTGTAGTTGCATGTGTTTGGTAAGAGACTTTTTTTTGTACAATGTAAATGAGTTTCATTTGTCTGCATGAATGTGTTTTTTGCAAATGGTGTAATAATAGCAGTATGTTTGGCTTCTGTTTTTGAGTGTCAAAAACTTTTTGCATTTGTGCTCGATGTGTATTTTGTTGTCTTGTGAGTAATTGGTTTTGTTTTTTTCTTTCTAGTGGGATATCGTTGGTTTTTGCTGTCTCTCTGCAGAGTAGGTGCTGGTGAGTGTAGCAGTCTCTTGCAAGTGAATCGTATAGCTTTTGAGATTATAGATCTTTGTGATAAAGGCACACATTTTTTTACTTACTTTTTTGCACAGTGTTGGTTGTTGTTGACTTGTTTGTGCAGTCTCCTTTCTTAGTAAGGATAATGGCTAGCCGCAGGATTACTGCTCAGCAGGTTGTTGGTATGCTTTTTGAGTCTTCCTCTGACCATGGTTCAGAGACTGACTCTGCATCTGAGGCAGAGGAGGGAGGGAAGATTCAGGCAGTGAGTTCTCTCTCCACATGGAATCATCGGATGATGAAGCTACTCTCAGTGCGGATGAAGCTACTCTTAGTGCGGATGAAGTGCCTGTTTTAGAGGAGGACATTGATGTGCCGATAGTGCAGCAAGAGGCATCTGGGCTGCAGCCTGGGGCTGCAAGGCTTCCCGTTGGTATAGTGCGGCAAGAGGCATCTGGGCTGCGGCCTGGGGCTGCAAGGCTTCCAGTTGGAAGTGATGACCTCTGGTTTGCCCCAGGAATGGTGCAGCCGGCATTGCCAGACTTTATTGGTGTTCCAGGGTGTAGAGTGAATACAGAAAGAATTTTGCCGATACATTTTTTTCAGTTGTTTATGGACGATGTATTTTTGGCAGAGATTGTTGAGCAGACTAATTTGTATGCCGAACAGTTTTTGAGGGACAACAGTGCCAGCCTTAGGCCCCACTCTAGAGCTACCCGGTGGACTCCCACAAATCTGGACGAGATGAAGAAGTTCTTGGGTTTAACTTTTTTGATGGGCTTGCTAAGGAAGCCATCAATGTCTTCATATTGGTCTACTAGTCCCTTGATGGCAACGGCTATATTTCCGGAAGTCATGAGTCGTGATAGGTATTTGCTTCTGCTTCGGATGCTGCATTTTGTCGATAATGGTTTAGCATTGCCACGAGATCACCCGGAGTGTGACCGTCTTTTTAAGATTCGACCTGTCATTGATCACTTTGTAGATCGATTTTCTGAGATCTATGCTCCAGGGAAAGAAATAGCAGTGGATGAGTCTTTGGTCTTGTTCGAGGGCCGCTTGGTTTTTAGGCAATACATTCCTAGTAAGAGGGCACGCTATGGAATTAAGCTGTATATGTTGTGTGACAGTAGGACTGGATATGTCTCTAATTTCAGGGTGTACACCGGTAAGGAATCCAGGATTAACCCCCCTGGTTGTTCGTCCACTTTTGGAGTGACTGAGAAAATTGTATGGGAACTTGGTAGAGGACTTTTTAACAAAGGTCACCATTTATATGTAGATAACTTCTACACTGGTGTGCGGTTGTTCAGGGAATTGGCCAAAGTGGACACTGTTGCTTGTGGCACAATCCGCTCTAACCGTAAAGGTTTCCCAAAAGAACTAGTTTGTCAAAAACTTGTGCGGAGACAGTGCAATGCGTTGCGTTGCGTTGCGAGGAACTTCTAGCTGTGAAGTTTTCAGACAGGAGAGATGTCTACATGCTGACTACCATCCATGAGGAAAGCACTTCACCTGTGACTGTTTGGGGTCAGGTTGCTGAAGCGCGCAAACCTGTGTGCATTTTAGACTATAATAGGCACATGGGTGGTGTTGATAGAGTAGATCAGAGGTTGGAACCTTACACTGCTCTTCGTAAGGCTTACATTTGGTATAAGAAGTTGGCTATCCATCTTTTCCACTTGACAACCTTTAATGGTTTTGTTGTATTCAAGGATTCTTGTCCTGAGTCAAAGATGACTTTTGCTAAGTTTCAGGAGTCTGTAATAGGCAGCCTTGTTGTAGTGGAACAGGCAAGTGTTCCTAGAGTTGGAGTGGTGGAGGATGTGGCTAGATTGAAAGATCGCCACTTTTCTGATCACATTCCTCCCACACCCTCAAAAGACTTTCCCAGTTGGAGATGTAGAGTCTGTTGGCAAAGAGGTACGCGGAAGGAGACTCGTATGTACTGCCCTGAGTGTCCTAACCCTGGGCTGTGTGTGCCTGCTTGTTTTAGAGTGTACCACACGCAAAATAATTTTTGGGAGCATCCATGAGTGGTAAAGTGAACTGCCTGGTCTCTATTGTTTTATATTTTTTGTTCAGTTTCAAGGTTGGCATTTGTGCAATGTATTTAGTTTCAGATTTTGTGTTAGTAGATTTGTATCTATTTGCAATTTGTTTGTGTTTCTTTTTTGTATAAAAAAAATCCTAAATGTGATGGCGGTGTGTATAGGCTGGCACTTGGCTGGCGGTGTGCGTGGACTGGCGCTTGGCTGGCGGTATGCGTGGACTGGCGCGTGGCTGGCGGTGTGCGTGTACTGGTGCTCGGCTGGCGGTGTGCGTGGACTGGCGCTCGGCTGGCGGTGTGCGTGGACTGGCGCTTGGCTGGCGGTATGCGTGGACTGGCGCTTGGCTGGCGGTGTGCCTGAACTGGCGCTTGGCAGGCGGTGTGCCTGGACTGGCGCTTGGCTGGCGGTGTGCCTGGACTGGCGCTTGGCTGGCGGTGTGCCTGGACTGGCGCTTGGCTGGCGATGTGCCTGGACTGGTGCTTGGCTGGCGGTGTGCGTGGACTGGCGCTTGGCTGGCGGTGTGCGTGGACTGGCGCTTGGCTGGCGGTGTGCCTGGACTGGCGCTTGGCTGGCGGTGTGCCTGGACTGTCGCTTGGCTGGCGGTGTGCGTGGACTGGCGCTTGGCTGGCGGTGTGCGTGGACTGGCGCTTGGCTGGCGGTGTGCGTGGACTGGCGCTTTGCTGGCGGTGTGCGTGGACTGGCACTCTGCTGGCGGTGTGCGTGGACTGGCGCTTGGCTGGCGGTGTGCGAGTAGTGACTTGCTGCTGGTCACTACACACACTGCTAGCCAAACGCCACTCCACGCAATCCGTGAGCTGGTGTGGTTGCTGTGTCAGGAATGTGGTCGTGTGACAGTGATGGGCCCTTGAATGGCGCTGTCTGCTGGTGTGAGTGTTTTAATGTGCTGGGCCCGCGGCTGGCGGTGTGAATGGTTTTGTATGTGTCACACGTATGAAAGGTGTATGAATGGCCTGTGAAGAGGTTGGTGCCTTGACGTGGCTTTACAGCTCACGAGCTGTGAGTCAATGGTTCAGTTTCTCGTCCTTTAAATTATTAACAGTGCATTTCATTTTTGTGAAATCTCTGGTTAATACAACTGTATATACTGAACCATCACTCACCCTCGTGCCAAATCCAACCAGTATGTATGTGTGCTTGAGGAATAGGTGGATGTGCAGAAATATTTGTCTTTTCTGTCTTTCTCAAGCAGGGTGTACCTTGTCCCTTTTTGTGAATGTTGTAATGTGTTGGTTTCGTGCCTGGTGGTGTGAATGGTCTTGTGTGTATCACGTATGAAAGGTGTGTAAATGGCCTGTAAAGCGGTTGGGGCCTTGACGTGGCTTTACAGCTCACGAGCTGCGAGTCACTGGTTCAGTTTTTTGTCCTTTCAATTATTGACAGTGCATTTCATTTTTGTGAAATCTCATTAATAAAATTTTATATACTGAACCATCACTCGCCCTCGTGCCAAATCCAACCAGTATGTGTGTGTGCTTGAGGAATAGATGGCTATGCAGTAATCTTTGTCTTTTTTGTCTCTCTGCCAAGGTGTACATTTCATCTAAGAAAAACCTACCAACTGCAGATATTGTCGTAAACTAAACACCCATGGGAGTACATGGTGATGTCTCTCTTGTGGATCCCAACAAGTTATCTTACCCACAATGTCCTGCGAACCTCAAAATGTGACTGTCACATTTTCCTTGCATTACTGTGCCCAAATTTTCACGCTGCAGAAAGTAACAACAAATTTCCAACCCCCCAGCATTTCTCCAAGTATCCCAATAGAAATGGTACCTCACTCGCGTGGGTGGGTCAAGGACCCGCGACAGGCAATGGCCCAAAACCTATTGAGGCAACATCAAAATTACCTATCACAAACCAACCTGGTTTTGCAAGGGGGTCCCCATGAGTTTTTGGCCCGGGGCTCGGCGGCCATCTAGGGAAACCTACCAAACCCACACATTTCTGGAAACTAGACACCCGGGGGAGTCCAGCGAGGTATGGCTTGCGTGGGTCCCCCTGTTTTGAAAAACTTTAGCACCGGGCACAGTGCTGATTTACTCTAGGAGGACCTATAAACTCTAGACTCACAAAAACATAATATACATATGACAACTGACATAAAAAAATATATTTTATTATTATTGATCTTCTTTTTGTTTGTTTTTAAAGATTAAAAATATATATATAGATTTACACATACAATTTATACATAATAACCTTCAATGCATGGACCAATATACATTCCAATAGATATTGTGCAAATTAGAACCACATGTTGATGCAAATTACGATATAACCTGAGTAATATGATTAAAACATATATAGAGACACTGGTAATATTCGTTGAATACCGACGCGTTTCGGCAAAGCCTTCTTCAGGATTTTCATACCAGTGGTTACTAAAATAAGGAAGTATAAACAAAATTGTGAGCTAGAGTTTAAACGCACTCTCATTAAATTATTCCATATATACGTCCATTAAAATATTGATAAATCACATTATAGCTAGGGTCAGAGACAACTGAACCTGAATATTGCTGTAAAATACAATTACAATATGACACAATTACTTATGACACCAGTGTAGTACTACTATTCAACCAACCAATTACAAAGTGACACAAAAATAACATGAAATTAAAAATAAAATGAAACATGCCACTATCACTTCATGTGTGTTCCTAAACTATTATACCTAAACTGCTTCCATTGTTGGCTATATTTAGAAGAAGCTTTACTTATAAGGCAAAACAATAAACATATAATTTACCTCCGATGAATCCATAGATAGTATTAACTGGAGCCAACCCTCATCCTTAGGGGTTGGAAACTCTAATTGGCAACCCTGTGTAGCACTAAATCAAGAAATGAAGATAAACATGAACACCCATAGATTCTTAAACAGTGTTCTAAGTCTTTAATATAGGAACTACTAGAATTTTCACTATACCTATACGAAATGATCTAATAAATAACTTCATAGATGAAAGTGACTATACGGATCACTAAAATGGTTCTTGAACCATAGGGGTAAACATGAAAGGCTTGTACTGCCTGAAAACAACATAAAGTAAAAAATGAAAAAATTATTACTAATATAATTACAAGCCAATCACTATATATATTAGAATGTATTACGACTCTAAACTGATGATACTTACCTCTTCTCTTATAATATCTCCCTTCGACTAGCCCTTGACTGTATCCTGCTAATTTCTATCGGTCGGAGGCTTAATTAATGTATTTATATTCTGGAAGAACAAAATAATCACAATTAGCTAACTAATGTCCAATGAAACTTGAAATTTGTTTGATTACACTCTGCATGTGGACTCAAAAATACTAACCTTCAAATCTGTGACGAGTGTCACCAATGGCGTATTCCTATGTGCATGGACTCCCAATAAGGTAGTATGATTTTAGTGTAGTTCTAAGACCCTACATGTAAAGCGGAAATGGTAGATTAAGAAATTGTCCCCAAAACAAAGCCAAAAATGCTATTCATAAACCATGCTCCTAATACGATAAGATATTACATACAATGAACCTACTAACAGAACGCCAATTATCGTAATGGGCATTAACCCCACACAATTAAATAGTTCTAATAATGATATTTTGTTGGGTTCTTTAATGGCAACTTAAACCCTAAATCTAACTAAAAGGGTAGGCCAAAATACATTGAAATATAAATAACAAAAATAAATAGAAGACGCTACAACTAAGTGCTCATATGTAGAACTATTGCACATCAACCCAAATTAGTCCAACCATATATTGACATAAAATTTAATCAGTATATGGCGTATCAAAACTGCCATTTTTGGCTTTGTTTTGGGGACAATTTCTTAATCTACCATTTTCGCTTTACATGTAGGGTCTTAGAACTACACTAAAATCATACTACCTTATTGGGAGTCCATGCACATAGGAATACGCCATTGGTGACACTCGTCACAGATTTGAAGGTTAGTATTTTTGAGTCCACATGCAGAGTGTAATCAAACAAATTTCAAGTTTCATTGGACATTAGTTAGCTAATTGTGATTATTTTGTTCTTCCAGAATATAAATACATTAATTAAGCCTCCGACCGATAGAAATTAGCAGGATACAGTCAAGGGCTAGTCGAAGGGAGATATTATAAGAGAAGAGGTAAGTATCATCAGTTTAGAGTCGTAATACATTCTAATATATATAGTGATTGGCTTGTAATTATATTAGTAATAATTTTTCATTTTTTACTTTATGTTGTTTTCAGGCAGTACAAGCCTTTCATGTTTACCCCTACGGTTCAAGAACCATTTTAGTGATCCGTATAGTCACTTTCATCTATGAAGTTATTTATTAGATCATGTCGTATAGGTATAGTGAAAATTCTAGTAGTTCCTATATTAAAGACTTAGAACACTGTTTAAGAATCTATGGGTGTTCATGTTTATCTTCATTTCTTGATTTAGTGCTACACAGGGTTGCCAATTAGAGTTTCCAACCCCTAAGGATGAGGGTTGGCTCCAGTTAATACTATCTATGGATTCATCGGAGGTAAATTATATGTTTATTGTTTTGCCTTATAAGTAAAGCTTCTTCTAAATATAGCCAACAATGGAAGCAGTTTAAGTATAATAATTTAGGAACACACATGAAGTGATAGTTGCATGTTTCATTTTATTTTTAATTTCATGTTATTTTTGTGTCACTTTGTAATTGGTTGGTTGAATAGTAGTACTACACTGGTGTCATAAGTAATTGTGTCATATTGTAATTGTATTTTACAGCAATATTCAGGTTCAGTTGTCTCTGACCCTAGCTATAATGTGATTTATCAATATTTTAATGGACGTATATATGGAATAATTTAATGAGAGTGAGATTAAACTCTAGCTCACAATTTTGTTTATACTTCCTTATTTTAGTAACCACTGGTATGAAAATCCTGAAGAAGGCTTTGCCGAAACGCGTCGGTATTCAACGAATATTACCAGTGTCTCTATATATGTTTTAATCATATTACTCAGGTTATATCGTAATTTGCATCAACATGTGGTTCTAATTTGCACAATATCTATTGGAATGTATATTGGTCCATGCATTGAAGGTTATTATGTATAAATTGTATGTGTAAATCTATATATATATTTTTTAATCTTTAAAAAACAAACAAAAAGAAGATCAATAATAATAAAATATATTTTTTTATGTCAGTTGTCATATGTATATTATGTTTTTGTGAGTCTAGAGTTTATAGGTCCTCCTAGAGTAAATCAGCACTGTGCCCGGTGCTAAAGTTTTTCAAAACAGTTGAATTCCCTGTTAGGGTTTATCCTTTTTCAGGGGCCCCATACGTTTTCCAGAGTAAGTTGCGTGGGTCCCCCAACATTCTCCTACCCAGAATCCCCTGCAAACCTCAAATTTCGCTGTGATTTTTTCAGTGAAATTTGAGGTTTGCAGGGGATTCTGGGTAGGAGAATGTTGGGGGACCCACGCAAGCCATACCTCGCTGGACTCCCCCGGGTGTCTAGTTTCCAGAAATGTGTGGCTTTGGTAGGTTTCCCTAGATGGCCGCCGAGCCCCGGGCCAAAAACTCATGGGACCCCCCTTGCAAAACCAGGTTGGTTTGTGATGGGTAATTTTGATGTCGCCTCAATAGGTTTTGGGCCCTTGCCTGTCGCGGGTCCTTGACCCACCCACGCGAGTGAGGTACCATTTTTATCAGGAGACTTTGGGCAACGCGGGGTGGGTAGAATTTTGTGGATCCACGCAGATTCCAGAACTTTCCACCACAGAAATGTGAGGAAAATGTGTTTTTTTGGACAATGTTTTAGGTTTGCAAGGGATTCTGGGTAACAGAACCTGGTGAGAGCCAGTCAAGTCACCCCATCCTGGATTCCCCTCGGTGTCTAGTTTTCAAAAATGTATAGGTTTGCTAGGATCCCTAGGTGCCGGCAGAGCTAGGGTTCAAAATCTACAGCTAGGCACTTTGCAAAAAAAGGGTCCGTTTTCACTGTGAAAATAAAGTGTGTCCACGTTGCGTTTTGGGCCATTTCCTGTCGCGGGCACTAGGCCTACCCACTCAAGTGAGGTACCATTTTTATCGGAGACTTAGGGTAACACAGAATTGTAGAGCAACTGTTATTACCTATTGACTTTCAATGCATTTCTGCCTTCCAAATGAAAGACAATGTGTAAAAAAGAAGTCATTTTGAGAAATGACCTATAATTCTCATGCTAGTATGGGTACTCCCAATTTCGGAAATGTGCAAATATCTACTGTTTCTAAACTCTATATTTTGTTCCAATTTCAGAAATACATAGGTGTTTTTCATACCGATTTTTCCATGTATATATTTTCCCAAATTAATTGCTATATACCCGGTACATAATAAAAAACCATTGCAAGACGCTGCTCAGTTATTGGCTCTGGGTTCGTTGGGTTCTTGGTGAACCTACAAGTCCTATATATCCCCACAACCAGAAAGGTCCAGCAGATGTAACGGTATATTGCTTTCAAACAGCTGGCACAATTAGAAGAAGTTATGGGTGAAAACGTTGGCACAAATGGCTGTTTTTTTCAACTAATTTTCAATTTTTCCTATATTTAACTGTTAGTTTTTATAAAGAAATCTTGAAGGATCTACACAAATGACCCCTTGCTGAATTCAGAATTTTGTCTACTTTTCTAAAATGTATAGCTTTCCAGGATCCATTATTGCTTTCATACCCATTTCTACCATTAACTGGAAGAAGGTTGAAAGCACAAAAACTAGCAAAAATAGGCTATGTCCCAGAAAAATGCCAAAAATGTTAAAAAAAATTGGTTTTCTGACAAACGTCTGCTTGTCCCTGAAAGCTGGGAAGATGGTGATTTTAGCACCACAACCCCTTTTTTGATACCGTTCTCAGGGGAAAAAAACAGACGCTTTCATCTGTAGCCCTTTTTCCCCATTTTTCAAAAAATAAAATAAAAATTAGCTGTATTTTGGCTAATTTATGGGTCCCCTCCACGGAAATCTACAAACCCTGGGTACCTTTAGAATCCCCATGATGTTGGAAGAAAAGGACGCAAATTTGGCGTGGATACCTTATGTGGTCAAAAAGTTACAGGGGCCTAAGCGCGAACTACCCCAAATAGCCAGAAAAAAGGCTTAGCACGGGGGGGGAAAAGGCCTAGCAGCGAAGGGGTTAAGGGAGTAAAGGTCAACAGTTTAATAAAAGTATAGGAGTTACAAAGTTGCAAGATAAAGATGAAAAGGGAGATGGCCTTATGGGGGGGGTTAGTGACCGCAGGTGATTTGTTGTTTAGTGCAGTTTAGTTTTGTAAGGCAAAGACCTAGGGTTAAATTTGTGATGTGCACCTGTTTTCAATAAAGCAGCCTTTTTCAAACATTAAGACAGCAAATATATGTTCTGTGCTGCTCCCCTTTATGCCAAAAAGCATTTTTCCGGTCGCAAACAGCCCAATTCCAGAAAAAAATTTTGTACATGTGGCCCAGATTCTGTTGGGCCAGGCTCGTGTTATAAAAAAAATATCTAATTCAAAATTGTTGTACGGTGGTTCAGGAGCAAGTATGATTAGCGCTCGCAGAATGTTTGAGTATGACTGGCTGGAGTTATTCTTTAACTTGCTAAACCATCTCTTTCACAGGGTTGGTGCAACAGGTCATCTTACCCCGCGCATGCGCAACAATAAAGTACGACTGGGCTTGCTTGTCATGGGGAGCCGTAGAACAGACCATTAAAAATATCACTTGGACGGGGCTCTATGCGTGAGAGGGCATCTTCGCAGACACAGACTGCCCCCTACACCTGAAAACCTCATGGGAGTGGTAGGCTAGGCTAGACATTCCTCCTTGTAGGGTGAGTCTCGACAACAATGTGTTGCAGTAAGTGTAGGACGTCCTATACTCTGTCATCCTCATCCCAGAGGTTCCTCTTTCTCCGCCATCCCCACATATGCACCTTATGAAGTCTTCCGTCATAATCATGTAGTCACGTAGCCCTTGAGCCCCACCCCAGCCATCAATTTCCATACCTAAATCTACACCCATCTTTCCACCCAGCTATGTATCCATTAATCTCTATATCTTCCGACGCATACATATACCTGTTCATCCTTCCAACTATCATTCCATACATCCACCAATATAGCATCAATCATATATCATTTAGTGTCATTCACAAACCTACCCACCCAGATATCCAACAACAGAAACTCCAGACCCGTGTAAAGAGGGTGTGGCGTAACCGCCAGAGCTGCCCGACCTTGGAGCTGGGGAACCAGGTTCCAGTTTTGGCGTCGGCTCAACATCCTGTGATTCTGGGCAAATAACGAAATCTCCCCGTGCCTACCAAAAAATGATTGTATCTGGTACTAATGTAAAGTGCTCCAAAACTTCGGTCGAGTTCGCGCTATATAAAACTGGAGGGAAAAAAGAGGTTACCACAAAAAGCACTCGAAGAGTAAAAAAAAAAAAAAAAGCGCCGTACAAATGCTCCTTGGCACTAAAACAACAAATCGTTAACCCCTAAATGTACCCAAGTATCTATCCACAAACCCACTCATCCATCGAACCCATACATCCGTTTCGGAAAATAGATCTGTTACAGCGACAGAGTTTCCAGGCAACGCGCTATTGCGTGGGCTGTGGGTTCAACGGGCCGGGTCTCCGCTGTAATGCACATTGGCCTAGCTCAGGTATTCACCCTCCCTCCCTCCCTCGCTCGCTGCCTGTCTGCCGATCGCGCCGCCTACCTGTTCTACCTCACCCGGAATCATGTTCTCGCCTACCTCGTCTCGCCTGCCTGCACAGGGTGTGTTTCCTCAGCGCCCATCACAAACTTGACACCGAAGCACCGTGGGATTCATGCCTTCCGCCAGGGGCTGGTCGTTTCGAGCAACCCTAGACCCGGACTAGCCCCTGCCGCTCCCAGAGGCCCGCCAGTGGGCGCTAGCCGCAGCCATGGTCTCCCTGGACCTTCCGAAGCTTCCCCGCGTCTGGAATTACTGGCTGCTGTTGGCCATTTACCTACTGTTCCTGGTCCTGGGTGCCCTGGTCTTCGTGGGCATCGAGGCGCGGCACGAGGGCGCCCTGCGTCAGACAGTCCGCGAGGCCTACCAGCGCTTCCTGCTGGAGCACCCCTGCATAGCATCTTCTTCCCTGGACAAGCTTCTGGAAGTGGTGATTATAGCAGATAATTACGGCGTCTCGGCGCTTGGTAACAGCTCGGACATTGAGAACTGGGAGTACACTTCCGCCCTATTCTTCGCGGCCAGCGTGCTCACCACGACAGGTACGAAGTGCGAGGTAGAGTCATGTTACCGTACTTGAATTTGTAATAGACCAGCATATCGTCAAGATATCTGTCGTAAAATGCATCCCAAATTTGGGTGAAGTGTGCCCCCTGTTTCACTACTCTAAGCCCCGGTGCACCTGCACCTTCCGCACTGTTTATAGATTCGCCTCCTCACGTGTCTTCATATTGCTTCACGTGGGAGCTGAGGGAGGCTTCTAAAAGTGCTTGCTGAAGATCACACCCTGTCATTTATGACACGAGACAGGTCGCTTCTACCTATAAACTCTGGGGTGGTAATAACATTAGCTACAGCATTTAAAATGTATGGTGGTAATTTATACAGTGGTCATTTATATATAGCCTGCAAGTCCAGGTGGCATTCACTGTCACTATACCCTGACTTAGAGTCCTGGTTATCACTGTAGCACCGCTTACAAGACTTGGTGCTATGGCATCCATACACCTAATGCCCAGGTGGTAAATGCTACAGCGCCTAAAGTTTAAGTGGTAATTAATGTAGCCCCAGCACCTGTGAAAGCACAGGTCGTAATTCCTTCAGCTCTGAAAACCGAGATGGTAGGTAATTTTTTATTTTTTTTGCAGTTTTATATAGCACAAACTCGACCCGAAGGTATTGGAGCGCTTTACTTGAGCATCAGTTGCATTACAGACGGACACATTCATTTTTTAGGTCTCGCCTAGCGTTGTAGCGCTCATGCGCTACTCGCTCTGCGAGGCATATTGTAGTAGGGTGAGTTTAACAAGTGCAGTTGAAGCCCCGCCCCATGTTTCCATTGGCTTGCGTCATCGTCCATGCTAAACGCTGGCTTTCAATTGTAAATGAGGCTTCTTAGTCCCTCCTTGTTACCGCCCTGTCTCCTTTTGGCCCCGCCCATCCGGACTGGATCGTTTACTTGCGGCGTTACACTGTCTCCTTCATAAGTCTGTAAGCACTCTTCTATTTTCATTTTCAGCGCGGTCCGCTTCGGCTGCGCTTGTTTTGTATTTGCAACGCTGCTGAGCTTCTGGGACACCGCGCTCGGCTTATTTTTTATTTTATTTTTAAACTTTAAGACTTTCCCAGCACTGCAGTGTGACGCGGGTATGCTAGAAGGGCGAGTCTGACTCCATTGGTCCTCGGGCCTGGCTGGGTTCTTTGGCCCCGAGGTCTCAGGTGCCCTCTAAGCCCCACGCAACCTTTCCCAAGCCATGCTGGAGGTGAAGGAGCACGTACGTGACGTGGCAAGTAAACCCGCCCTCTCCTTGTACGCACAGGGGCTCTGGAACTGACCCCCAAATGCCATGCACTTCCCCTCTCAAAATCAGCTGCAGGAGTAAAGCAGAACCTACCTCCTCACAAAGCTTTAGGTGCCAAGTGACTGACCCCTAACCCCTGCGGTGGTGAGCTCCAGTCAGGGCCAGGCACACAAATCCCCCATGTAAAGGGATGCGCTGTACAGAAATACCCCAATAAATATGAATGACTGCTAACTGAGTTCTATATAGTCAGGCATGTGACTGAGCTTTGAACCACGGTGGGTTCTACATGAAGAATGTGTTCTCCCAGCGAATTCTTCTTGTGGTAATAACAGCATACTCATGACCCCAACAAAGCGCTGGAATGGCATTTGAAAGATTAAGTGCGTTTGTTGTCAGTGTGGGGGAGAGAGAGCGGCATAGAGAGGGAGGGGAGGAGACAGAGAGGGGGGGAGAGAGAATGCATGCGTGTGAATGCCTATGTATGTGAGTTTGCATGCGAGCGTGCCTCTGTGAGGACGAATGTTCGTGAAATAATCAGTTTGAGAGCTGTGTGTGTGGGAGGGATGCATGTGTTTGTGTGAGCACACCTAGGGAACTGTGCACGTGTGTGTGTGACAATGTGTGGGATCGCGTTCTGGGCCACCAAGTCTCAAAACTTTAGGGAAACAAGCATTTGCAATGCAATAGGTCTCGCATTTGCAAGACTTTGAGCTACTGGCATTGTAAATGACAAACCTTTTATCTATGTGTTGGTTTTGAAAACAGATAAATAAAAGGCATTGTCATTTACAATGCCAATAGCTTAAAATTTCGCAAATGCGAGACCTATTGCATTGCAAATGCTTGTTTTGTGTTAGGCACGGGGAGATTAAGTGATTTGCCCAGAACCATGGGATTTTGAGGGTCCCTGCCAAGACTCAACCGGTTCCCTGCAGCTTCAAGGTCCACCGCTCTAGCCATTAGGCCACACCCTCTAATTAAACAACCATGATGTTAAGAAGCGTGGTTGCATGTTTGCGTTGTACATGGAGCAGTGCTCTATAGGGTGAAAGGTATGTCCTGTGCCACAAGAGGCAAGGCAGATGGGGGGGGGGGGGGATCAAGGTGACCTCAGACACATCCACTCTGCAGGGCATGGCGTCTGTCCTGTTGGGTGTCCTTGAGGTGGGCGCAGGGGACAGCACCTTCGGAACCTGGTATTAATGGGTCACAAACATGCACTGAATCTACTCATACCGGTAACGGGATGTGGTTAAATGTCACACTGCTTGACAGTCACTTGCAAAGTGGTCTCAACAAGCACTGATCGGCTGTTTTTGTTTTCAGTACAGGAAGTATCTGTGCCACCTCTTAAAGTGCCTCTAGGAAGATTGTAAAAGCTACATTCCTTTACAGCAGACTTTAAACCTTTCAGGAGGTTTACATCCACATATTGCATGCAAAAACTCAATCTGTTCTATTCCTTAAAATCCTGCATGAAAAATTGACCTTCAATGAAACTTTTACTTACTTCCATCCTACATTTATTAAATTCACATCGCCTTCCCTTCTACCTTCCTCATGCCTCTTCTGTATATAAACTACCCTAAATCTCATGTCCTAAGCTCTTTTTTTTTGGAAACCATAACAATGTCTATTAATTCCAGCAAGCACTTGCTTCTCACATAGCCCCCTCTAATGATCACATCCATGTTAATAATGTACCACGAAGTAACTGGAGTGAATGCATGGAATGAGCATGCAAAACTAAACCCAGTAACTAATGGACTGACCACTAATTTTGGGTCCCTGGGTAACATGGCACTCGCCGTAAAGCGCTTCAACACCTCGCCAGGGGGTCGTTAGCACTACATAAATGTGATTAAAATTTTAATGTCTAGGTGGTTACCTCTTTTAGTCTGTTGCCAAAGTGCCTACAGCCCAGGTGGTATTCTCTAGTGCTTTGAAGCTCAGGTGGTGATTAGTATTATAGCACCAAGAAGCTGATGTAGGTTCGATGGCTTCAGCACCTTAACAACCAGGTTGTATTGCTAGGCCATCATCTCCTAGAGGTTTAGGTGATATTTGCTATTGGTCATTTGTGTAACTAAATTGACGGTGCCCCCCAGCAGAATGTGAAGATGGCCCCCTCTTACAGATATGCATTGGCCTTTGGCAGAATGGGGCCTATGTGGAAAGTTTGGGGTCCCCTGAAGGTTTGGGAGCCCCCCCCACCCCCCCTTGCACCACAGTGACTGCAAGAGCCTGCGTTACGCCCTTGCTATTGGTCATAAAAGTCCTGGTGGTAATTGTTGTAGCATCTGAAACACAGGAGGGATAGATATTGTAATATAGCACCTGGAAGCACAACAGTTAATTTGTATGGCTATAGTGCTGAAAAGCACAGATGATCTTTTTGGAGCTAGAGTGCTTTAAAGCCCACGTGATAACTGTTATCATTACTTTAAGGGTAAAAACTCAGTAGTAATGGCTACAAATGTAACATCTACAATATCAGGTAGTAACTGATAAAGTGCCTAAAGATCAATGTGGTAGTGTATCTAGCTAAGACGCCAAGAAGCCTGTTATGTTGCCTCGTGCAACAAGGTCTCGCTTAGCGCAGTGACAATCAGACACTCCTCACACTCTGGTAATCGTGTGGGCCGGAAGTCCCGTGCGACCTCTGCCCGTTTATTTAAGCCCTCTGGCCACGCCTGGCCAGAGAGTGCTACATTGTGTGCAGGCCCTTCCGGGCCATGGGCATTGGGGGTCACCTTCTCTTATATCCACTAGACCGCTACATCCCATCCCAAGTCAGTGTTCAAACAAAATTATAAAACAGTTCAGCATACGAAATCTGCAAGTCTTTGGTTTGGTCTGGGATTCGGCCTCAGGTTGTATCGGTGTTGATGAGTTTCTTGGCGTCCTCTCGGGCTGGTGTTTCCCCTGGTTTCTATGCCAGAGTTCGGGTCATCCACCACACCTTGAGTCTGGACCGCAGGGGCTCCCGTTTGGTCTTCTTCCGGGCACACGGCTAGGTTTCCGCCCATGGGCTCGCTAGCCTCCTGTGGTTCGGGCTGCTGCGCTTCCACGTCTGGTGCTTGTACTTTCTTGAACCAAGATATGTTCCTGGTAATGGTTTCGACTCCTTTCCTTGCTGTGAGGGCAGTCCCACTTAGAGTCACTACGGTCCACAACCCAGGTTCATATGATGTGCGGAATTTTCCTCCACCGCAACGGTTCCGTACCAGGACGGTGCATCCTGGCGCTATGACGCGAGTCTTTGCTCTCCTCCGATTGCTGGCCTTCTCATTGGACTTTGTACGCCGAGCCTGGGTCTGGATAGGGTCATACGGTTCCGGAGTCCAACTGTCAGCTACCGGGATAGTATCTCGCCGGGGCCCAGCGAGCATCAACGACCAGGGCGATCGCTGGGTTGTGCAGTGTGGGGTACTTCGGTACTCCCGTAGGAATCGTTGGAGTGCTATTTCTGGGTCAGTTTGTTCCGCCATTGCTATCCGCAGGATCTTGTTCAGAGTTCGCATGAAGCGTTCAGCTTCGCCATTGGCCTGCGGCCATTGTGGAGTGATGCGATGGTGTTTTACTCCTAGACGTGTTAAGAATTCTTTAAACTCTCCCCCTTGGAACGGGGGTCCGTTGTCTGTCTTGATAGTGTGCGGTAGTCCGAAAAGAGCAAATGTCTTTTCCAGCACCGGTTGTAGGTGGTTGAACGAGGTGGATGGCAAGACGTCAACTATGGGGTATTTGGTGTAGTTGTCAACCAGAACAGCGGTCACCCGGCCGTCCGGGAAGCTCCCAAAGTCTAAGCTTACCCATGTCCACGGGGATGGGGCTGGATCTTTCGTGATGATTGGTGCTGGGTGTTCCTCTTTGCCACAGTATCCGCACTGTGATCTGCGCGCGTTCTTGGTCGGCCATTTTGGTCGGGCGCCCTTGTTCTGTGTGCGCACGGCGTCCGCTCTTTCGGTTTTGATCAGTACCGTCTTCTCATTTGGCTGAGTGAGGGCGACGTCCATCGCAGTCGCTCTGACCTCCGATAGGTCATGGGACCGTGCTAGGATAAGGATGTTCTCCAGTGTGATCCCTGGCTGTCTCAGAATGAGGGTCCGGAGAGGTTTGTTCCGGCACCCTTGGATGAGTTGTGCCCTCACCTCCTTGTTCTGGTCGTCATCAGTACATGTACTGGCCAGTTCCCGTAGGCGTGCGTGGAACGCGTCCATCGTTTCCCCTTCCCTTTGGCGCGCTTGGCGGAGCTTGAAACGCTCATAGTCGGGGTTGAGTTGAGGATCAAAATGGGCGTTCAATGCTCTGACCGCAGCGTCGTAGTCGGTGGGCCCTCCGGTGTTTGGCAGGTGTGAGAATAGCTTATAGATTTCTTCTCCTCCGAAATGCAGTAGGAGTGACCGTTTGACTGCGCCGTCTGTTTCTCTGGTGGCGGTGAAATAGTTGTTTAACCTGCCAACCCACACCGTCCATCTGGGGGACGCAGTAGCCGGGTCAATGAGTTCGCTGAAGGGAGGCATTGCACTGATTTGTGAGTGCTGAGATACTGGTTGCATTACTTGTGGCTCATTCGGGAGTGCTGCTTGCGCAGTTGCAGCTGCTGCTGTGACCGACATGTCTAAACTTTGGACAGCAAATGTGTTGGCGCCACCAACCTGCCGCTGATCCTGTTGCCCAAGGTGATGGTGTGTGTTGCTTCCCAGTTAAAACTGCCAGGGCTTGATATGCTGAGGCATGGAAGGACTGCTGCCTGCGTGTGTTTCAGTTTTTTTTTTTTTTTTTTTCTTCACGCTCTCTCTCTCCCCTTTAATTGTTGCACTTGGCTTCGGGGCATGTAGCAGGACTGTGCCGCTTGAGCGCGCACAGCTGATGTGTCCGCGGAAGCTGCTCCGGGGGGGCTGGCGATCACAGCAGGCAGGGCCGTCACTGAATTGTGAGGCTGACGGCGGCTGTCATCAATGCGCATGCGCGCGTCCGCGATACCAGCCAACGGGTTGCTGAGCGTGACGATGCCTCTTCCCTTGCGCCCGGCGGCTTGCAGTTTCGCGGTACCTGCTGGAGTGTGGAGCACCGCCAGGCGTCCGCGGCTCAGTGCTGCCGCTCGTGAGGTCTGTGACGGCAGGGCAGCTGACGGCAGAGCAGCGGGTGTCGAGTCTCCGTGATCGCGGTGAGGAGACAGTACTGGGGGTGCAACTGTCGTGGGCCGGTGCCCACCCTCGTCGCCAGTGTTATGTTGCCTCGTGCAACAAGGCCTCGCTTAGCGCAGTGACAATCAGACACTCCTCACACTCTGGTAATCGTGTGGGCCGGAAGTCCCGTGCGACCTCCGCCCGTTTATTTAAGCCCTCTGGCCACGCCTGGCCAGAGAGTGCTACATTGTGTGCAGGCCCTTCCGGGCCATGGGCATTGGGGGTCACCTTCTCTTATATCCACTAGACCGCTACAAAGCCCAAGCGGTTATCACTAAAGCGCCAAAAAGCCCAATGTGTTAAATGGTATAACTATAGTTATCAAAATTCCACCTGAACATCCTTGTCGGCCTCTAAAGCTCAGTGTGCCATCACTTCAGCGCCTTAAAGCCCAGGAGGCACATTCTTGTAGCTTCAGCTCCAAGATATATATCGCATAATCGGGCTAAAAGTGCTATCACTCATTCACGCTTTCATTCATAGTTGGGAGGAAGACGTACAGTCATGCACTTCAGCAGAAGAGAGAAATTCCTGCACCGGATGAGAGCAGATGAAAAAAAAAAAACAACCAGGCAGTCCAAATTTGTTTAATTTCGAACATTGAACGAGAGCCCCGGGAGTCACCGGGAACTCCCATATCTGTCTCAAAGCCCAGTCATGACAATAACTCCTGGTATGATGAGCAATTTACAGACCACATTGAAACCGGTTCCGTGACGTGCCGCGGTGAACAGATGCGGCCTGGTCCCGGGTGTGGTGAGCAGCTCAGGCTGAAACTTGTTCTTCCAGCAACGGTGCACGGCCAGCCTGCCTGGCAGCCGGAGCAGCGACAGGGCCTGGGGGACCTTTGACCTCACCACGTCACTCAGCTGCACTCCATCGATCCCTGCAGAATATTTTCTCTAACACTCACAATCTCCCCTGCCGGCAGAGCAAACGGTTATAGGGACATCTGTTAGGGGCAGAGCAAACCATCCTAAGAACCCACAGAGCATGAGACAGTGGGAGGGGGAGCTAGGCAGGGCATTAGAATGAGGTTGCATAAGGCAGGGGTGTAAACCCTGGTCCAGCGGAGGGACAGCAAAGCATAACATTCAGATGTTGTAGCATAAGGCAGGGTTCTGAGATGAGTATACCGGTGCATGAATAGGAAAGCAGAACACTCAGATGTTGCTGCATAAGGCAGCATTCTGAGATGACTATACCGGTGTATGAATAGGAAAGCAGGACAGTCAGATGTTGCTGCATAAGGCAGGATTCTGAGATGACTATACTGGTGTATGAATAGGAAAGCAGGACATTCGGACAATTATGCATAAAGCTGGGGTGTACGCTCAGGTCCAGCGAAGGGATAATAACAAAGCACAACGTTGGGATGTTGTTGCATAAGGCGGGGATTCTGTGATGACTATACCGTTGCATGAATAGGAAAGCAGGACATTCAGATGTTGCAGCATAAGGCAGCCTTCTGAGATGACTATACCGGTGCATGAATAGAAAAGCAGGACATTCAGATGTTGCTGCATAAGGCAGGATTCTGAGATGACTATACCAGTGTATGAATAGGAAAGCAGGACATTCGGACGATTATGTATAAAGCTGGGGTGTACGCTCTGGGCCAGCAAAGGAATAATAACAAAGCAGAACATTGGGATGATGGTGCTGCATAAGACAGGGGCATACTGTATACGCCCTGGCCCAGTGGAGGAAGAGCCCAGCAGAGCATTCAGATGTTGCTGCATAAGACAAGGATGCAGCGCTGGCTCTACCGCTGCATGAATAGGAAAGCAGAACACTCAGATGTTGCTGCATAAGGCAGCATTCTGAGATGACTATACCGGTGTATGAATAGGAAAGCAGGACAGTCAGATGTTGCTGAATAAGGCAGGATTCTGAGATGACTATACTGGTGTATGAATAGGAAAGCAGGACATTCGGACGATTATGCATAAAGCTGGGGTGTACACTCAGGTCCAGCGAAGGGATAATAACAAAGCACAACGTTGGGATGTTGTTGCATAAGGCGGGGATTCTGAGATGACTATACCAGTGCATGAACAGGAAAGCAGGGCATTCGGATGTTGCAGCATAAGGCAGCATTCTGAGATGACTATACCGATGCATGAATAGAAAAGCAGGACATTCAGATGTTGCAGCATAAGGCAGCATTCTGAGATGACTATACCAGTGCATGAATAGGAAAGCAGGACATTCAGATGTTGCTGCATAAGGCAGCATTCTGAGATGACTCTACCGGTGCATGAATAGGAAAGCAGGACATTCAGATGTTGCTGCATAAGGCAGGATTCTGAGATGACTATACCAGTGCATGAATAGAAAAGCAGGACATTCAGATGTTGCTGCATAAGGCAGGATTCTGAGATGACTATACGGGTGTATGAATAGGAAAGCAGGACATTCGGACGATTATGCATAAAGCTGGGGTGTACGCTCTGGTCCAGCAAAGGAATAATAAAGCAGAATATTGGGATGATGGTGCTGCATAAGACAGGGGCATACTGTATACGCCCTGGCCCAGTGGAGGAAGAGCATAGCAGAGCATTCAGATTTTGCTGCATAAGACAAGGATGCAGCGTTGGCTCTACTGGTGTATGAATAGGAAAGCAGGGCACTGGGAAGATGCTGCATAAGATAGGTGTATACTCCCTAGCCCAGAGGAGGAAGAGCAAAGCAGAACATTTGGATGATGCTGAATTAGACAGGGATGCAGTGATGACTATACTTGTGTGTGGGGTGGAAGTCGGGGTGCGGTGGGGGGGGGTTAGTAACATCAGGTGATGTTGCGTAACACAGAGATGCAGTGATGCCCGGACAAGTGGGCAAACAGCAAAGAAGCTGCTGGGCATTCGGATGCTGCTGCTATGACAGGGATAAGAGAGTGTCTGGTCCAGGCAATGAAGAGGACTCAGGCCATTCTGACAATGTGTCTTAGGACAGTCTTAAAACAAAGCCTTGCCCAAGAGAAGGCGAGCAAAGCAGGATATTCGATTAATGCTGCGTAGGACAGGGATGCAGTGATACGCGGGTCAGTGGAAGAATAGCAAAGTCGGGCGTTCAGACAATGCTGCTTAGGACAGGGATGCATTGGCGATGCATGGACCAATCATGTAAAGCAAAGCGGTGCGTTCAGGCGATGCTGCTTAGGACAGGGATGCATTGGCGATGCATGGACCAATCATGTAAAGCAAAGCGGTGCGTTCAGGCGATGCTGCTTAGGGCAGGGATGCATTGGCGATGCATGGACCAATCATGTAAAGCAAAGCGGTGCGTTCAGGCGATGCTGCTTAGGGCAGGGATGCATTGGCGATGCATGGACCAATCATGTAAAGCAAAGTCGGGCGTTCAGGCGATGCTGCTTAGGGCAGGGATGCATGGACCATTCATGTTAATCAAAGTCGGACGTTCAGGCGATGCTGCTTAGGGCAGGGCTGCATTGGCGATGCATGGACCAATCATGTAAAGCAAAGGCGGGCATTCAGGCAATGCTGCTTAGGACAGGGATGCATTGGCGATGCATGGACCAATCATGTAAAGCAAAGCGGTGCGTTCAGGCGATGCTGCTTAGGGCAGGGATGCATTGGCGATGCATGGACCAATCATGTAAAGCAAAGCGGTGCTTTCAGGCGATGCTGCTTAGGGCAGGGATGCATTGGTGATGCATGGACCAATCATGTAAAACAAAGTCGGGCGATGCTGCTTAGGGCAGGGATGCATTGGCGATGCATGGACCAATCAAGTAAAGCAAAGTCGGGCGTTCAGGCGATGCTGCTTAGGGCATGGATGCATTGGCGATGCATGGACCAATCATTTAAAGCAAAGTCAGGCGTTCAGGCGATGCTGCTTAGGGCGGGGATGCATTGGCGATGCATGGACCAATCAAGAAAAGCAAAGTCGGGCGTTTAGGTGATGCTGCTTAGGACAGGGATGCATTGGCGATGCATGGACCAATCATGTAAAGCAAAGTCGAGCGTTCAGGCAATGCTGCTTAGGACAGGGATGCATTGACCAATCATGTAAAGCAAAGTCGGGCGTTCAGGCGATGCTGCTTAGGGCGGGGATGCATTGGCGATGCATGGACCAATCATGTAAAGCAAAGGGGGCGTTCAGGCGATGCTGCTTAGGACGGGGATGCATTGGTGATGCATGGTCCAATCATGTAAAGCAAAGTCGGGAGTTCAGGCGATGCTGCTTAGGGTGGGGATTCATTGGCGATGCATGGACCAATCATGTAAAGTAAAGTCGGGCGTTTAGGTGATGCTGCTTAGGACAGGGATGCATTGGCGATGCATGGACCAATCATGTAAAGCAAAGTCGGGCATTCAGGTGATGCTGCTTAGGGCAGGGATGCGCTGATGTGGGGAACGCTGGGGAAATAGGAGAGTCGGGCAATCAGGTGATGCTGCTTTGCACAGGGATACAATGATGCCTTGACCAAAAGGACAGGAATGCAGTGATGATGCATGGACCAATGGAGAATAGCGAAGTCAGGTTTACAGGTGATGTTGCTTGGGGCAGGTGTACGAAATTGGGTTATTAGTTGAGGGGGTGAAAGCCCCACTCAAATAATACACAACCCTTGTCAGGGTGGACCACAGAAGTCATTAAATAAGCTGAAACCTTGGAGTCCACTTCTTTGTCCTGGGTATAGGTGGGAGCAGGTCCATCCAGGGTGTCTCACAGGCTTCAAACAGTAAGTAGAATCCTTCTGTTCTTTTAAAGGTCCAGCAAGTGTGCTTAGGAGCTGGTGGTAAGGTCCATTTTTGAACAGTTCAGTAGCTGGTGGGTGGGGGTGACTTCTGGTCACTCCCTAACCAATGAGGAAAAAGTTCCTTAGGCAACCCTAACCACTTTTACAGCATACTTTGTGTGCCTTACTGCAGACTATCCCAGAATGCACTTTTCTAAGAGGTATTCAAGATAGCACAGGTATTCTGCCCTTGGATGGAGCTGAAATTTGTGTGCCAGTCAGTGCTTAATTTGAGCCTTTGGGTTCCGGTGCTCGGCACTGGCACTTAATTGTCAGCACCAGGGCCTGTGACAGCCTGCCACAAGGTGGCGCTGCCTGGCTAATTCAAAGATGACCACAACAACAGTTAATAATTAACTCAATATACATTGAAAATTAATATTACCTGCCATCCTAGCCATTCTTATAGCTTTGGGGGCCTGAAATAGTCCGAACTGTCACATTTGTAGGTGTGTGAATGTTAGAACTTGTGTTGTTACTATCATTGGCAGCGCTGGCAGGGACAACGTGTGGTACGAAGTGCAGTGGTCTCCTGAAGAGAGCCCTGGCACTTAATTTTTCCAAGTTAAGCACTGGTGCCTGTCAAGGAGTTTTTATTCCAAAAGTGTTACTTAAATTCAGAACTTGTGACTAGACGAAAATTAGTAAACTTATCAAAAGTGTAAATAAATCAAGTGTATAGGCCCCAGGCCCTTCAATTTGGTGGAGACATGTAGGTTATAATATATTAATCTGCACTCTTGTTTTCCTCATAGACAACCAGAGTTTTCTACGGTGAAAATATTTTTGGGCATGTCACTGTAGGGACACGGTAACATTAAATTTCTACATGTCGTACTTTTAAATACTAGACGCCTTACCTTGTGTGCTACAAGGCCTGCTTATGGAAGGTTTTCCCCTCTCGAAAGGGTTTTTCTGACAGGCCAGGCTGCAGGTTTAAACTGCAGTCATCAGGCTACATTGGTGGGCCTAAAGTTATGTTTTCCTTGTCACAATAGTGAATGGCACATGAGTGTTGCAGTCCACAGGTGGCATTTAACTTTCCATGCCATGGGGGTAAATTTTACCCCATATACTATGGCCTTACAGGAGAGATAAATATGCTAATTGGTGACTAGCCCGATTTTATATGTTTTAGGGTTCATGCATTGCAGCACCCCAATGTGCAGAGTAAAAAAAAACAGTAATAGCATTCAGCGAAAAATGAGGGTGAACAGACACAAGAGGGAATTTTCTCACAATCCTCCCCTGGGTAAAAAAAAATGACATTCATCCAAAAGAATTTGTTTTCATCAATACTGCATTACTCAGGACACCTTCTAACTGATTAAATAGCTGTGCACTTTCAGGAGCAAACAACCATCAAAGTTATTTCTTTCTGTATCGGACACACCTGTGAATCTTTACTGGCGTCCTCAATCCAAATGAACATTGCCCTGCATCAGAGTGGGTTTTTTTTTGTATGAAAGGTTAGGATTACCCATTTTGTTTTTTAAAAAGCTCGTACTGCAAGCCTTTTCTCATGGCTATTTCGTGTACAAGGTGTTCAAGGCTTGTACTTTGACTAGGGTTTGGGGATTTTTTCATGACTTGTACACATCTCTTGCTAGATTAAACACTTCAAAGTGCCATCAGAGATTACTTTAATCTTGTAGCAAGGTTTAACAAAATTGCCCCATGCAGCAACACTTGACTGTTCAGTTTAAAGTTCCTAGGTGTGACATAATGTTGACAATTTTATGGGAAAACCCACTGGGCAATAATTTATGGAGCCATTATCTTAGCACTTATTACTTGAAAAAAGATTGTGAGTAGACGGCTGGAAAGATGTATCAAAACCCACAAAAGCTGCATTTAGAGTAGAAGCCTCTGACTATTGTGTCGCTATATGGTACTGGTGCCCTCTTTTAGGTTTACATTATCACTTGTATGATAAACTGACATGTCCCCCCTGGACCGAGGGCCTGACCGCATGTATCTGGCTTTTTATTCTTGGTCCTGACATCACACTACTCTAGTGTGTACTAAGAGGCTAAGGGCCGGATGTACGACCCACCAATTTGCGACTCGCAAATTGCGTCGCATTTTCGACTCGCAAATTGGGATGCACAACAGTGTCTGAGACACTGTTCGCGATTCCCAATGGGGTTGCAGATTGCATGCCTCATGCATAATAACGAGGCTGTCGCAATTTGCGACCCCATTGGGAATGGCTGGTACTCCCAGGGATGGCGGCCTGCTGGGGTCAGCAGACCACCATGTCTGGGACTGCTTTTAAATAAAGCAGTTTTTTAAAAAATGCAGCCCGTTTTTCTTAAAGGAAAACGGGATGCATTTAGAAAATAAAAATGAAACTTTTCAGTTTCATTTTTTAAGGGCAGGCAGTGGTCCCTGGGACCACTGCCTGCCCTTAAAAAATATTTTTAGAGCCACTCACAAAGGAGAAGGGGTCCCCTGGGGACCCCTTCCCGTTTGCGAGTGGTTCACCACCCTTCTGTGAAGGGTGGTAAACTGCGACTGTTTTGCAAACGCAATTGCGGTCGCAAAACAGTCATACATACCTTCAGGAGTTGCTATTAGGAAGGGTTGCCTTTGGAACGCCCCTTCCTAATAGCGAGTCATTTGTGACTCGCAAAATAGGATTAGTACATGGGCCACACGTTTTTTGCGGTTGCAAACGGGTCTAAAACCCATTCACGCCCGCAAAAAATGTTAGTACATCTGGCCCTTAGAGCTGTTGACGATGACTATTAGAGGTCCTGGACTTGTAATGTGACCTGCAAGGGTGCACCATTTGAGACAGAGGACTACTATTCCTAACATTGGGATTAGCATACATAGCAGTAGTGGCAGTATACCATGTTTTAAGGATCAGTAGTGCGATCAGACCTTTATATATGGATCACTGGAGTAGAGGCCTACTGGCCAGTCGTGTAAAGTTCTGCTTCTATGCACTTGCCCAGTCGTCCACACTAATACCCTGAGTTGTGTTTAGTCTGAGTAGTAAAAGCATGGTGCATGTGTGAGTGAGCCACAGTAACGGAGGCCAATGGATCCAGTTTGAATGACTGACCAGGCATTGCCCAAGATGTAGGGTGAGGACTGTGCTTCCAGGCAGTAGAAGTGTATTGCTCATATTTGTGTACCTGGAGGGAGGAGACCCAGGCATTGAAGTAAGGGAGTGGAGACAGGGCTCCTTTAGATATTCTATGAAGCCTTTTGGTTAGCAGGGAGCTGCTGACTTGTCTTCCTTAACACTGCAATTTGGTAGGGGTAAGGGGTGGAACCACAGACTCTTGGCTTTCTTTCTTTCTTTCTTTCTTTCCTTCCTTTTTTCTTTCTTATTGTCATTTTTTTCTTACCATTTATCTTTCTTTTCCTCTTTATTAATTTCTTTCTTCAATCCTTTCTCCCTTTCGTTCCTATTTCTTTCTTGTTCTCCACTTCTTTCTTTCTTTTTTCTCTCTCATTTCTCAATATTCCTGTCTTTTTCTCTCTTTTTTATTTGTTTTTTCTCTCCTTTATTTTTCTGCTTTCTCACTTTTCTTTCTTTGCTTCTTTCTCTCTTCAGCATTCCTCCTTTCCTTTCCATCACTTCTTTTTTCCTATCCTTGTCCAATTCTTTCTGTTTTCTTCATCTTGCCTGCTTTCATTCTCTCCTTCCTTCTCTGATCTTTGACTCACTTTCCTTCTACATTTGTCTACTTTGGTCCCTCTTTCCGTTTCCTCCTCTTCTGCTTGATTCCTTGTTTCTTTCCTTCCTCTTTATCTCTCCATAATTTCTTACTTCATTTATCTGTCTCTCATTTATTACTTCTTTCCTTTCCCTTCCCATCTCTTCTGTTTCTTTCCTTTGTTCCCTCTTTTTTGTGTTTTCCTTTCCTTTCTTTTTCACTTCATTAATTCTTTCCTTCTTTCTCTCCTTCCTTCCCTCTCTTTTCTCTTTGCTTCAGATGTTCCTTCTTTCATTTATTTGATTCCACTGTTCTTTCCTTTCTCTCCTACCTTACTCTTCTTCCTCTCCTTACTTGATTGTTTACACTCCTTCCCTCCCCTATGTACATTCACGTAGTCCATATGTAAGGTAGTAGCCTAGGATGGGTTACATTTATCTGAAGTAGCTTGCATGACCAAAAATGTTGGAGACTTCTGCTCTACACAGAGGCTGCTTCTGTAGAACAGCCTGGAAAAACCACTTGACTGAAGAACCACTTCAAACCAGTTCTTCAGTAGGGGTGGGAAGAGCTCGCGGAGCTGCACTACGAGGCATTCCGCTGAGTTGCTTAAAAACCCACCCCTGCTCAAAATAAAATTTAAAAAGTCCCAAACGAGACCTTGCAGGCGTTTTGGCAGAGATAAGCAGAGCTCCCCAAGCTGTCCGTAATGCCAGCGTTGCACCTGAGCCAGGATTCCTCACCTTGCTGACCCAAAAGCAGTGCCCAAGCGCAACAGAACTGCCCAACTCCATCTAGGTGTCCCAAGCTGCCACAAGATTCCGCTGCCCTGCAGCCGAGCATACTCGGGCAGCGTGGCACGGTCCGTAATACTCAGTCGATACTCTCTTCTTAATTATGCTGAAATTAAGCACCTGTCCTGATGTCCCTGACAGCACTGAACTCCAACAACGCACTGCCCCAACCCCCTTCCCACCTCCCTTGGTGAGCCGGTATCTCGTCCGCTCTCTGCGCTGGTCTCCATGGAGTGCTCATCACACAGCCCTTGCTTACCTCATGCTCAGAGCCACCCGCACAGTGCTCTCGTCCTGCCCGCTGCTCGTCTTGCCTGCAGCCGATGCATGGGCCGGGGGATCCGGGAGCTGCCTACCTGGTATCTCTGGCTCTCTATGAGCCAAGCAGTGGCGTGGCACTGGTGGAGCTGCTGCCCGCAGAAGTGTGCCCCCTTAGCTCAGCTGCGCCGGGGGTTGACCATGGTGCTGGGGCTGAGTGGTAATCAGAGGGGCAGGGTGAAGCCGTCTGGCTGGACCTCAGCCTCCCGTCCTCCACCCTCTGTGCCTTGCTCAGGTTTGCCATCCGCACTGCGTCCCCGGCAAGGTCTCTCCCCGCCGAGCCGAGACAGCGGCTGCTGGTGAGTGGCGAAGGTGACCGTCGCAGCGTCTGGTGCCGGGGGGCGACCATAGCTCCTTGGCTCCCTGTGACGGCGGTACGCAGTGTTTGTCTTCAGTGCTGGTGTTTTTTTAAATCACGCTGTTCACCTTGATAACGGAACATTGAGGCGACATAATTAGGGTAGTGGTGGGTGCCGGTAAACTCCGATACGCGGCTTAGGCGGAGTGTAGGAGAGTAGGATCTGCCTCTTATGTTGCCCCCATTTTTTTCTGATGTTTACACTGGTTTCTGGCTATAGACTGGCTGGGTCCCTGCCAATCAGGGCCCCAGCCTCTCTGTTCTCTCTAAACGACTTGGAGTGCACTCTAGGTGCACTAGTGATTGGATACAGTGGTACCTTATGAGTCCCTAGTATATGGTACCATAGGTACCAAGGGCATAGGTACTTCACAGGCCTACCAGGGGCTGCAGCATGTATTATGCCACCCCTGGGAAGCAGACTAAATCTGACACCACAGGCCTGCTACTGCAGCCTGGGTGAGGTGGTGCTAGCACTCCTCACTGAGATATAGGTTCCCTATATCTCTCCAGCACACACATATAAACCTATCAGTCACCCCTAAGGCAGGCCCTATCAATCCTGAGGGCAGGGTGCTTGGCTTCTATGTGAGGGGGTGCCTCTGCCTGAGCAGGGCCCCTCTGCAGCTCTCAGAGTCCATTCTCTGGTGCTGTTTGTGGATGCGGTTAAACCATATACTCTTAAGTGCATTATATCCTCGCGGTAAAATGCTAACTTTGGTATGGCTGCATCAAAACATGTCGTGTTTGGTGTCAAACATCTTGGAATACTACCCCCCGCCAGTCCTGGCGGCGGGGGTAGCATTCCACCCTTCTAGAGGGATAGACATGTACCTACTGTGGAAACGCGGTAGAATCCTGAAGAGGCCTGGCATCACAAAATGGATGCCACCAGTCACAGACACTGGGCTGCCCTCCTGCTGATGACCGAAACTCGCAGTGGAGGAAGCCCAACAAAAGGTATCCTGTCACAGGGAGGTGTAACCACCTCCCAGACAGGGTTTAGTGTATTGGGGCTGGGTGGGTGCACTCTTAGAGTGCTTTGAAGTCCTGCACTGGGGAGCAGAAGGCTCCTCTGTGCATATGCCAGTTCAAACCAGCTCAGGGGCTACCTGCCCCTGCTCTGGCACGAAACTGGACAAAGGGAAGTGGGTGTAACCACCCACTCCCCTGACCCTCCCATAGGTGGGGTCTAAGAGCTAGTCCCTCCCTTCCTTGTTAGTATAAGGTAGGGAGCCCTTGAACCTGAAGATTAGATATCCCTGGACGACGCTCTGAAGAAGAATCCTGGACCTTCGACGTTCCACTACCTTTGGAAGACTGAAGAATCTCCCTTGGAGTCAAGGAGTGACTCCCCTGCTTGGCAGGCACCAAAAACTACAATGACGGTCGCAAACTACGCCGCTCCCGCCGGAGTCCGAAGTCCCTGCAGCCCCAGAAGTGGATTTCCTGACTTCTCAAAGGCCATCGTGAGTCCCCAGCAAAGCTGAGGCCAGTGGACCCCAAGAGTGACGAGGAACCGCGATCCCGGGGTACCGTGCACTATTGTCGAGTGCAACCACTTCACAACGTTCCAAGAACCTGTGCTTTGGACCACGTGTGGTCCCAACCTCCAGCAGGAATCCCTCCGAAGATCAGAGGCCTACACCGTCCCGAGTGACCGTGGGCCCCTGTGAAGGAATCCTCCCGAGGCGTCTTCTCGATCCCTTGCCAGCCGGCTCGTGGGTCCCCTGAGGACTTTTCTAAGAAACCAAAGGGCTCCCCTGGTTGCTCCAGGCCTGCCCTGACTTACCCTCGCTGGGTGAGTCCCTCAGACCTTGCTGGTCTGCGCCATTGCCTATTCACACTTTCCACGAGACTTGCTGTTACCAAGGCCTGTTGGCTCCAACCGAGTTGCCGACACCACAGTAAGCTGCAGACATCGTGGGACATGCCGAATCCAGCTCCTGGTTGTCGTCGACACCTCCTGGACCTCGTGGCTGAAGAGTCAAGGCACACGTGACCGACCTGAATCCTGCGACGACGGTGGGCATCCAGCTTCCTTGCCCCGAGTCACTGCCAAGTGACTTTGAACACTGTCCCCTCTGCTTTCAGGTCTTCCTTCCTTTGAATCCAGGCTTGGATTCCCCCGGACACTTCCTCGAACATCACAAGCAGCACGTCTTCTTTGTTCGCCATTGAAAACGACGCCGCGACCCGACACCAAAGGACACCTATGCACCCGGCTTCCCTGGGTGAGGTAACTCCAGCACTACGGTGCTCCTGTGGGTGTGGGCCCTAGAACTACTTACCCTGTAAGTGACTTGCTTGTAGGTTCTCCCGAAGTATCCTAAAACTCCTATTCTCCCCGTGCGATCCTCGCACTGACTCGTACAGGGTTCGCTTCTGTGTTAGACACACCGCGTCCAACTCCCTTGTAAATCCACCAGTAACCGCGTCCTTCGACTCGTACTGACCGATCGGTGTGTTCGCCTCGAACACGCCAGGGGCCTGTAACATTGATAACTCAATCGCGTCCGCTTGCATAGACTCGTACAGGACTCGCACCAGTGTCTGCACACCGCGTCCGTCCCCTGTGGGTCTCCTACAACTACCTGGGTGGTTCTCTGGGGGTCCCTCGATTCTATGTGCTCTAGACCCCGGTCTAGCCAAGATAAGATTGTGATATTTACTGTGCTAACTTATTTTGATAACAATTGACTTGTACATATGTTCCTGACTTCTAATCTCATAAAGAGATTAGTAGAGAGTTGTTTAGTAATAAATACATATATATTTGATATATATACCTGTGTGGTGTCTTTTCATTTGGTGATTCAAGAGATTGTGTGGTAAAACAAGCTGCTTTACATTCCTTCAAGACTTAGCCTGAAGGCTGCTCTCCACAGCTACCACTAGGATAGCTTTCTATAAAGGTTGTCTTAAACCTATCTACCATAAGAGTCGAATTGTACTGGTGCAAGGTGTCCACTTTAACTAGTGAACAGCATATACCAGGCCAACTTCTCACATTGGTGGGCAGCGTGTGGGATTCCAGCTTGCTATTGTTTTACCAGAAAATCTCTATTTGAATTACTAACTGAAAACCACTATAGGTACTTAAGGTACATATAAAGTCAAGCTTAGTATCAATAAGTTCTACTGAACTTAGAGCTGTGTGCCAAGGGATAGCACACCCTTTCTACAGCTCAAGCTAGGATCAGTAGGCCACAAACTAGTGTAGGTAGTACAACACTGCACAACACTAGAATGTCCTTAAAAGGTGGAGCCAGTGGGTCCACCCAGCCTCAGTATAAGGACATGGCTTTCTCTGACTTGAGAGCCATGTGTGTTGAAAGACACCTGAAGCTAGGACAGAGTCCCTCCACACTACACCTGATAGATCTGCTGACAGCAGATGATCTTAGATTGGCTCTAGGAGCTAATGGGTCTGAATCAGGGGGTGGGTCAATTGCAGTGTCTGGGTCAGATGATGAAAATCAGAATGACCAAGACTCTGTGATTGAAGGGCCAGGCTCCAAGGGGCCTGAAAAGGACAGAGGAATGCTCCCTAAGAGAACTGACAGAGTGGATGAGAGGCACAGGTCCCCTTCCAGGGAATCTGAACACTCCTATCACTCTGGCAGAGAATTTGTCCATCAGAGGAACTCATACTTTCCCATAAGAGAGACCTCCTCTGAAAGAATGTGCAAACTGCTACAGTATGAGGAAGCACGAGTTGCCCTCAGAACCAAGCAGTTGGCACTGGATAGGGAAGCCCTGGAGATCCAGAGAGCTTCTAGAAGAGAGGGGTTAGAACCCCTTGGTGGCAGCAACAGTGTCCCTAGAGGCAGAGAATATATTCCAGACCATAGGAACCTGAGCAAGGTTGTTCCTCCCTACCAGAGTGGGGACGATATCCACAAGTGGATAACTGCTATGGAGAGGGCCTGTAGAGTACAGCAGGTCCCCCAAAAGCAGTGGGCAGCAATCTTGTGGCTCTCCTTTTCAGATAAAGGTAGAGACAAGCTCCTCACTGTTAGAGAAGAGGATGCTGATGATTATGAAGTCCTGAAGAGTGCACTAATAGATGGGTTTGGCTTAACCACTGAGCAGTACAGGTTGAAGTTCAGAGACACCGAGAAGGCACAGACTCAGGACTGGACTGACTTTGTTGATTGTGCAACCAAGGCTCTGGAGGGTTGGCTAGTTGGCAGTAGGGTTACTGATTTCAAGGAATTGTATAATCTGATAATGAGAGAACAGATCCTTAATAATTGCCAGAACCAGTTGTTGCATCAGTACCTGGTGGACTCGGATCTGACCTCTCCCCAAGAATTGGGAAAGAAGGCAGACAAATGGGTCAGAACCAGGGTGAGGCAGAAACCCCAGAACCAAGGGGGTGACACCAAGAAGCAAGATCCTAAGGGCTCTGAGAAAGGTGGGGATAAGTCAAAAGACCAGAAGTCTTCACAAGGGCCCCAAAAATCTGCATCTGGTGGGGAGTCACAATCCAACAAGGGAAAAGGCCAAAAGAAGCCCTGGTGCAAATTCTGTAAACAGAAAGGGCACTGGACTTCTGATTGTAACAAGTCCAAAGACCAAACCACCACCACTCCTGCCCCTAAGGCAACTGTTCCCCCTAGCTCAGCTACTGGTGGAGGTGGTACTCAGAATAAGGGTGTAGTAGGGTTGACTCTGGGTTCTGAAGTGGGCTCTGACCTAGTCAGAGTATCCACTCAGGCAATGCTGATTTGTGATGGAGACCTTGATATGTCCTTCCTAGTAAGCCCCAGTAACCTGGGCAAATACAAACAGCAGCCTGTAATAAATGGCAAACAGGCTTTGGCATTTAGGGACACAGGTGCTAGTGTCACCATGGTGGCAGAGGATCTTGTGGACCCTGGACAGATCATCCTGGGTGAAATGTACCAGGTGACCAATGCAAGCAATGTCAGGACCAACCATAGTCTGGCAGTTGTGAATTTCTCCTGGGGAGGGGTAACTGGCCTCAAGAAGGTTGTAGTCAGTGCAGACCTCCCTGTAGAATGTCTATTGGGCAATGATCTAGAGACTTCAGCCTGGTCTGAAGTAGAGTTATGGACTCATGCTGAGATGTTGGGCATCCCTGCAGAGGTATTTGCTGTGACCAGGTCACAAGCAAGAATGCATAACACTGAACCAGCTCTGGATCCTGGAACAATGGACCAGATGCTTCCCAAGAGGAGGAGCAGTAGGGTAAAGGCAGTGCCTTCCCTCTGCCTCAGATCACAGATTCACCTCCAGAGGGAGGTGAAGCAGATCCTGAAGAAGGAACTGCCCCAGAGGGACTTGAGCCTGATCAGGTTGAGTTCTTGGGGGCAGGGGGCCCTTCTAGGGAAGATCTGAGTAAGGAGCAACAGTGCTGCCCCTCTCTTGAACCCCTCAGACAGCAGGCTGCTGCTGAGGCTGCTGGGAGTGCTAGTGGGTCCCATAAAGTTTATTGGGATGAGGGACTCCTATATTCTGAGGGTAGAGACCCAGCCCCTGGAGCCACCAGGAGGTTGGTAATACCTCAGAAGTTTAGGGGGTTCCTCTTGACCTTAGCACACGATATCCCTTTAGCAGGTCACTTGGGCCAAAACAAGACCTGGGACAGGCTTGTTCCACATTTTCATTGGCCACATATGTCAGAGGACACAAAGGAGTTTTGTCGCTCCTGTGTCACTTGCCAAGCCAGTGGTAAGGCAGGTGGCACAACAAAGGCCCCCTGATACCACTACCTGTGGTGGGGGTACCCTTTGAAAGGGTAGGGATTGACATTGTTGGTCCCCTTGACCCTCAAACTGCATCTGGGCACAGATTTATCCTGGTGGTAGTGGATCATGCCACCAGGTACCCAGAGGCAATTCCCCTGAGGACCACCACAGCCCCTGTGGTGGCAAGAGCCCTCATTGGAGTTTTCTCCAGAGTGGGTTTCCCAAAGGAGGTCATATCTGACAGAGGTACCAACTTCATGTCAGGATATCTGAAAGCAATGTGGAAGGAGTGTGGTGTAACCTATAAGTTCACCACCCCCTATCACCCACAATGCAATGGGTTAGTTGAACGTTTCAACAAAACCCTGAAAGGAATGATTAAGGGACTCCCAGAGAAGCTTAGGCGGAAATGGGACCTTCTTCTTCCTTGCCTGTTATTTGCATACAGAGAAGTTCCACAGAAGGGGGTTGGTTACAGCCCATTTGAGCTTCTGTTTGGGCATCCTGTAAGAGGTCCATTGTGTTTGGTAAAAGAGGGCTGGGAGTTACCTCTCAAGCCCCCCAAACAAGATGTGATGGACTATGTACTTGGTCTCCGCTCCCGGATGGCTGAGTACATGAAAAAGGCAACCAAAAACCTGGAGGCCAGCCAAGAATTACAAAAAGCTTGGCATGACCAAACGGCTGTACTGACTGTATACCAGCCAGGACAGAAAGTGTGGGTGTTGGAGACTGTGGCCCCAGCAGCCCTCCAGGACAAATGGAGTGGCCCCCATACAATAGTTGAACAGAAGGGAGAAGTCACCTATCTGGTGAATCTTGGAACTCCCAGGAGCCCCCTGAGGGTGCTCCATGTCAACAGATTAAAGCCATATGTTGACAGGGCTGACATGGGCTTGCTCATGGCAACTGATGAGGACCAGGAGGAGGAGAGTGACCCTCTCCCTGACCTGCTCTCTCAGAACCCTGATGATGGGTCAGTAGATGGTGTTGCTTTGGCAAGCAGCCTCACTGACCATCAGCAAACTGAGTGCAGACAGGTTCTGCAACAGTTTAGACATATGTTTAGCCTGACCCCTAGTCAGACTACCTGGTGCACCCATGAGGTGGACACTGGAGACAGTCTGCCTGTCAAGAGTAAAATCTACAGGCAACCTGACCATGTCAGGGACTGTATCAGGACTGAAGTCCAGAAAATGTTGGAGCTAGGTGTAATTGAGCCTTCAGATAGCCCTTGGGCTAGCCCAGTAGTCCTGGTACCCAAGCCTCATACCCAGGGTGGTAAGAAAGAAATGAGGTTTTGTGTAGACTACAGAGGCCTCAATGCAGTCACTAGGACTGATGCCTATCCCATACCAAGGGCAGATGAGCTGATTGATACTTTGGCCTCAGCCAAGTATCTAAGCACATTTGACCTAACAGCTGGCTACTGGCAGATCAGATTAGCTGATGATGCAAAAGCCAAAACAGCATTTTCGACCCCTGGTGGGCACTACCACTTTGTGGTGATGCCCTTTGGATTGAAAAATGCACCTGCCACTTTTCAGAGGTTGGTGAATAAAGTTCTGGCAGGGATGGAAACTTATTGCTCAGCTTATCTAGATGATATTGCTGTCTTTAGTTCCTCCTGGCAGGATCACCTGGTCCACCTCAGAAATGTTTTGGAGGCTCTGCAGAAAGCAGGCCTCACTATCAAGGCCACCAAGTGCCAGATAGGGCAGAGTCAGGTTGTGTACCTGGGCCACCTTGTGGGTGGAGGCCAGGTTCAGCCTTTACAGAGCAAAATCCAAACCATAATGGAATGGGTTGCTCCAACCACCCAGACACAGGTGAGAGCCTTCTTAGGCCTGACTGGGTACTATAGGAGGTTTGTCAAGGGATATGGATCTATAGTGACCCCCTTGAATGATCTGACCTCAAAGAAAATGCCAAAAAAGGTTCAGTGGACAGCTAGCTGTCAAAGGGCATTTGAAGACCTAAAGCAGGCCATGTGCACTGCCCCCATCTTACAGAGTCCAGACTACACCAAAAAGTTCATTGTCCAAACAGATGCTTCTGAGCTGGGTGTGGGAGCTGTACTGTCTCAACTAAATGATGAAGGTCAAGACCAGCCAGTAGCTTTCATTAGCAGAAGGCTGACCCCTAGAGAGAAACGTTGGTCAGCTATAGAGAGGGAGGCCTTTGCTGTGGTGTGGGCCCTGAAGAAGCTGAGGCCATACTTGTTTGGCACTCACTTCATAGTTCAGACTGACCACAAGCCCCTCCTATGGCTTAAACAGATGAAAGGTGAAAACCCAAAACTTTTGAGGTGGTCCATTTCCCTACAGGGGATGGACTATACAGTGGAACATAGACCTGGGACCCAACATGCCAATGCAGATGGACTCTCAAGGTATTTCCACTTTGAACACGAAGACTCAACTGGTCAAGGTTAGTTTAGTGTCCCTGCGTTTGGGGGGGTTGTGTAGGAGAGTAGGATCTGCCTCTTATGTTGCCCCCATTTTTTTCTGATGTTTACACTGGTTTCTGGCTATAGTCTGGCTGGGTCCCTGCCAATAAGGGCCCCAGCCTCTCTGTTCTCTCTAAACGACTTGGAGTGCACTCTAGGTGCACTAGTGATTGGATACTGTGGTACCTTATGAGTCCCTAGTATATGGTACCATAGGTACCAAGGGCATAGGTACTTCACAGGCCTACCAGGGGCTGCAGCATGTATTATGCCACCCCTGGGAAGCAGACTAAATCTGACACCACAAGCCTGCTACTGCAGCCTGGGTGAGGTGGTGCTAGCACTCCTCACTGAGATATAGGTTCCCTATATCTCCCCAACACACATATAAACCTATCAGTCACCCCTAAGGCAGGCCCTATCAATCCTGAGGGCAGGGTGCTTGGCTTCTATGTGAGGGGGTGCCTCTGCCTGAGCAGGGCCCCTCTGCAGCTCTCAGAGTCCATTCTCTGGTGCTGTTTGTGGATGCGGTTAAACCATATACCCTTAAGTGCATTATATCCTCGCGGTAAAATGCTAACTTTGGTATGGCTGCATCAAAACATGTCGTGTTTGGTGTCACACATCTTGGAATACTACCCCCCCGCCAGTCCTGGCGGCGGGGGTAGCATTCCACCCTTCTAGAGGGATAGACATGTACCTACTGTGGAAACGCGGTAGAATCCTAAAGAGCCCTGGCATCACAAAATGGATGCCACCAGTCACAGACACTGGGCTGCCCTCCTGCTGATGACCGAAACTCGCAGTGGAGGAAGCCCAACAAAAGGTATCCTGTCACAGGGAGGTGTAACCACCTCCCAGACAGGGTTTAGTGTATTGGGGCTGGGTGGGTGCACTCTTAGAGTGCTTTGAAGTCCTGCACTGGGGGAGCAGAAGGCTCCTCTGTGCATATGCCAGTTCAAACCGGCTCAGGGGCTACCTGCCCCTGCTCTGGCGCGAAACTGGACAAAGGGAAGTGGGTGTAACCACCCACTCCCCTGACCCTCCCATAGGTGGGGTCTAAGAGCTAGTCCCTCCCTTCCTTGTTAGTATAAGGTAGGGAGCCCTTGAACCTGAAGATAGATATCCCTGGATGACGCTCTGAAGAAGAATCCTGGACCTTCGACGTTCCACTACCTTTGGAAGACTGAAGAATCTCCCTTGGAGTCAAGGAGTGACTCCCCTGCTTGGCAGGCACCAAAAACTACAACGACGGTCGCAAACTACGCCGCTCCCGCCGGAGTCCGAAGTCCCTGCAGCCCCAGAAGTGGATTTCCTGACTTCTCCAAGGCCATCGTGAGTCCCCAGCGAAGCTGAGGCCAGTGGACCCCAAGAGTGACGAGGAACCGCGATCCCGGGGTACCGTGCACTATTGTCGAGTGCAACCACTTCACAACGTTCCAAGAACCTGTGCTTTGGACCACGTGTGGTCCCAACCTCCAGCAGGAATCCCTCCGAAGATCAGAGGCCCACACCGTCCCAAGAGACCGTGGGCCCCTGTGAAGGAATCCTCCCGAGACGTCTTCTCGATCCCTTGCCAGCTGGCTCGTGGGTCCCCTGAGGACTTTTCTAAGAAACCAAAGGGCTCCCCTGGTTGCTCCAGGCCTGCCCTGACTTACCCTCGCTGGGTGAGTCCCTCAGACCTTGCTGGTCTGCGCCATTGCCTATTCACACTTTCCACGAGACTTGCTGTTACCAAGGCCTGTTGGTTCCAACCGAGTTGCCGACACCACAGTAAGCTGCAGACATCGTGGGACACGCCAAATCCAGCTCCTGGTTGTCGTCGACACCTCCTGGACCTCGTGGCTGAAGAGTCAAGGCACACGTGACCGACCTGAATCCTGCGACGACGGTGGGCATCCAGCTTCCTTGCCCCGAGTCACTGCCAAGTGACTTTGAACACTGTCCCCTCTGCTTTCAGGTCTTCCTTCCTTTGAATCCAGGCTTGGATTCCCCCGGACACTTCCTCGAACATCACAAGCAGCACGTCTTCTTTGTTCGCCATTGAAAACGACGCCGCGACCCGACACCAAAGGACACCTATGCACCCGGCTTCCCTGGGTGAGGTAACTCCAGCACTACGGTGCTCCTGTGGGTGTGGGCCCTAGAACTACTTACCCTGTAAGTGACTTGCTTGTAGGTTCTCCCGAAGTATCCTAAAACTCCTATTCTCCCCGTGCGATCCTCGCACTGACTCGTACAGGGTTCGCGTCTGTGTTAGACACACCGCGTCCAACTCCCTTGTAAATCTACCAGTAACCGCGTCCTTCGACTCGTACTGACCGATCGGTGTGTTCGCCTCGAACACGCCAGGGGCCTGTAACATTGATAACTCAATCACGTCCGCTTACATAGACTCGTACAGGACTCGCACCAGTGTCTGCACACCGCGTCCGTCCCCTGTGGGTCTCCTACAACTACCTGGGTGGTTCTCTGGGGGTCCCTCGATTCTATGTGCTCTAGACCCCGGTCTAGCCAAGATAAGATTGTGATATTTACTGTGCTAACTTATTTTGATAACAATTGACTTGTACATATGTTCCTGACTTCTAATCTCAAAGAGATTAGTAGAGAGTTGTTTAGTAATAAATACATATATATTTGATATATATACACCTGTGTGGTGTCTTTTCATTTGGTGATTCAAGAGATTGTGTGGTAAAACAAGCTGCTTTACATTCCTTCAAGACTTAGCCTGAAGGCTGCTCTCCACAGCTACCACTAGGATAGCTTTCTATAAAGGTTGTCTTAAACCTATCTACCATAAGAGTCGAATTGTACTGGTGCAAGGTGTCCACTTTAACTAGTGAACAGCATATATCAGGCCAACTTCTCACACGGAGTTTTTGCCAAACTCCGCCCTCAAAGCGGAGTGTGGAGTGACAAAAACTCTGTGAACTCTGCCGGCGGAGTGTAGTTTACCACCTACCCTTATTCTACTGTTTGAGACAGTGGATCCACATCTACTGTCTGCCTTTTAATATGTATTGAAGTGGGATCATAACGACCCCACTTTGTTCCTGTTCCAAATCCTCTATGACCACAGAGTTCTAAGAGGATTGTTGTGCGACCAGGCCTGATGTCTGTCTGTCAGCCAGTCTCCCAGAGGTGAGGGTACATTACATAAAGTCTTGATGCATTGCTGGAGAAGCTCTGTATTTGTCTTGGAGCACCAATACGTTTGCCTGCCTACTGAGAGGAAGATGGAGCCTCTCTACTATTCAGGAGGGAAAACAATCTAGACAGGGGTGAATTTCCGTTCGTCCCTAGTAGTGCCCAGAAAAAGTAAACTGCTGGACAGCAAACTGGGAGAACCCAGGTGTTAGAGGGCCCACTAGATTCCCCCAGCGGTTTCAGGCTGGAACCGCAACTCTCTGACTATATGAATTGCTGAGGTCAGTCAGGGCTGTGATGTTGCACTGGTATTCGGCCCATGCGGGACTGCATCTGCTGAATTCCTGATCGGCCCGCGCTTGCTGCATCTGCTAAATTTACACATTGGTCTGCATTTCCTGAACTATTGATTGGCCCATGTGAGGCTGCATCTGCCTAGTTCCTATTTGGCCAGTGTGGGGCTTAATCTTTCAAATCTGTGTCTAACATGTGCTGGGCTCTACCTGCTGAGTTCCTGATTGGCCCTGTGTGGTCCAGCTGGCCTCAGCTACGGCCTCAGCTATGGCCTCATCTGCTGACTCCAAGGAACCACAAGGAACTACACTTGCCACTGATTTGGGTAGTACTGTGACAACTCAGAACTGCTGATCTGCAGGCAGCTGATTTTTGGTTTGTTGGGGTAAGTTAATTAAATAAGCAATAAATGAAATTTTTTATAATTGATAATTATTCATATATATAATATAGTTGTTAATTAATAAAGTTTATATTAAGAGTTCTATATTTGTTATAAATTAATAGGGTTATGTTTCATATATTTTATGTGTTTGAAATGAAGTACTTTCCCTACTTCCAAAGTCCAACACTTTTCCTACTGTTGCACAGACTGGAGTGGGAATAGTAAATCTTACTTCTTCGAAGTCCAACGCTTTTCCTACTGTTGCCTAGACTGGAAAGGGAATAATACATTTTACCCCTCCGGAGTCCAACACTTTCCCTACTGTTGCAAAGACTGGAGTGGCAATAGTAAACATTACCCCTCCCGAGCCCAATGCTTTCCCTACTGTTGTACAGGCTGGAGTGGAAATAATAAATTTAACCCCTCCGAAGTCCAACACTTTCCTTAATGTTGCACAGACTGGAGTGAGAATAATAAATATAACACTTTCCCTACTGTTGCACAGACTGAAGTAGGAATATTAAATCTTATCCCTCCGAAGTCCAATGCTTTCTCTACTGTTGCAATGACTCAGGGCAGTGTAGGGGCCTGAATACTGTATTGCACTGACCCTTGTTGTTGGTAATGTGACCTATTGGAAATATTTTAGCTCCACCATCTAACGTAACTTCTCTAATGAGGTGCTAATTTTCTATTGGAATCCAGAAGTACAAGTAATTTGGATGTAGCCTGTTCAGTGTATTTATTGACTAGCAACAGGTACAGATTATGCTGCTAACTAAGTACTGTTTATTAATGGCTTTTTAAGATGGTTTTCAAGGATTTTATTGGTCTTATCATTTTTAAAGTTTTGTGTGAATTGTATTTATGTGAACTTTTTGGCAGCACATGCCGAATAAAGAGTTATATGACTAATACTTTAAAAATATTATTTAAATACATGTAATATTATTGTTTGTTTGATTTTTTATTTTTATATATTTTTTGTATCTTTTTTTTTATTTTTTTATTCTTTTTATTGAACTCCAGGTATGACATGTGAAAAAGGCATTGTACACATATATCGGCAACAAAGGTGCGGAGCAGGGGTATCCAGTAGCAAAGTAATAGCAATACAATATTACAATAGTCACAATTATAACGTATTAAGATCTCGTGTGACGGTTTCTTCCCTCGTCTTGGGAGGCTCACAAATTCCTCCCCTGTAAGTGTTCCACTTGTCCCATATTTGAGTCTACTTGGCTGGGCACCCCCTAGCTACATAGATGTTTTTTTCTGTGACCATGCACCAGTCCATGTCTTTACTCCAATCCCCTATGGCCGGTGGGTTCTGGGCCTTCTACAGTCTTACGATATTGTGTTTTGCCACCATCAATCCCAAGGTCACCCAAATACGCTCTTTGGAGTTTAGGTCAGTGGGGCCCCAAGCGTTCAGGATAGCAAGCTTTATATTACAGTTGACATTCCGCCCCAACACTCCCTCCATAAGTCTCACCACAGAGTGTGTGGATGAAGGTACCCTCTTGCCCACAGTGTCTAGAGCAACCACCATCTGTACTGTACCCCATTCGAACCAGTAAGGGACCAGACAGATAGGACCTATGCAGGAGCTTTAGCTGTATTAGGCGGAGCCTTGAGGAAATGGCCACCTCATGAGGAAAGGCCACCGCTGCCATCCACTCCTCATCGTCCAAGCCTGCTACATCATGGTCCCATTTTGCCCGTAGCTGGACCAGGGGATTGGACAGGTTATTGATTAGCTTCTTGTAGATTAATGGTATGGCCTTCTCCGTCAAGTCGCCGTCTAGTTCTCTATCCTCTAGCGGGGAGGACTCGGGGAGTGACTCTCCCCTGGGGAGCATGGCAAGCAAAGCGTGTCTAATCTGTAGGTACCGAAAATATTCGGACCGTGCCCGTTCGAATTCTTGCTGCAACTGATTAAAGGGAATAATATCGCCAGACTTCCACAGGTCCCCCACCCTGGATATACCAATAAGATCCCAACGATCAAAGCCCTTTGAGAGGATCAGCCTACCCAATTGCTCGTTGTGCCAGAGTGGTGTGGCCTGTGGAATCCTGCCCTCCCACCCCAAGCCCTTCGTGGCTGCTTTCCACAATTGCACCGCATGACCGGTGGGGCCAGTCAGGGCTGGCCTCAGCGAGCGCACGTACAATGCACCTTCAAAACTCCCTCCCGGCAGGAGCCACCTTTCGATCTGGAAGGCCGGGTCGCCCTGTGGTCTATACGTACACTGGTTAATAGCTGCGAGATGGGATGCCCAGTAGTATTTCCTGATGTCCGGTAATCCAATGCCCCCATCGAACCACCACAGCGTAAGCTTGTGTGTGGCAATCCGGGGGGGTTTGCCCTCCCAGAGCAGGTCTCGTAGGAGACCATCTATTTCCTTAAAGTACGAGGAGTCAACATAGTGAGGAGTGTTCTGCAAAGCGTAGAGGAATCGAGGAAGGGACATCATCTTGAAAGGGGCTGCACGCCCTAAGAGAGACAAAGGGAGAGCTTTCCAATGTCGGACATCAGACTTGCGACGCTGCAGGGGCGGCAGGAGATTGTGTTCATAGAACCTAGATGGGTCCCTAGAGACCCATATCCCCAGGTATCTAAAGCCGTCTGCAGCCTCGACTAGTTGAAACCCCAGGAGAAGCCGAGGCATTGCCCCACTGAGGACATAGATCACTGACTTGGTCCAGTTGATTTTATAACCCGCAAACCTGCCGAACACCCGAAATATATTCAGGACCCTGTTTAGGGATGCAGCCGGCGATGCAAGACAGAGCAAAATGTCGTCTGCATACAACGATATACGGTCCTCCCATCCAGAGGTCCACTTGAGCCCCCTGACAATAGGGTCCTTACGGATCCACATCGCCAGTGGCTCAAGGGTCAGGGCAAAGAGAAGCGGGGACAAGGGGCAACCCTGCCTGGTGCCCCTGCCAAGCACAAAAGTGGAAGATTTCCTGTTGTTGACCACTATTTGGGCTAGTGGCTGCTGGTAGAGGAGACGAACCCATCCGATGTATTCAGGGCCCAGACCTAGTTTGTGGAGCACCGCAAACATAAAGGGCCACTCGGTGGTGTCAAATGCCGCCTTCGCGTCAAGAGAGACCACCACTGCGTCTTCGCAGATGGTAGCAGCTCGGCACAACACACCATGGAGTCTGCGCAGGTTAAGGGAGGTGTTTCTAGCGGGCATAAATCCAGACTGGTCCGGGTGAACCAGGCGGGCAATGACCCTCAGTAATCGGGAGGCTAGGACCTTCGCAGGGACTTTTGCTTCACCATTAAGCAGCGAGATTGGTATGTAGGAGGAGCACTTGTTATTCGGCTTACCCTCCTTGTGAATGACTACGATAGTTGCGAGTCTCTGGTCGGCAGGTAGGAGCCCCGCCTTTTTACTTTCAAGGAACATTTTGGTGAGATAAGGGGCAATCTTACCCGCGGTGAGTTTGAACAATTCAATAGGTAGGCCGTTGGGGCCCGATGCTTTCCCCCCCGCAAGTCATGGATAGCTTTTTCAACCTCCGTCTCTGTGATGTCAAGGTCGAGGTCGAGACGCTCATCCTCGGTGAGCAATGGTAACGAGATGTCTTGCAAGAACGAGGATGCCTCCACCTCCGTGTGGGGGGTTTGGGATGTATAAATGGACTGGTAGTAATGGCCAAAGGCGTCGGCTATGTCCCGGGGGGCGGTGAGGTGGGTACCACTATCCGTCTCTATTTCAACCACCACTCGGTGGGCCTGGTCTCTACGGTCCAGCCAAGCCAGCAGTTTACCGGCTTTGTGTGCCAGCCATCAAGCCAGTCACATGTTTCCTCCGGGGTAGCAAAGAACCAGGCCTTCCCGTCCGACTCCACCCTCAGCTTTGCCGGAAAGAGCATGGCGTATTTTATACTTTTATCTCAAAGCGCACGTTTGACTTCCAAGAAGCTGCGCCGCTGTCGTTGTACCTTGAGGGTGAAATCCGGAAAGAAAGTTACAGTACTATTCTGGAATTCAAGTGGGGGCGCAACTCGAGCTGTCTGTAGGATAACGTCTCTGTCCCTATAGTTAAAGATCCTGGTGACTATAGGCCGCGGGGGGGCTCCGGGCCTCGGTTTACCCCCCGGCACTCGGTTTGCCCTCTCGACAGAGAAGAAAGCAGATAACCCCGTTGGTTTCAGGTAATTAGTGATAAGGTCCTCAACAAACAAGTCCGCTGCCGGCTCCTCTGCTTTTTCCGGGACCCCTAGTATACGAACGTTGTTGTGCCGGGAGCGCCCTTCATAGTCATCCAGCTGCGCCTCTAGTTTCGTAGTAAGAGTGTGAAGATCATCCACTCTGCACTGCAGGGCTGAAGTGTCGGTGACCAATGAGCTTGCTTTATTTTCCACGTCTTTCAATGTAGTGTTCATGGAGCGCATGTCCGCTCTGATGAGGGATACCTCTGAGGACATGGAGTCAATCCACGACTCCAGTGACGTGCGAACCGTAGTAATTGCAGTGAGGATATCTTGCAGCGTCGGTTCCTTTGCCCCTTCCTCCGATTGATGCTGCTCTGACTGAGCATCGCCACCCTTCTGGGCCGTGCCGGGGCCCTTGTCCCAGGCGAACTTCTCAAGCTTGGCCTGCACTGCGGCCTTGGAGTTGCGTCCCCCAGCCATGATCGGACCTCCACAGGCAGGGAACGAGCAGGGAGACCAGGGGCACACTGATGAGTTGCGCCTATCTTGTTTCGCAGCACCGCTCGGTGGGGCCCCCCCTCAGGGCAGTTTGTAGTACACTAGTCCGGACCTTACTGTGCCAGGTGGTACGTGTACTGCGGAGCATAGGGCGTAAAGGCCGAGAGACTCGGGTTTGCAACCTGACAGCAAGGCCCCCAGTGGTCGCTGACCGCGGCGGTCCCCCTCTATTCACACCCCCTCACAGCAATACGATAAGTCTGGGAGTTGACCTACCCCCTGTGTCTCGGCTGGGCAGCGGTGCCTGGTGGGGATTATGTTGGCGGCCTCCAAGGGGGGGGGGGGGGAAATGAGCTGAGGCTAAAGGATGACAAAGTGCCAGATGTCCCTTATGCGCACAAGCCTCGGGTCCAATATACCAAACAGAGTACCTGCGCAGCCCGTATATTCAATGCCCAGGTTAGCGATAGACCACCAGGCTGGGGCAGGAATCACAGGACGCTGGAGGGGGGGCCACGACTCAGCCCCGCCACTAGATGGCAAAGGGACCGCAGTGCATTAATGAGGGATCCAGAGCCAAGGAGGGGCCGAGATCCTGTCAGCCCCACCGCGATCCGACGGCGGGGTGCGAAGGTTACTTCGACCGGTAAGCCTGGCCCAGAGATGTCCACGGTCACTGCTGGGCAAAGCCTTGACTCCCATGGGCGCTCCCTCTCTCAGCGCCCATGACGGTATCTCCACTCGGGCTCTCCACCCATCGGAAAACCCAGCGGGCTCCTGCAATTTTGGCTCGTGGCGCCGGGGGGGGGGGCTCAGGCAGGCCCGACGCCGGGGACGGAAGCGGCGGGCGTCTCTCACCTTAGAGGCGTAGGCCCATTCGGCCGCCGGGCCTCGTAACGACCTTGCCTCCGTCAGGCAAGCAGGAAATTCCTCCAAAGGCACTCTGGAGCCCCCAGCCGGTTCGCCTCAGTGCACCGATACGGCGGGTGGATGCAGGCTCAGCGCAGCTAATGGGACTCGACGGTCCGAAGCAGCGGCTGGTTGAGCGGATTTCTGTCGCAGCGGGTGCTCTCGGTCGGAGCCGCCTCAGGAAGCGGCCATGTTCCTTCCTCGACGGTTGGCCACGCCCCCCCACCCCCCTTTGTATTTTTAAAAAAATATATTTTTGGTACATGTTTTTTTGTATATTTATTTATTGTGGTAATTTATTTAATATTTTACATTTGATTTGTTATTATTTTATGTGTTATGTATATGAATATATATATATATATATATATATTTAGATATATGCTTTTTATAGTAGTAAATTAAAAAAACACAAAAAAATTAATCCAAGGTAAAATATATATTTTTTAATGGTGTTATATTGTAAAACTGTATATATAAACACACACATTTTGTGTGCATGTTTATACAAGTATATATATATAAGTATATATATATATATATATAAGTATATATATATATATAGTATTTCATGTTTCTTACATTTATTTAATTTACATTATATAATATATTAAAATATTTAAATTTACTATTTTACACTATATTTATAAAAACAATGTTTTTATATGTTTTTAACAATATTAGTGTGAAACAATATATTTTTGTGCTTACCTTTATAAGTATAGGAAACAATATTTTTGTAATTGATATTTCACACAATATTTCTGTATCATGATATTGTTGTGATCGATATTATGTCAGTGATCCCCCCACCACCCCCGAATGGCATCTAGCACCCTCCTATTTTTGTTTAACGTTATATCCAGATACTTATAACTTAAATTGTAGATTTTTCACCTTGCCGTTCAAGAACCACTTCCCAGATTTTAGAATCTTGGGGCTATACATCATAATTTTAGTCTCGCTGTATTAATGGATAGCATTTTAGCAGCATTAAGTACAATCTAGAGGTTGACCCCGGTTGAGATCAAGATCACAGTATCATTTGTGTATTGCAAAATGTACAAAGAGGCACTGCCTGCTTTAAGGGAATTCACTGCCTACTGTAGGAAATATCTTACCATGTATTCAGATCAGCTAGTTATGAAGTTAAATAGCAGGTCAAAAAGCATCCCCCTTTTAAACCTCTATTAGTATACATTTAATTTTCTTGCTTGAGGCTGTGTTGACTGTCAGTGAAGAAAACTGAAAGGGCCCTGATGCACTCAATATGGTAATAATGGACATTTTAATAAAGGACCTAGAAGCCCTTAAGTCCTTAACTACATCCATCCACATGCAATGGGGTTTGTGTTGGAAGCTATAGGGTTTGTGTTGGAAGCTATAATCAATGAACGGACGTGCCTAGTATTATTTTAACCCGGGTGTCTGTATAAAGCTTTTCTATAGTGTCAGTGGGATACAAACCCTGCCTAATTTCTGCCAGAGCATTTTTTTTCTTTACAATGTCGTTTTGAAGTCAATAAATGATGTACATAGGCTGGAGCTTATTAGCATTGATAGTGCAATTAAATTTGCCTCACTGCTGCTGAAACCTTTGCTGATAAAGTTATATTAATTTATTACTGACAGCTCAATGATCCAACTCACCGTTCTTAATGCTTTTTGGCTCGCAAGAGGGCCCCCAGTGGGCTTCATAAGGCCTGCTGCTGCTGCTGCTGCTGCTGTTGGACTATGCACTAATTTCAAGTCTTCTGACTGACCTGGTTTGCTTTTCACCCTTGGGCTCAGGCTGCGTGGTTTGTTAGGAGACAGACTCCTTGCAATTGTCCTCTTTTGTCCTGATGAAATTTCCTCATTATATGGCAATGAAACATGTCGATCTGCTTTAACTGTTCTTAACATGTCCTTAAGTTTTTTAGTACACACAGACAGTGAGTCCAATAACAATTTCTTGCTCATCTGATACATTTTTAATTATCTTTAGAGTTATGCAGTACTGCTGAATTGGAGGATGGCCAGCATCTTTAATTACTAGGCTTATCCCCTCTACCCTTACAAGCACCAGTCTGGGGTGAGATATCTGTAGGATGGCCCCCTGTCCCATAAATTGCCAATAGGGCAGTGCAGTATCTGGTCAGTAACATCACTCACCATCTGGCTCACTGTCTGCCTCCACCTGTACCGAGTCTCTGCAGAAGCACATTGCGTGCAGTGCTGTAGGCATTTCTGGCAGTGAGAGGCAGCCTGCTGCATTGCTCAACTGCCAGTCCGGACAGCTGAGATCATTCACCCCTCGCCAACTCGAGCTGTGGTCAGTCCTGGGTGAGAGAGACCTGAGGTGAGGCCTTCAGACAGCAGCAGGGCTTAGCAATGGGGCTTGTGGTGTGGCAGCATAGGTGATGTGCAATTGCAGCATGAGCAGTGGGGCACAAACCATGGCACACCAGTGTATGTGGATAACTGCAATCTGGACTCTTCGTGCGACCATGTAAACCCAGTCGAGATTGGTCCACATCAGGCGCCCCAACCCGTTCGGCTTGCATTGGATTCTAACACAAGATTGGGGAATGGATCAAAAAGGGTTCTGCCATTCCAGGCATCTAAATGGTCCATCCACCATTGCAACTCCAACTGAGATTCTGGATTTAAACTGATGGAGTCGAAGTAAGCGATACCCCTGCACAAATGGCGAATATTTAATCTTTGGAGGGGCCCATGATGGAGGGGGCTGGAAAAATGGCCTGTATGCAGGAAGACGGAAGACCCACAAATCTCGCCAGAGATCTGAGCGAAATGAAAGAGCGCCAAAGAGTCTGTAGAATCTCGGATTTGATGGCCCTGACTTTCGTTGGAGAAAGATGCAGTGTTGTAGTGGATGAATTTATTAGAAAAACTAAAAATTCCATCTGATTTGAAGGGATCAACATCGACTTCCCTCTGTTAATGAGAAAACCCACATCTGACAGGAGGGAACAATTAGGGCGAACTTGTAAATGAAGGGTTTGCAAGTTTTTGCAAATTAGAAGAATACCATCTAGATAAATGATAAGTTTGATTCCTTGAGACCTGAGATGAGTGACGACAGGCTTTATTAGTTTAGAAAGCTCACAGGGAAGAGAGGAAAACTGATAGGTTTGTCCCTGCCATTGAAACTGAAGAAATTTCCTGTGATTTTGATGGATGGGAATTGTAAGATAAGCATCCTGCAAATCCAACTGCACCATCCAATTGTGTTGGAGCAGTGAATCCCTGAGATGGATGATAGTCTCCATCTTGAAGTGCCAATAAACCACATACTTGTTGAAATGTCTGAGATTGCTGACTGGTCTCATCTTCTTGTCTTTCTTTTGTACTAAGACAACGGACTGAAGAAACCGGAGGGACTGGCAGGAGAAAGGTGAATTGCCTGTTTGTGTAACAGAGAGTCTATCTCAAGAGTTATTAGCATGGATATTTTGGAAGAAAATCTTGGAGGGGGAGGAAACACAGTTTGAAAAGGTTTTGTATAGAACTCTATAGCATAACCTTGGACAGTGTTTAAATCCCAGGGAACTGAAGTTATGGATTGCCACTTAGTGAGAAACAATTGGAGTCAGCCTCCTACAGGAAGGAAGATGGCCGGAATGGAGACTCATCTGTTTGGGTGTTGTATCTGTAGCTCTTTTGTCCACGGCCACGGAACCCTCTACCTCTCTGGGGGTAGAATGGAGGCTTGTAGTGCTGGTTGTATGAGCTGAAGGAGCCTCTGAATCTGTGATTGCGGCAGTTACGGTCGGTAAAGCAACTCCTTCTGCTACTGGCCCTGGCAAAAACACACTGGGAAAACACTTTAAGTGACTGTTGAGCCTTGTCGAGGGAAGCAAAAGTAGAAACATATTTGCCAAATTCTTTGATAAAGGGCTCCTCAAACAACAGGCCTTGTCTTGATTCCAGGGTCCATAGTAGCAAGGTTTGCTAACTTGGGGTCCAGCTAAAAAAAACAACCTTTCCTACGTTCATGCATAATGGCGGAGTTGGCATTGCGCAGCAAACAGAAGGCTCTTTGAACTCACATGGAGAGTTCTTCAGGATCAACAGTAGAGTTGTCAAGCCTGGTGGATTCCGCTAAATCAAAAATACGAGCCAAAGGACCTAAAATATCCAATAACTTGTCCTGGCAGGTAGACCAGGCCTTATCCACACCTTTGCGGGGATCCTTGCCAAATTTAGAAAGAAATGTGTGCATGGAAGATTCAATAGAGGGGGTGGCTGGGATATTAGCAAGTAGTGAAGGCCTAGGGTACTCTGATTTCAATTTGGCCCTAGTCTGCTTGTCAAGAGGTAAACAAAGTCTGGAAGCGCTATTCTCCCCTACATGATGAGCAGGAAACCATTCGGTGGAATTGGGATGGTGTATAAATTTGGGGTCAAACATGAGAATACCCTCTGTGTCGAACACAGATTTTTGCCCTAAAAGGATCATGAGAGGGTGAGACCATCTTAGCTTTTTTGTTAGGCAGAACCAAAAAAGGGTCTGTGTCCCACAAAGGGACTTTGTCATCATACATGTCCGGACCTAGGGTCTTCTGGGCTTCGAAGGTCCTCCGCCCCCATTGAGATTTCATGATCTCCCACCTCCCCGTTGCATTTGCTATGAGAACTAGCCGCACACCTTGTCTTGTTGCATGGCGGCTGCAATGACACTCAACGTGATGGGTTTTGGTCGACATTTTTGTATCACATGCCGGACATGTTCCTTTGTCTCTTGTGCTTAAACTAATAAAATACGAATTGAAGTACATAATTACGGTTCCCAATTCTCCATAACCACTGCTTTGTACACTTTATTACAGAAGAGAAACAATGGGCCTCCTATCTGTATTTATTTTTTAAGACTAGAAAGTAGTTGTTATTTTCAGTGCCTCTCCCTGCAGTTAGTTTCGACAGCAAGGCCAACATTTGCGGATTTACATTTTTTTGGGCAAATATCAGCAGATGCTTGTATGATAGTATTTCATACTAGTGTATCATGTTATTACGTACAATATCTTGCAGTGCTAAAACATGAGAGGCATTTGAGTATGAGTGAGGATATATCAGTTGAATACATGTGGACATACATTATCTGCAATTTCATCTTTTCACAGAATGCAAAACAAATATGGGTAAATACCGATAACAAGAGCACAAAAATAATATGGATAAACAAGGAGAGAAATGTTAAAAAAATAACCAGGAATCCATATTCACAATTGCAGGAGATAACATTCTACCTGCCAGTGCTTCTCAGAGCTCGGATAAGGGTGTGTACACATCTTCCGTGTCCTTCCAGATCAAATACATATGTAGGAATTTGATTGAGAACTCACGCTGTAAATGGCTGTATTCAGTGTACTGTTTGTTTCTTCGCAACCAGCTTCATTCTTTTCATGTTACATTTGTGAGCTCCCAGTCACTGAAGGCTGTCCAATCAGTTCTTGAGAGATATCTTCATTTCCAGATTGTCGATTGTAGTGCCCTGCCGGACACTGTTCCCAGCCATTCCCCGAGGGCTGGCCTTTACACCTGTAGTGCGTGGGGGCCAGGTACATTTTGGGGCCTGCTCAGTGCGCTCTGAATGCACATGCACACAGTGGTTGTAGTCTCGGCCGAAGGTCACGTGCGACCTTGGTCCGTTTATTTATACCCTCGGACCGAGCCCGGTCAGGAGGGGTGGTGCGGGGGATACATTGTAGAGGAAGAGCCGGATGGCTCTCTACACCCCTCCTTTCTTTTAGATACGCACTAGGAGATGGGGAAGGGGAAAACAGAGAGAGAAAAGGAGGGAGAAAACAGATAAAGAATAGTACGAGAGGAAATGAGGAACAGAGACATTGGCTGAGACCACCAACATCAAGTCTGCAGATTCGTTAATCATTCAGCACATAAAGTCTCTCAATCTTTGGCTGGGTACAGGATTTGGTCGCAGCTGATAACGTTGGCTCCTAGGCTTTTCTCCTCCGGAGTCGTCTGTCACCTTCTCGGGGAACCCCACGGATGCCTCGCGTGACACTCCCTCATACTGGCCGTCTCTGGGTGTTGTAGCTCCGGCCTGCTGCGCAGAGGGCGCTGGACTTTGGCCTTGATCTGGGGTGGGCACCACATGAGCGTCCATGGGCTCTTTGTCTTGCTCCCAGGATGGGTCAGCAAGGGCGGCGTTACCGGCCAGTTCTTTAAACCACGACACATTTCTCACTACGGTATGTTTGCCTCTTTGGGCTGTGATCATGGTGCCATCCACTCGAGTCACAGTCCATACCTCAGGCTCATATGGCGTGCGAAACTTCCAGCCCGGGTGGCAGTCCTTGAGTACTACCTTGGACCCTACACGCAGTGTCGGAGCTTTTGCTCTGCGGTTCTCCGTTGCCTTCTCGTTTGTCACCCGCTGTTTCTTTTGGGCCTTTTCGACATCCAGGCAGGGCAGCGCCCACTCAGGGTCCTCAGGGATTAGGTCCCTTGGTGGTCGCTTGAGCAGTAGAGAGGCTGGGGCACACCCTGTTGTGGAGTGAGGTGTTTGTCGGTACGCAAGTAGGAACTGGTGCAGACACACTTCGGGGTCTTGGTGCGGGTCCACTCCAATCCTGAGGGCCCTGTGTAGCGTCCTCATGAAGCACTCACCTCGCCGTTGGCTTGAGGCCATTATGGGGTGATTCGTCGATGCCCGACAGCCCTCCGTGCCAGGAAATCATGAAAGTCCTGACCCTGGAAAGGTGGCCCGTTGTCTGATTTGACTTCATCCGGAAGCCCAACATCGCGAATGTCCTCTCCAGGGCTGGCTGGATGTGGATGAACGCCGTAGATGGTACGAGTTCGACGATAGGGAACTTCTAGAACGAGTCCAGGATCACCATGGTATGCCGCCCATCCGGGAAGCTCCCGAAGTCGATACTGATCTTCGTCCAGGGTGTGAGGCAGGGTTCTTCCATTAGTACTGGTGCCAGAGTAGGGTCGACGCCCGTGATGGTACACGGATAGCAGTGCTTAACTTCTCCGTCCGCCATCTCGTCCATGTAGGGGAACCACACCTTTGTGCGCAATCTTGCCTTCTTCTTGGTGGTCCCCTGATGGCCTTGATGGGTGAGCACGACTGTTCGTTTGCACAGGCTTTTCGGGACGACGATCCTTTGCCCCTGTAGAACCCGTCCAGATCCGCTGACACTTAGCTCATGCCGTACTCTCCAGAGTTGACGTCTGCTATACTGTTCTTCCGCTGTGAGTAGCTTTGCTCCATCAAGGAATCTATGCCACTGCCCCTTCTCTAGGGCCTCCTTCCAACTTCCCAGGGTGTCATCAGCATCGGTGGCATCTCAAAGATCTTCCCGTGTCACAGCTACAGGGCAGGCGTTGTCCTCAACCATGTTCACGAATGCTTCGGTGTGCACTGCATCCTCCGGGGTTACCTCGCTTTCGCCTTGTGTAGGGTGTCTGGACAAGAAATCAGCTGGGTTGTCTGCCCCGGGTCTGTAGAGCAACTGGAATGAGTATGCCTGCAGCTGGATCACCCACCTCTCTATCCTTGGTGGTGCCAGGCGTGACGATCCGTTGAACAGTGGCAACAGAGGTTTGTGGTCAGTCACCACTCGGAATGGATGGCTGCAAAGGTATAGGTGAAAGTGTTGGCACGCCCACCTTATAGCTAAGGCCTCTCGCTCTATTTGGGCATATCGCATTTCTGTCTCGGATAGTTCTTGCAGCTCCTTTTCCACAAGGGGGCGGAGATGAAATGGAATGCATCGGTGTCGAAGCGCCCTCGGCTTGATGGTTTTGTCTATGTGAAGTTTCACTTGGTGCCCCTTCAATTTACCCAGGCCTTGAAAGATCTGTGGGAATTCGCTCAGGATGTCTTCTGCATGTGTGTCGTGGACCTGTTTGGCGAAAAACACCAGCTCAAGGTCTTCCGCGGTGTGGCACCCCAGCAACATTCCCTTTTTACCGTCAGTCACGTGGAATCTGGTCTTCACGGAGTGTTCAGAACTCGAGATATCGACCTCGATCACTCCTAGTAGCAGTATGGGTACTGTTCCTCCATAGGTGTAGATTTTGGCTGAGCTGGGGGCAAGGGGTGGCCTGGGCGACAATCTTTCGGATTGGTCAGAGTCCATCACGTTCCCGAATGCACCAGTATCTATTAGTGCGTGCACTGAGGTTCCGTTGACCTGTACATTACACATCGAGGGGGGCGCTTCTTGCGGCCGGGCCGTCCCGCAAACGAGATGACGAAGGTGTCGTTGTCATCCTCGTAGTAGACGGTGGCTCCTTGTTCTTTTGGTGCTTCCGTGGTGTCGCTGTCCTCGAGCGTTAGGTGGCATAGGATCGTGGGGCAGCCTCTGGATGCGCCTCCCCGGAGCGTCCGCCTCCACCTCAGCAGATGCTGGCATAATGATTGGCCGTGCCGCACTTTGAGCAGGTCTGCCCTCTCGCTGGGCATCCGTCTTGCACTTTGTGGTCGAAGCCGCAATGTCCGCACTTCCCAGCGGGCCGGCTGATTGTGGCTCGCCCATGTCCAGGTCCAGGTCCAGGTCCAAAGCGCTGTTGCACCGCTGCCACCGTCTCTTCTTTGGCATGTACCTGTCTCAGCGTCAGGGCGGTCAGGGTATTGCAAACTCGGACGACCTCCATCTCTTCCGCCCGTCTGTCCAACAGCTCATGGGAGCGGGCTAGGATGAGGATCTCATCCAGGGATTTCCCGGGTTGGCGAAGAATCTGGTGCCTCAGAGCGATGGACTTGCACCCCTGGATGATCTGTGCCCTAATTTCCTCTGTCTGGTCAATGTTTGTGCACGTGCGCGCCAACTTCCTCAGCCGGGCGTAGAACATGTCTACCGTTTGTGCCTCCGTTTGCTGGGCTTGGCGCAACTTGAACCGCTCGTAATCCGGGTTAATGTGCAGGTCAAAGTATTATTGAGAACAGCGATGGCCGCGTCATATTCATGAGCCGCCCCAGTATCAGGCAGCATCTCAAACAGCTCATAAGCTCGTCACACCCAAAATGCATCAGCAGAGAAAGTTTTACCATCCCATCTGTCTCTCTGGTCCCTGTGAAGTAGTGATTCAGCCAACCCACCCAGAGCTTCCATCTGGGCACGGCAGTGGCGGGGTCGGTGAGCTGGCTGAATGGGGGTATCAGCATCACAGACGCATGTGAATACGGTGTCAGCTGCGCTTGTGACTGCGGCGGCGGTGGGTCTCCCATGGTGCGCAGACGCTTGTCCCCTCCTGCAGTGGGTGTGGTGAGGCGTGCAGTGGGTGAGGTGTCACTATGACCTTATGACCCCGGAGCGATGAGACTGAACTCTTCCTGGGCCTGATCTGTGCAGCCTTGGGGCCTTGTGGCACTCCTCCCCTGGGGCCTTGAGACTGACCTGTCTATTGCTGGGGCTGGGCCGTCTGCCAGTACTCCTTGCCTCTGTGTGTGGGGCTGTTGATAATGCAAGGTGTGGGCACTTGATGGTGGCCCTCCTGGGACCAGGCTCAGGCTGTAGGCAGCAGATGGTTCTATGCTACTGTCCTTCCAGCACCATCCATGCTGCTCTGCATCTTCGGTTTCTTCTAGCTGGCAAGGTGGGGCCCGCGCCTGTTCTCAGGCCTCAGGTCGGCCCGGAGCTGGGCTACGCAGTGAGGCTTCAGGCTCCGCCCGCACCATGCGTCTTGCATGGGCCAGGCTCCAGGAGCTGCTCACCTCGCAGTGTGGGAGCTCTTCCGCTCCGGATTGAGGGCATGTCACCGCGCGGCCTGGGACGGGTCAGCGTGCTGCTTCTCGCTGCCTCCGCAGGATGCCACAGTGGGGTGCTGTTTCGAGGAAGTGGCGCTGGAGGAGCTCTCCCCGGGAGCCGATCCGACGGCTGCGTAGCACACTTGCAGCCCGCCGGACAGTGAGTGCCGCAGAGAGGGGGAGCGAGGGTTCATACTCCCCTCGTCGCCAGTGTAGCGCGCGGGGCCAGGTATGTTTTGGGGCCTGTGCAGCGCACTCTGAATGCACACGCACACACTGGTTGTAGTCTCGGCTGAAGGTCACGTACGACCTGGGCCCGTTTATTTATACCCTCGGACTGTGCCCGGTCACGAGCGGTGGTGCGGGGGATACATTGTAGAGGAAGAGCCGGATGGCTCTCTACAACACCCACCCCACACCCATCCAACACAAGTGTCATAAGTGACGTGAGCCTGTCAATAAAAGGGACCTGAGCGCTCGTAGTCATTTTAGCACCCCACCACGTTGTGTCGGTACCCTGATTATTCAGCATGTGGGCCTAGAACCCAGAACTTCACATTGTTGATGAGTCAGACTGGACCCCGTCTGCCCAGCATCGTGATCATAGGGGTAGTTGCCCTGCTTCTTGCCGGATGGTTGGAAGGTATGTACCCATCCAAAGATCGCAGCCCTGCCCATTAAGAGGGTGCCCGCCATGTGGGGAAGCCGTCAGGATGCGTTCAAACACTGTGTGGGATAGTGCAGTGCATCGTGTTGCTCCAGGATTGGAAGGGGGCTGCCTCAAGAGACCTTCCAGCGCTTCAGACCACCTAGTAAGAAAAGTACCTGTGGGTGAAGGAGAGCAGCCGCAGCAGGGCCAGAGTGATGCGTCTGCACAGCAGGTGGCGTCTAGGCAGTATCAGCAACTCTGCAGTCACCAGAAGTGTCCAGTCATCACCTATCACATCTGCTGTACAAGCTGGTTCTGTCCCCCTACCCGTGATGCCATCCTCATTCACCGGCGCAGGGACAGGAACGAGCCACCTCTGCGGAGACGGAGGTCCTGAAGAGGAGCACAGCCCGGGCCAGAGGCTGCACCAGTACTGCATATAACCCTCGCAACTTAATCTGCAGCAACCGCAGAACAGGAGAGGCTGCCACAGCTGAGAGGGAGTGGCTGCAGCATCACCATGCAGTACCACACCCCAGCCCGGGAGGCAGAGCACGTAGCTCGTAAGGCAAGCCCCAGAGAAACACAGCCTGTGATTGCCGACACTCGTACCGGCGAGGAAACAGGGGAGCAGCGCCATCTCTGCAAAACATAAGCAGAGCATGCATCCTTTAACAACGCCCTAAGGTGGTAGGAAGATATTAATAAAGCAACCCATTGAGGGATAGGGCGCCAGAGCTTTCACACACTGGGAGGTGCACTGTGGCAAGTATGTACGGGAGCCCTCGAGTAGAGAGGCCTGAGAGGAGAGTGGAGCTGACAAGCACTGCCAAACAGACAGTGATGTCACTTCAGCGGAACAAACTGTGACCTAGAAATCCCTAAGCTGAATCCTGCCATAGCCACCACCAGGAAAAGAGTCTATTTGATTCTGACAGCACCAGCTGGAGAGAAAAGGGGAAGCAAGCACTGAGGCCTTAACCAGAGGAAGGAGCAACGAGCGCCAGAAGGCAGTCTTCCTGTCTCCGACGATGCACCTCAGGCAAGCAAGCAAGGACATGCCTGAATTGCACAGTGTGCCCCCTGGTGAAGAATGGCCGCCACCACATGCTGCCTCAGCAAAAGAGGAGAGTACTGTGCACCCCCTAATGGCTGTCTGCTGTTTTGGCAAGAAAGGAGAAACTGACTAACATTTTCCTGGAAAGGGGGAGGAGAACATTGCACACCCCCTGGTGGCAAACCCACCACTAATGCAAGAGTGAAGACACAGGTGTACAGGAAGCCAGCAGAGGGCACCCTTAAAGAGAGTGAGAGCACAAACTCAAGGGGTGCACAGACAATGCATGGCTGCATGAAAGAGGCCGTACCAGCCGGCTGCCCAAGCATCGAATGCCCACCATTGGCCCGTCAAGTAGTACGTCACACGGAGTGACCAACCCTGCCAAGCACACACGACAATAGGCAGGACCAAGCAAGGCGAAAGCGCAGCCTCGAGGTGCAAGCACTGCACTCTGGAGTGAAGGGGAGGCGGCAGGAAGGTTACCCGCTATCCACGGACGGGAGCACCAAGAAGATCCCTGAGGAGGGGGACATGTGAGGTGTGGGTCGATGCCCCACTGACCTGATGAGAAGAGTTAAGCCCTACGAATGAGACAAGCCTGCGAGAGGTCCAGAATGGGAGAAGACGCACAGTCCTACAAACAGGACAGGGCCTGTGAGAGGTCCATGATGGGAGAAGATGCACAGTCCTACGAACAGGACAGGACCAGCGAGAAATTCATGAGAAGAGAAGCTGCGACATGTGGCTGGCACCACATTGCACCTGAAGAAAAAGGAACACATGCAATGTGTGGCCGGATGCCACATTACAATGAGAGACCTGGAAAAGGAGAGGAGAATAGTGTGTGACTAGACCTGTCCCAATAAAGAGCCTGAGACCTCCCAGTACCAGAAGAAGAGAGCATGGCACGATTCCACAGTGAAAAGGAAAACTGGAAAAGGAGAGGTGAGAAAGATGTGTGACCAGACCAGTCACACTGAAGAGCCTGAGGACCACAAATGCACAGGAGAAGATGATCAATGATGACAAGATCGATGCGCAGGAGAAGATGATCAAGGGTGACAGAACCGAGAACTCGTGCCATGACATGAGTGCACCTACCGACTAAAGCAAGCTGCCGATTTAGAGTGATGTCACTGGTAACAGCCCAGCAGGGTAGCTGAAAGTAAGTTGCAGGTATGCGCAAACCGCGTGTCTGCCCCAAGCTTCCAGTATGATCGTCCGGCCACAGTCACCGGCTGCTTGATGACGATGGCATCCCTTCTAGAAACCGTGCATGCCGTAGGAGAAGAACCGCACCAACGACAGAAGAACAGCACCAGCGACACGGAGTTACAAGGCTGCGAAGTCCCATCAGTCACCCTACCCCAGCAAGCCCTTGTCACCTGTCGTACAGGTTGTCTACTAGCGACAATACCATAATGACATGTGCATCACCCTAACCACTAAAGGAGTATCTCACCACCACAGTGGAGCCTGACACTCGCGAACCACCAAGAGACCAGAGAGGCACTCCTGGCACCTCAAAGGACCAATTGTCCAGAGACTACCTGCTGACCCCGGCGCCTGGGTCCTGTTGGCATGCACAACCGTCAATGTATCATCTGCCCTTGTGGTTACACAAATGACTCATCCATGGCACTGCTGGTGGTCTGACAGCCCCCCCCCCCCACGTGGCCTAGTTGCAGCCCAACACAGTCCATGCTGTCCCGTGGTGACCTAGCAAAAAGGGCTTCAAAGGAATCCTGCACAAGAGATGGGCCTGAAACTGCTCCACCGACAGGTACCGGAAGGTAACAGGATATCAGAGTAGATGTCCAAACATCATTGATGCCGACCCAGTCCTGCAAGGTTGTCCTTCACAGAGTCAAGACACCCCAAGAGAAAGCTCTGCAGTGGACTCCACCGATGCTCCTGATGGACCCCCGTTTGAATTGTTGACACCAACCTCACCACCGCGAGAGCAGGCAGGACTAACCAACAGTGCATGGGTGGACTTTAACCCAACCAACAGGTTGTTGAAGGGTCCAGACTCAAACCACACCTGTGATCATGCCCAGGGTCATCTGGTGAAGTCATGGATGCGAGCAGTGATGTCCGGGTGCTGCCAACTGCACCTTGCCACTTGCCCAGTGATATCCTGCGTTCTGCCTCTAGAGACTGACAGACTCAGTGGTGTCTAGTTTGTTTTATTCATTCCCACAGTTTGAACTCGTTTTTGTTTTTCCTTAAAGTAGGGGAGGGATGTAGTGTCCTGCCAGACATGTAGCTGTTCCCAGCCACCCCGGATGACTGGCCTTTACACCAACCCCACACCCATCCAGCACAGGCGTCACAAGTGACGTGCGCCTGTCAATAAAAAGGGCACGAGTGCCCGAGCTTGTGGCCAGTTTAGCACCCTAACACGGTGTGTCCGCATCGTGATTATTCGGCATGTGGGCCTAGAACTTCACAGCGACTTCTTTTTTTCCATCTCTAGATGATGTCCAATGTTTGAGCCGGCGGGTCCAGGTAGAGAGTTGGAGGAAGGCTGTGACTATTCACACCAGTCCACAGTTTCCCCACCACTTCCCCATCATAGGTAGATTTGGATCTCGAACATCCTTTCTGTGACCGAGTCTCCTCTAGCTCTGCTTTAATCCTCAGGCTCTTGAGTATAGCTTTATCCAAAGCTGGGTTATTGACTAGTTGCTGCTCCCTCCCAGAGAAAGAACAATGGTGTAATTTGTAGTACCTACAGACCACTTTCATCTGAGCATCCATCAGCAGCTAGTGTCATAGGCTCCTGGCCACACCCACCAGAGAGCATTCACTGATTTATGCTGTTCTGCTCTCGCACTGCCTAGCTGCACCGAAATCAGTGGAGGCCACCATCTAACCAAAATGGGACTCGAATAGACCTCTTTCACCTTGACGTCGAGGACATTTGCACCTACCCCACTGACTCCACTGCAGCACCAGACCTTGCCTACTGGAGTATTGCGACTGTGTTAAGACTCAAGAAGCAGGTGCCACTTTTTAAGTCATAGGAAGCTCCCACAATCCGTCCCTTATTGAAGTATCCTCAAGAAGCACAAGACACTCCAGCTCCAGTAGGAACCTGATTTCTGACGCTCGTACCCAGTCCCTAAGGGTTGAAATGGTTGACTGCTTGAAAGTGGACCAGACACCATTTTTCCATACAATGGTTTCAGCTTCGATTCATAAACCAGTTTGGAGATGAAAACATAATTGTTTATCAATGGCCCTCTTCATCATAGCTGCCAAGTTTTGAGTTTGCTTATGTGTGACATTTCCTCGTTTGAGTGTGCTTATGCGCGGCATTGCCTGTGACACTATGAGTGACAGTTTATCACAAATGGACAAAAGCATGACGTCCAAGTAACGGGAAGCATTACAGAAATTATTCAGTTTTGCGTGATTTAATAGTCTAGCATAAGCTTTAAAACAAAGTTCTTTATAAAATGTCATTAACTGACTTAATTTTTATAATTTTCACTACCGAAACATTGCCATGGCAACAGATGAAGGTGAGGGTTCCAACTCCCTCCGACAGCTGTTTATAGGCCCAATGACTGCATCCTTAGGGGAAGATGACAGATCTTTACTCCTACTTAAGGAACACTCCTGCTGATGTACAACTTTTAAAGACAGCTGGGCAGAGTTGGAAGGACGTTTCCATCACTCTTATCAAATTGCTGCCAAGTGGACACATGTCATTGGTGACATTCTCAGTGGGTGCTGCGTTTTAGCACTTGCTTTGGCATTCTGGGGCTTTTTCAGCCCAGCCATGAATCGTGAATATTCCACATATAAGTCCCAGAATGTAAAGTGCTCTTGGCTAATGCAGCAGTACTGGCCAAAGGTGTCAATTAAGCATCACACTAGATGACTTGGCAAGACTAGTACCTACATGTTGGGTTGTTCCCAGTGTGTACTTGAGACCCTGAGGAAACGGAGTGCTTTCGACTGAGAAAGAAACAGTGAGTGACTGTCACACCCAGTCCAGAATAAACTTCCACAGAGTCTGGAGCTATCAAGTATGCCATTCTCAGAGACTTTGTTTGTATTCTGCCACTTGTAGCCATGAATTTATAATGGTATAGACATGACTACAAGTACCAGAATGCAAAGTAAAGGCCTGGAAAGGATGCGCTGCACAAGCATGAAACTTGGAACCTTGGGAGCTCTGAGAGTCAGCTGGGCGGGTGAACATATCAATGTTGGACTTCCAGAATATTTATTTTCTCACTCAACCGATGCTCTCTAGTGTGTAGATAAACAAGAAAGCCTATGTGACAGACCTCCCAGACAAAGCAACTACTCTGAAATGGTGTCCCATCGAACTTCACAAATGTAAAACATCTTTTATATGAGCCTGTTGTACAGCATCCATTTTAGGACATCCTCATTCCTCACTCTTCATCCCTTCTTCTCATCCCCATTTCTCCTCAATGATCCCTAATTCTATGCCCTGCCTCTTATCCATCATTCCTACTTCTCATCCTTTCTTCTCATCCATCATCCCTACTTCTGATCCATCATTCCTGCTTCTCACTCCTCATCCCTTCTTCTCATCCGTGTTTATCATCAATGATCCCTACTTCTAAGCCCTTCCTCTTATCCCTCGTCCCTGCTTCTCATCCCTGCTTCTCATCCCTACTTCTGATCCATCATCCCTACTTCTGATCCATCATCCCTACTTCTCATCCCTACTTCTGACGACGCCATGGATGCTCTGTATTTACAATACGGTGCCTGACGGCATAAGGATTCACGGATCCGTCAGAATTTCTGATACATATTTTGAAGCTAAAGAGACTCATTGCTGGAGTTTGTCATAAGACTGACACAACTCCATCAATGCATCAGAACACAGAGGCAAGTCCCATGGTAAAAGCCCTGCGTCAATCCTTATGCCTGGGTTGAGAAGGCATAGGGATTTTGATGCAGTCAAGTCGTAGAGTGGTGCAGTGAAAAGTTATAAATTTCACTGCGTCAGTTCTAGATGGAGTTTTGACGTGGGAAAGCCTACACTGCCCACATTATACCTGACACAGGTATAATGTGATGCAGGCCTCTATAAATGAACGCATTGGGCCCAATGCGTCTGTTTGTAAATATAGGGCAGTGTGGAGTACTGATTGCGCCGCCACTGCGTTAAAAAAAAAAAGACACTGCGGCGGGGCTAGCCCCTTGTAAATATGGGCCTTGGAGACAGGAGTATACAGGTCATCAGAAACCTTGTCTGGTTTCAGTTTTATTTGGAGCGAAGAAAATGTTTTACTCTGAGGATGCCTTCAGCTCTGAGAGCTGCATTTTTCTTTCCTTGCAGTTTGCAGATTTCAGGGTCTGGGCTTCAGTTGCATAGGAAACCAGGAAGAGCAAGGTCTGGACAGTTGTTACATATGAATCGAAACTAAAAAAGGTTTTCAATTAACTGTATAGCCCTCACTCCAAGTGTTAATTTATGGTCCAGGTGGAGGTTCCTTCACTTCCCCAAACATCTGAGCTATCCACAGAGGTCAGTGAAAACAGAAAATCACTTAAATAAAATGAAATGCTGTGAGCCTTGGATTCAAACATCCGTTGTATTTCCCCTCCTCTGTTCTCAACCAGCCTGTGCAATGATAAAGTTGTTTTTTTCAGTAGCTAGACCACTAGAATTCAGCCCTCTCTCAACTCCGGTTGGCTGTTGCCAACCAATCAGTGTGAAGGGGTGTTTCACAACACTGAAAGTGTGTTGGAATGACTGACGGATGAGGAACGACGCAGGGTGGCTGGATGCAGGGGTGCCTTTTGAGGTCAGATTTCACCTTACCGGGCCACTCGCGATGGAGGGGGGTAGTGACGTTTCGGAAGTCCTGGAGGGGTCAACCCAAGGTGGACTCGGACTCTGGAGGACCTCGCTGGGACTGGTCGGCAACTCTAACTCGGGCCGTAGGCGACGGGTGCAGTGGTGGTTCCAGGCATCGCGTTTCTTTGTCCTCAGCAGGCTCAGAGTCTGTTTCGGGAGTTTCTGATAGATGAGGAGTAGGGATGTGAAGTAGGGGTGATGGATGAGAAGTAGGGATGATGGATGAGATGTATGGAAGATGAATGAGAAGTATGGATGATGGATGAGAAGTAGGAATGATGGATGAGAAGTGAGGATGAGAACTAGGATGATGGATGAGAAGTAGAGATGATGGATGAGAAGGAGGGATGAGAAGCAGAGGATGATGGATGAAAAGTAGGGTTGAGATGCAGAGATGAGAAGTAGGGGTGAAGGATGAGAAGTAGGGATGATGGATGAGAAGTAAGGACGATGGGTGAAAAGCAGGCATGAGAAGTATGGATGATGGGTGCTAAGTGAGGGTGATGGAAGAGATGTAGAGGTAAGAAGAAAGGATGATTGGTGAGAAGTAGGGATTATGGATGAAAAGTAGGGATGATAGATGAGAAGTAGGAATGATGGATGAGAAGCAAGGATGAGAACTAGAATGATGGACGAGAAGTAGGGATATTGGATGAGAAGGAGGGATGAGAAGCAGGGATAAAGGATGAGAAATAGGGATGATGGATGAGAAGTAGTGATGAGAAATAGGGATGGTAGATGGGAAGTAGGGGTGAGAAGCACCTCTTTAACTCAAAAACAGGGACGTTGCTACCGTTGGTGCAGCAGGTGCAGTGCACCAGGGCCCAGAGCCATCAGGGGCCCATTGAGCACTGATAATGGCTGTATTTTACTACCCAAACAACAGTGAAATACGCCATTTTCCTTGCTTGCACCAAGGCCCTTTGAATCCTTGCTACGTTACTGCTCATAAACCTTAACTTACTTCAAATAGTAACGGAGCCTGAGCTGCAGTCCTCTCGATTGTCAGCTGCTAGCAAAGGTGCGGTGTGAGACTCTAGGCTGCAGCTCAGCGTGCCAGTCTCAGTCCGAATGCCATACTGTTTGCAGCTGACAGGTGCGGCCATGCAACTCCAAGCAGCAGAAAAGAGACATCCTGTTGTCCCAAACAAAACATGGAAGACTGGATGACAGAGCAACTGAGACATTTGATAAGGCCGCTCAGGCGTAACCAGGGAGAGGATGTGGTATAATGGTCAGAGCTGTAGATTTGGTGCTGGGAAACCAGGTTCGGGTCTCTACATTGGCTGAACATTGTGTGATTCTGGGCAAATCACTTAATCTCCCCATGCCTACAAAAAAACAAGCATTGGCATAGCCAATAGGTCTCGCCTTTGGGACCTTATAAGTGTTTAGCTGTGCAACATTTGATGTTGTTGACGAAAGGATATTGTGCTGCAGAAGTAAATACTTATAAGGTCATAAAGGGGAGATATATTGGATATGGTAATGATTGTTTTTTTTTAAGGACAAGAAGTGATTTTAGGCTGCGGCTGCCACTTAGTGTACCGTATTATACGTAGACGTTGTAGCTATATTTGAGAGAGGTAGAGAGAGAGCTAGACAGATGTAGAGAGAGGTAGAGAGGTGGACAGAGGTAGAGAGGTGGACAGAGGTAGAGAGAGGTAGAGAGGTGGACAGAGGTAGAGAGAGGTAGAGAGGTGGACAGAGGTGGACAGAGGTAGAGAGGTGGACAGAGAGAGAGAGGTAGAGAGGTAGAGAGAGAGAGAGAGGGGTAGAGAGAGAGGTAGAGAGAGAGAGGTAGAGAGAGGTAGAGAGAGAGGTAGAGAAAGAGATGTAGAGAGGTAGAGGTAGAGAGTGGTAGAGAGAGTGGTAGAGAGAGTGGTAGAGAGAGTGGTAGAGAGAGAGGTAGAGGTAGAGAAAGAGATGTAGAGAGGTAGAGGTAGAGAGTGGTAGAGAGAGTGGTAGAGAGAGAGGTAGAGAGAGAGAGAGAGGTAGAGAGAGAGAGAGAGAGAGAGGTAGAGAGAGAGAGAGAGAGAGGTAGAGAGAGAGAGAGAGGTAGAGAGGGAGGTAGAGAGAGATAGAGGGAGAGGTAGAGAGAGAGAGGTAGAGAGAGAGGTAGAGAGAGAGAGGTAGAGAGTTAGAGAGGTAGAAGGAGATGGTAGAGAGAGAGAGGTAGAGAGAGAGAGAGAGGTAGAGAGAGAGAGGTAGAGAGAGAGAGGTAGAGAGGGAGAGGTAGAGAGAGATAGAGGGAGAGGTAGAGAGAGAGAGGTAGAGAGAGAGAGGTAGAGAGAGATAGAGTTAGAGAGGTAGAAGATGGTAGAGAGGTAGAGAGAGAGGTAGAGAGAGAGAGGTAGAGAGAGAGAGGTAGAGAGAGAGAGAGAGGTAGAGAGGGAGAGAGGGAGAGAGAGAAGGAGAGAGAGGTAGAGATGGAGAGGTAGAAAGGGAGAGAGAGGTAGAGATGGAGAGGTAGAAAGGGAGAGAGAGGTAGAGATGGAGAGGTAGAGAGAGAGAGGTAGAGAGGTAGAGAGAGAGAGGTAGAGAGAGAGAGGTAGAGAGAGAGGTAGAGAGAGAGGTAGAGAGAGAGGTAGAGCGAGAGAGAGGTAGAGAGGTAGAGAGAGAGGTAGAGAGAGAGGTAGAGAGAGAGGTAGAGATGGAGAGGTAGAAAGAGAGAGAGAGGTGGAGAGAGGTAGAGAGAGAGGTAGAGGGAGAGGTAG